>JAJPUD010002536.1:107556-254330 GCA_023553655.1 Myrmecobius fasciatus
GAAGAAGAAGAAGAAGAAGAAGAAGAAGAAGAAGAAGAAGAAGAAGATTGGGGCTTTTTAGCTGTATGACCTGGGCAAGTCACTTAATCCCAATTGCCTCAGAAAAAAAAAAAAAGAAAGAAAGAAAGAAAGAAAAAGATAAAGAGGGGAGGCTGTAGGTTTGTGGTCAGACAGAGGCACTGTCACTTGAGCCAATTACTTCCCAGAACTCAGTTTCCAAATCTGTAAAATGGGATGAAGGGATGTGGATCTTTAAGATCTTTTCCAGCTCTAAATCTTGTGACCTACAAACTAAAGTTCACTTTAGAAAGAGTGCCAAGAATCAGAGACACTTAATCACCTCTAACCCTTGGATTGTCCTTCACCTGCTTTCAGAGCCCAGTTCCCTCTTTTTAGTGTCTGATTGTCATCCTACTAGAAACTTTCTCCATTTGATGGTTCTCAGGCTATCAAAATGAAAGACCCTCCTTTTGGCAGGGGAGGGAAGAAGAATGTTACAATATCCAGCTTCTTAAACTGTTCATCACTCCATTTGAGGCCTTGAAACAGGATATGGAAGTTGCAAAATTATGATTTATTATCAGTAAATGTTTGATCTGTTTACCTATTTTATATACCTAGCTATCCGGGATCACACACAAATTTCTCAAATCATGAGTGTAAAAAATTTAAGAAGCCCTGTAATAATGCAAGGAAAGAAGTATATACTAGAATAGATTGGCCAATCATTTGTCATAAAATTAATCTCACAGACTTATTTTTTTCAAACTCTCCCTTCTCTTTTCCCCAGCTGATTAGTTTCACTCTCTCTAATTATTTCCCATACTTCTATAGCATCTCTTAGCCCTGAAGACAATTCCTAACATTCCCTTAACCGTGGAAAAAAATCAGAAGCCCATAAAAATTGGTATGAAAACAGCAGGAAGAATGTCTATCTGGAGGGAGGCATTAGCCAGGAGTAATTCTGTCTTCTTGCAATTCATAGCATCCTAGACTCACTTTTTGGGGTCCTCCATCTCTCATACAACTTTCCCCTAATCTGCAAACTTGTAATGGGATACAGATGGTTTTAGGGATGGGGTGCTGTCTTGTTTTAAAACTCCTTTACAAAGTGGCTTTCATCACCCCTTTCCTTTCACTGTCATCAGCAGTAAAATTCCTCAAAGACCTCCTTTCCAAATTTCCTTTCCCCCTGTATTGCCCTTATTCTGTACCCTTTCCACACCAACAGACAGATTATCACTTTTTTCTTAATACAGTTAACACAGAGAACTTCAGATTGAAAGAGTGGACCAAGTAGAAAGTTTGTTTTCTTTTTATAACTAGAGCCAAAAACACTAATAGGGACTGGCAAAAGTGCAGCTTTGAAGGACAGCTGTTTGCTGTTGCAAATTCCTAATTGTTAGCTCATAGGATCACCAATCAAGAAATGAAAGAAATTTCAGAAGTTACCTAGACTAAGCCCTTCATGTTACAAACGAGAAAACAGATTATAGCACCAGAGCAGAGTTAAGACTTGAAGTCATGGCCTCGGACTCCAAATCTTGAGTTCTTTTCTACCTGGTCATGAGAATACAGGTTGTCGAGTGGTACTGTGGGGTTCTTGCCCCACTAAATTGTTAATCATTTTCTCATGCCATGACATTGGCGGGCTGCTTACCTTGACTCTCGGATAGGGAAAGTGAAACCCAGATCCTGGATTAAAATGAGAAAATACTCTTTTCACAACCCTATTGTCTTTCCCCACCCTGTGATGTGGAATTGACCGTTGGATGGGACAATAGGCTTGCTGGGCAGAGGCCCAATTTGAGCAAACATCCTCCAACTGTTGAGCCAATACTTCTTCCCCAACCCAGGAGAGACAATTTGATAGAGGGAGGAAGAGTACCATGATAGGAAGCATCCATTCTATAGTAGGAAGACAGGATTTGGGGTCTTTGACTTTATTTCTTGCTATCTAAAGGAGTCTGGTAAATCATTTCATGAAGGTATTAGATTAGAAGAGGAGTTCTTAACTTTTTTGTTTGTTATGGATTCCTGGGGCAATTTGGTAAAACCTATGGACTGCTTAAAAAAAAAAAAAAAAAAAAAAAACCCCAAAAAGCTCCCTCCACCAGTGCAATCTCCAAGAGTTATCTAGAGTTCTCCAGGTGACAGACACCAAGGTCAGATACAGGACTTGAATCCATCTCCCCAGCTTGGAGGCCAGTCCTAGTAAAATGGTTAATAGTTGTAGGACCATTCTCCCATCTTTTTTTATCCCTAGGAGACAAGTTTGTGACAATAGGTAGAACAGGAACATACATTTAACATATTTAACATTTTTGGACTACTTGGATAATTTGGAACAGAATGCTTTGCAAGGATCAATGTTGAAAAATTACCCATTCATATTGTCTTGCAAATAAAACAAAAACAACAAACAAAAAACAGATTTAGAGATTCCTGGAAGGGAACCCAGAAGTTATGGAGTTTTGAGTTCCTAATTGTACATATGGTGCAATGAGGTCTAGTGAGCTCCCCAAGGTGATAAGATACTAAGGAGCAACTTGAACCCAGGTCTCCTGACTTAGAATATACTTTTTCATGCTATTCTTGAATATGCATCATAGGACCCAGAATTGACATTTATGGCCAGATAGCTTTTGCATCCATTGTTCCTTTTGATCCACAGGGCCTTGTGCCTGGCATATGGCAGCCCCTTAATGTTCATGGATCTGAATTAATGTTGAAGGCAATTCTTTCAAACATTATTCCTCATTTCAGAGTGGAAACAACTAAGAAGTGTGTATTTTATTTCCATTAGATCTGTGTTTTCTCCCTCCCTCCCACTTTCCATCAAGCTATGCGGATTCATAACTCAACCCATTTCCCCCAAAGTCTCACCTTTTCTTTGATCAGACTTTCCCCCCTTCCTCCTCTTGGGTATGATTATCAATCCCCCCCAACCACCATTAACACCATTCCCTGGATCAAGCTCCCCCCAATAGACACACGGGCAAGCCACAGGTTAAAAAACAAAAACCAACCCCCAGAAGATGCTTTATTATAACTTTTTGATCCATTCTGGAGACAAGAGGAGTGACCAGGCAGGAGTTCTGGGGACCAGTTTCACTTCCCCAGCCCCTGCTGCAGATAGGGCCAAAGTGAATCCATCCTAATCCAGGGGAAGGCCCCGAGGAGCTAGAATAGCTCGAAGTCTCTGCAGTCAGAACAATTGTCTTTGGTCTTGATCCTCAAAGACAGAGCTCAAGGAGTATATGAGGGGAGGGACATCATTGAAAAAATAGACTTCTATGTACATATTACATATTTATACCACATAAATTAGCGAGTGTTCTGACCCACGACCCGCGGAGTCCACGTGTAGGAAAATGGCAAGGCTGGAGACAAGGGCTGGCAGGTCTTCTGTCTATGGCTTTCTTCAGAGGCCATCCATTATCCCCCCAACTACTGCCAGTCCAAGGTTCTTGGACAAGAGGGTCCTTTGACTCCCGCTGGACATTCAGGATCCAGCACCATGACCACCTTCCATTCAGAGGGGTTGTCATTCCAACAGGGAAAAGTGGAGGGAAGGGCCCCAGGTCTTCATATCCCATGACAACAAACCCATGGCGGCTAAAGTTCAGTTTCTCTCCACTGGGGCACACCCACTGGCTTCCAGCGCCAACACGGGCACCCACCCTCCCTGAAGGGGCTTGGAGGGCCAGGGTCCAGGAATGTCTGAACAAGTTCTGGTCCAGGGGCAAGCTCATTGCTCGATGGCTCTTTTGCTCAGTTCCGGCTCAAAACGACCTCGACCTCCTCCTCCTTCCAACCACTGGAGTTCTTGCCAAATTTATAGACTAGTCTTCGGCCATCGACCCGCTCCAAGATCTCCCGTTTGTAGTAGTATCTGTCAGGGAATGGAGAGGAGAAAAATGAAGCAAGACCCTAAGAGTCTCCCCTAGAGCTACTGCTCCTCCTATGTGAGGGGGTGACTTTGGGCAAGTCCTTTTAACTTCCCGCAGGTCTCATTTGTGTCTTCCATAAAATGAGACTGGACTAGATGATATCTGGCCTCCCTTCCAGCTTACAGAACTACTAATTAGACCTGGAGGCTTCTCAGAGGTCATCTAATCTAACCTCCTCATTTTACAGATAAGCAAACTATGGCCAGAAGAACCAAGTAGTTTTCCCAGAGTCACACAGTTATTAAGACTTCTATCCAGGTCCTTCCATTTCCAAATCCAGTATTGTTTCCATGAAACTCTGCTCTCTAATCAGAACCACTGGATGGGGCTTTCCTCTGGTCTGTGTCCCTTCTATTTGAGATTCACTTCAGTCCATCAAGCCTTACATAATCCTCTCTCAACAGACCTCCAATTTCCTATACTCTTCCCTTCCACCTGTCCTCTCTCTCCCACTTTCCCTCTTCTCCCCCCCTGTCCTCCTCATCCTCATCTCTGATCATAACCTTTCCCCTGCTTCAGGAAGCCTCCCTGAGCTAACATTACCCAGCTTTGCTTAATGTCATCCATCCCTTCTGCTTATGACCAATTCATGTTTCTTTTTGTCTCAAGGCTGTGTCATAAAGCAATCTGGTTTAGGGATTGGGGACAGGAGGAAGCTTATTGAGTTATATAGTACAATAGAAATAATCTCAATTCAATTTCCCCCTACTCTTTCATTTGACAGGACACCGAGACCCCAGAAAGGGGATCTTAATGACTTAGGGTATCTAGCAGCTGTACTCAGTGGCAGAAATGGGTCTAGAATTCAAGGCCTCTTGACTGACTTCCAATAATCTGTCCACTACTTAGGGCTGCCCTTATATATGCCTTTCTAACTAAGGACACCTGAACATTGGGATTGGCAGCTTGGAAAGGGGACTGGACTTGGCAGTCACAAGCCCTAGGTTGAAATTTTAACTCTAATATGAATTAGCTGTGACTGACCTTGTACAAATTATTTGAAAGTCACTCAGGTTACCTTTTTGAGCCCTTATTTCTCTAGCTGTACTATCATGAGGTAGGCCACAAACAAGCACTCAGATCCCTTCTGCCTCTCAATATTCTATGTTTTTATGAATCAGAAGCAGTTTCAAGTCATTTTCTTGATATTTTCGTTTTTTTCTCCAGTTAAATTTAAAACCATTTTTAAAAATATTTTTTAAAAATTTGAGTTCCAGATTTCCTCCATTATCCCTCAATCCCCATTAAGAAAGCACATGTAGGGGCAGCTAGGTGATGCAATGAATAGAGCACCAACCCTGAAGTCAGGAGGATCTGAGTTCAAATGTGATCTGACACTTCCTACCTGTGTGACCCTGGACAAGTCACTTTACCCAAATTTGCCTCAGGGGAAAAAAAAGCAGCACATGTAAAGTGACACAAAAGATTTTAAGAAAACAGATCTCTCCCCCCAAAAAAACTCAAGATAAATAAAATAAAAGGGGGGAGGGGGAGAGAAAGAGCATGTTTCACTCAATCTGTATTCAGGCACAATCTACTTTTTATCTGGGTGTGGATAGGATTAACTCATCCTAAGAGCTCCACAACCAAAGGATGCCCCCCACCCCCACCCCCCCCAGCTCCCAATAATCACACTGGGAGCTTTCTGGCCCTGTCCCAAAGCTGTCACTCACCTCATAGCCCGGCTGAGTTTCTCGTAAGTCATGCTGTTATTTTTCTTCTTCTGACCCCACAGCTGGGCCACAGCCTCGGATCGGAGGAACTTAAAGACACCCTCATGCCTGTTCTCCCACTTCATAAGGCCTTCGTTGAGCTCTGGGTGGATGAGGATGTCCCTTATAAACTCCCATAGGTGTGTCCCTCTTGGAGCTGTGAACAAAGAACCAGTCAGTGAAGGAGCCAAGCAGGACCATCCTTCTGTGTTCCAAGCCCATCAGTCTCAGTGGAGGATGAAAAGCCCCAGTTTGCTCTTGATCTGACTCAGGGAGAACCTTCCCCAAACCTCTGTTTTCCCAAAGGCCAGTGGAGAAACAGGTGCTTCCTTTCCCTTCTTCTGGTTCAGCAACTAGACTCCAGTGAGGACCCTGGTAGCCAGCACTTAGACCCAGCACTGCCTGGGACCCCAGATCACCTCATGTGCCTGGCACTCAACATCTTGACAAAGCTTGGAAGCTTCAGATTAACCCTTCCCATTTTATTCCCCAACAGCCTAAACCCTTCCCTACTTTTTTCCTTATTTCATTCTAAATTATTGTGCTACCCCCCCTTTAAAAAAAAAAAAAGCGTTGGCTATATTCCCATTTGTTTATTGCTTTTAAAAATGAGGGCAGTAGGGGCAAGCTAGGTGGTACAGTGGTTAGAACGCCATTTCTGAAGTCAGGAGGACAAGAGTTCAAGCCTGGTCTCAGACACAACAGCTTTCTAGTTGTGTGATTCTGGGCAAGTCACTTAACCCCAAATTGCCTCAGGGGAAAAAAAAAAAAGGGCAGTGTCTTTTTCCTACTTTGCTCCCCAGGGGTCTATTGTAGGCTCTGCCCTCTCTGGAAGGCCTCCAGAGCCTCTTTGAAAGACTGAGATACTGACCCAATGAACACTGGCACAAGTCATTATTAGCTGACTTTCTTGCCCTTTCTTTCTATTTCCTTTATACGGACTTATTCTGTTAAGGATTATTTCATTTCTCATCTATGCTCAGTGTAACAGCTCTTAATAAATGCTTATTGATTAATTAACTGTATTGATTAATTAACTGGTTGGATAAAAGCAAGGTAGCTAAAACTTCCACCAGTCTCCTCTTTCACCATAATGCAGGACTATTTTGAGACTTGAAACCTCCAACTCCTGACTTTTAAATGAATCCCTCTAAGAATTCTTTTAAGTTTCTTGACCTGTCATCAACTCCCCTCAAGGATCAGAGAAAATCTCAGTAAAAAAACAAAAAAACTAATGATAATTATAAGGTCCCAATTATGATCACTAAGGTATTTAGTCACTCAAGAGAATCATTCATTTTACAAATGAAAGAAAAAACTGAAAATCTGAAGTGAAACAAATAGTCCCTGATGATAATTACCTAATTGGCAGCAATTTAAACTCAGTCTCAATCCAATTTTCTTTCTAATATACTCTGGAGCTTTCCTTCCCCTGCCTTCCGTGCTCTTTGGTCCCAAATTCAATGATCCAAGGACGGTTGTCCCAATGTACATCCCAGCAGAACCAGGCTTAAGTAGTGTTCAGCATAAAGAAACATGGGGCTGAGTCAGAGGACCAAGTTCTAACTCTGGCTGCTAACCCTTTCATGGGCCTTTAAGACAAGTCATAATTCTCTTATGCCTCAGTTTCCTCATGTCTATAACAAAAGGGATGGACTAGAGAAGCACTAAGGTTCCTTCTAACTGGCTCCAACATTCTATTTCTCTTTGATTGCTGGTTCTGCCATAGAATAGCTGTGTGAACTTGGAAAATCACTTTCCCAAGTGACTTAACTCAGTTATACAGTATAAAATAGGAAATGTGATCATTCTTACCATGTTTGCTTTTTTTGCTCTCCAGGCACTCTCTGGTGTCCTTGCTCAGTTTCCGGGGTCTTCCTCGTTTCCTCTTCCCATATTTTAGGTCTCCTTTCTTATAGTCAGAGAACTCATCTTAGGAGAGAGGAAGGAAGAAAAAAATGGGAATAAAGTTGGAAGTCCAATCTATTTTCCAGTTTCTCTGGAAATGTATCTGAATGTCTAAGAATTAAATCTGTCATTACTTTCTCCTAGCCCCTCCCAATATCTTCCCTTCCCACCTTTGCCAGCCAGGAATCCAAACTCAAGCAGGTTCAAGACTCCTTAAGTCCATGACCATCCATTCCTTCCATTCATGTTTTCTCCTACAATCAGGGTTTCACAGGAGGAGCTCCCCTCCCCTTGGGCTCACAATCCAACCAGACAGCCTCCATGGGGGCACTTAAAGCACCCATCCTTTCCCTCTCATTCTCCAGTCTCTGAGCTTCCACCAGTCCCATATACCCCATGCCGGCCCAGCCAGGGCTTCCCTAATTGGACCTTTCTGGTCTATCCCCAGATAGCTGACTGAGTCCTACCACTCCCCCTTCAATGGAACATGTCCTCCCCTTCCACACTGGGAGAACCACCTCCACACCCTCCTTCCTCACTTACCACTGGGAAAAAACAGTTTGCTGTCCGTGGGATCTAAATCCATGTCACTTGCCCCAGAGTCTGAGTGGGGACTTTGAGAGGTTCCAGTACCTAGATTAGGGAAGGAGGAGAGGTGAATTCCAAGCTAGCAAACAACCTCTTGGCTACCTTCAGCCTGGGCTTATGAGTCCTTTTAACCCAAGTTTGATTGAGCCGTGTTTCTCCTTAATTAACTCTGTCCTTATGAGATCTATCATGGTTTTGTTTTTTGTCTATGCTCAGTGCAACAGCTCTTAATAATTGCTTATTGATTAACTGACTGGATAAAAGCAAGATAGCTAAAACAACTTCCACCAATCTCCTCTTTCACCATAATCCAGCACTATCTTGAGACTTGAAACCTACAAATCTTGACTTTTAAATGAACCTTAATTGAGAATTCTAGAGAGCTGGTTTCTCTCCCTTAAAAGGTCACTTGGAGTATAGAAGGCTGAGGGCTTGGGAGTTCCAGGGTTTCTTACCTGAAGTAGAGACATCTGAGCAGCCTGGAGAAGGAGCCCCTGCCCCATAGCTTCCTGGGTAATAGGGACTGGCCAACCTTGAGTCATCCAGCACATCTTGGTTGAAGGGGCTGCCATGATCTGGAGGAGAGAGGATAGCAGATAGCAGAGATTAGTTGGGTTAGATCAGGAACTGGGTGGGGCTACCTCAGACAATAAAACATATTCATGCAATTCCAGGAAGACAAAATGTTTGTACTTTTACAGGTAAGGGAGAAGATACTGGCTGGATCTTTCAGGACTTTTGACAGGTCCTAGGATTTTGAGTCCCAAAGGTCCTTAGAGATCAGTTTATCTAAATTTCTCTCCTCCCACACACACAATTTTCCCTAAAGAGAATCTGTCATGGAGATTTGGAAGTCTATCCACTCCAGGCTGGTTAAAGCTCCTGGGGCTAAGTCAAGATGGTGGAAATAAGGGAAAGATAGGACTCTTACCAAAGGTGGAGTCCCCGATAATGTCTGGAGTAGTGAGTCCATCTTTCTCCAGGAGTTCAATGATCCAGCTTAGCTCATCAGATGGGCCAGATGCTAAAGAAAAAAAAAAAAAAAAAAGGGAATTGGAGGGAGGTGGGAGAAGAGATGGCAAGAGGGAGGGTATTGTCAAGGTACCAGTAGGGTTTATCAGGGAGCTCCCCTTTTTCCCTTTTTCTCTAGGCTTCTTTCTGGTTGGTAATCTGGGATTCTAGGCTTCATCCCACTTAAAGGTCTACCTTCCCTAAATTTATCCCTAGGACATGACTTAAAAGTAGATGCCAACCTCGGCCCCTATTTAAACACACTAGTGTGCCACGACCTGGTACCCCCAGACCAGTCTTCCTTAACGTTTTGGTGAAACCAAGCCCCCAGCATCCCAGTTTTCCCTCCCAGTTGGCCATCAGAGGGGGCTTATAAATAACTGATGGCTTCAACCCTGGGATATATGGGGGGGCAGCACCCTCCCTGGCACTCACAGAGGTCTTGCAGCTGGGTATAGAGCTCATCCCCCAGGGATCCAAAGACCTGGCCCAGCTCTTCCCGGGTACAGCAGCACAAGATGGCACCATCCATGTTGCATCGGGAAAAGTCAATGGCGCTAGCATCATATTTATTCTTCTCCACCTGATAGCTGATCCAATCTAGGACCTGGGTCTTTGACCACAACTGGGGTATCATCCCTGACCAACTGGCTTTGTCTAACAAAGGAAGAGGGTGCTAGGTTAACAGGGGGGACACAGGCCATGGATGCCCAGAGTGTTACCTCTGCCTCTCCATTCACACTTTATTCCCCAGACCTTTGCCGCTGCCTCATGACTCTCTCCCCATCCCCACCCCTCCAGCACTTGCTTCTTGTTCCTCTACTCTACATTCTCTCTTGCACTCTCTTTTGGGGTGAGGAAGGCATCTAAGTCTCCCTTCTCCTTTGCCTTCCTGAAACCCCAAGAGCTTCAGATACTGCACTTTCCCAAGCTCCCTGAGCACCCACCTGTGCCCTCTAGGGGCATCTGAGGATTGCTGCTCAGGGTCAGCACCAAGTCGTCACCACCCAAGGTGGCTGATGGGGCAGGAGCTGGGTCTTCTGCCTGGTACATAGCGTTAATGTAGTTGCTGAAAATGTTACTGATCTCACAGGAAGCAGCCATGAGGTTCCCTCTCTGCAGGTAAAGTAGAGAAAAAGAGGAAAAATTGGATCACAGAACAGAGGCCAAGAGTCCCGAGTTGGAGTATTAGACTTATATTTTGTTACCCTTAAGACTCAAGAGGTTTGGGCTAAGGTAACAACCTTGGGCATAAAAAAACTCCAATATCCCATTCCTACCTTCCTCAAGAACTCCCCCCAGTTTTCAATCTGGAAAGAGTTCAATTCTCCCAACCGCTTAACTATGTAGATGTATAAGGGAAGTTCTCAGATATAAATTAAGTCACTTGCTCAAGGTCATTCATCTAGTTACTGAAAACAGCAGGGATATAGTCAGGATCTGTTTTCTCTCAACTTCAGGTGGTTGGGGGAGTGTCTCCCAAACTTTTGGGGCTCTGATCAGTCTTGAGAATAGGGCCGAGATTCAAAATCGGAAAGCATTGGCTGATTGGTGTGGGTAGGCAGATTGTTAGAATTTAAATCTGTCTGCCCAGATCAACACAAAAAAAAATCCTCTCTGAGAAAGGAAAAGCAATTTCTCCAAAGCTGACTTTTTCCTCTTCTTCAAGGTCCCCTTTTCTGGAGAACTGGAGCAGACTGGGATGGGGAGACATTCCAAATCAAAGCCCTGTCCTCCCCACATAACCTTCTTGAGACACCGGACAGGTCAGGAAAAAGGATCTGAAAATCCCTCCATAGGAACCTCACGTTCCGGTTCCCAAGTCCCACCCAAATCTTTGGGGCGCCCCATGCTGCTGAGACCTGCAAGCTTCCTGTGGGGTGAGTTGGAACCTACCGGAGAATGAAGCCAGGACTCGGAGAACGTAGTGAAACCAGCAGCAGCAAAGTAATCCAGGTAGCAAATTAACTCCGGCAGGTAAGGGAGCGCAGTATCTGGCCACCTATCTACCTACCTACCTACCTCTGGCTGCCCTTCTCACTCCACCCTACGTAAAGCCTAAGGCAGGCTCCTCCCAGGACAGAAGCGTTTTATAGGCAGCTCCCTGCTGTAACCTGAGCGGGTTAGCCTTGAGGCGGGCAGCCTCATTGGACCAAGGGGATTTCCTGGCCTCGGGACCCAGGCTCCCTGCCCTCGATGATTTGCATATTATGCCCAGGCTGGCGGGCGGGAGGGTGCTGGGAAATCAGGCTAGGCTTGTTTAATGATTGACAGTGTCTGTCATCTCTCACCCTCTGGGGTGGACGAAAATTGGCAGGAGACAGGGTGGACACCCCTGGTGGTACCACCCTCGGACTCAGGAAATTCCCCAGGGGGCCTGGAGAAAGAAATAATGGGATGGGTTGCGGGACTCCTGGCTGAAACTCCAGGGTGCCTTGGGGGTCAGAGTTGCGGGGCGCTGCTGCTGCGGGACACCCCCCCCCCCCGGCCCTTATATCACAGAGGAGTCCTTTAAGTGCTTGGAGATCTAAAATTGGAGAGGGGAGGCTGAGAAAGCTGAGAAGACTGAGAGTCACAATCTGATTTCTCATCCCTGGACAGTCTCTACTCGAATTCTGGAGGGACCTAGTGCCGGTCAAGGGACCAGATGCCCATCTTTTGCCTGATGAAGAGCTCTCTACGCTCAGCCGAAAATGGAGCAGAGAAAACCCTGCTTTGGCTCAGTGCCCGCCCCTTAGCGTGGGTCTGGAAGCCCGAAGGCTCTCCTTTTGAATTCCTAGGCTGGCTTTTTACTCTGTGCCCAGGGGCAAAGCACTTAAACCTCCAGGAGCCACTAGTTTCTTATCTGCAAAATGGGCGTATCCCCGGGCTTATAGGGAGTCTCAAATCTGGCAATGAATATTTTTAAGGAATTTATTTTGTTAACAATACACAACACTTGGTACATGGCCGGAGGTTATTATCCTTCCCCCCCCTCTCCCTCCCCAGCCTCAGCCCCTCCCCACAATCCCAAGAGACTGGAAGCAGCCTAGAAGGCTTTCCTGATGGCTTTCCGTTTCTCCCCCTACCTTCTACTCAGCAGTTCAACCCCCCCCGCCCCCCCATCCATCCATCCCTTCTCCTATGGCCTAAGGATTCCCTGATGCTTGCCTGCTGCCCCCTGGTGGTCAAAACTTTCCACTAAGTTCTTCAGGGGCTGCAAGATGAGATGGGACTTGGAAGGTAGGGGAAATGTCCCTTTCTCACGGTGGGCAAACCCAGGCTCCTCTCCGGGATCTAAAACGGAGACACCTAAGGGAAGGTGGGAACTTGAAGAGAAGGGAAACGGGATGCAATCAGGGGGGAGGGGGGACTATCCTTCCCTCCCCAAATAGTGTGTGTGTACATACACGTAGCGTGCACAGAGATGCATGCGTGTATACACATGTGTATACTATATACACACCATACTTTATATACATATATATGCATCTGTATACTTATGTGCACACACACACACACACACACACATATATATATATATATATCCCCATAGAGAGAGCACAATTGGTGTCTTAGTACTCCATCCCAATACTTAGTGCCTTTTTCAAGTAGGACACAATATTTTTTTTCAAATGAAACTTAAAATTGTCAATTAACAAGCACTTCTTTTCTCTCCTCTCCCCTAAACAAAAAGAGGGGAAAAATATATTCTTTCAAATGAAATTTTAAATTGTCAATTAACAAGCATTTATTTTCTCTCTCCTCCCCTAAAAAAAAGAGAGGGGCGCTGGGAGACTGGGTCTCAGTCCGGAGCCTAAGGGCCCAGAAGTTCCCCCCGCGTTGGCCACTGGGACCCAGAAGTTCCCCCCGCGTTGGCCACTGGGAGAGGAGGAGTTAACTCCCCGAGTCCCATTGGGTCAGGAGTGGCAGGAGCAGCCTGGGGCTCTGGTCACAGGATTTTCCCCAGCCCTTCGGGGGCCTCCCCCCGCAGCCCGAGGCAGGCACACCCTCATCCTACCACCCAGCCAGGAATGTGGGAGAACCAGCTCGGGGCCCCGGGGATTGGCTCACGTGTCCTTTGCCCGGAGGAGAGCCCTGCTGGCCCTTCTGAGAGGGAGAAGGACTGGGAGAGTCCCGGTTGCTCGAAGCCAAAGCTAGAAACTAGGTCCAAAACCTTTATTCAAAGTTGACTTAGAATAAAGCCAGGTTTTTCGAGGGGGACTGTTGAAAACTATTTGTGTGTGTGTGTGTGTTTTGGGGAGCAAGCCTTGTATTTTGTTTTCGTTCTCAATTTTTTCTCCTTTTTGATCTGCTTTTTCTTGTGCAACACGATAATTGTACATAAATATGTATACATATATTGGATTCAACATATATATTTTTAACACATTTAACATATATTGGATTACTTGCTATTTAGAGGAGGGGGTGAGGGAAAGGGAGGGAAAAATTTGAAAAACTAGGTTTTGTAAGAGTCAATGTTGAAAAATTATCCATGTATATGTTTTAAAAATAAACTGAGGGGCAGCGAGGTGGTGCAGTGGATAGAGCATCAGACCTGAAATCAGGAGGACCCGAGTTCAAATAACACTTCCTAGCTGTGTGATCCTGGGCAAGTCACTTAACCTCAGTTGCCTCAGCAAAAATAAATAAATAAAATAAAATAAAAAGCTGAAATAAATAAAATTTTTGCATCAATATAAAGAAAAAGTTAATTTTTTTAAAAAGAAAAAAATTAAACATAGATGAGGAAGCCCCCCCAAGATAACATGCATCATAAGTAGAACAGTAATTTGCATGCAACCCCAATCCTAAGCCCAATATTTTTTTAAAGCTTTTTATTTTCAAAAAAAAAAATATATATATATATACACATATATATATACCTGAATAATTTTCAACATTCAGCCTTACAAAACCTTGTGTTCTAATTTTTCCCCTTCCCTTCTCCTCCCCCTCCCCTAGGCAGCAAATATCCAATATATGTTAAACATGTGCAATTCTTCTATACATATTTCCACAATGTCATGTGGTACAAGAAACATCAGATCAAAAAGGGGGGAAAATGAGAAAGAAAGAAAAAAACAAGCAAACAACAAAAAGAGTGAAAATACTATATGTGGTCCACATTCAGTTCCCACCCTCCTCTCTCTGGGTGCAGATTTAAGCCCAGTATTCTTTTCACTCTGCCATTCCCTGCTTCCAGAAAAGCTGGCTGGGACAGAGGGGAGAGGGAGGGGTTGAGGGGAGTGAGTGGGAGGAAAAAGGAGAGCAGAGAAGTGCTTGAATTTGAATACAGCTTTGTGGAAGGGAGGAGTTACGGAAAATAGAAATAATGATAATTAACACCAAACACTTAAAAGTTTCCAGAATGCTTCATATATACATATGAAAAATGACATATAATATATATAAAAATATATATCATAAATATTATTATATGCTTCATATATGCATACATATATTTGCATCATATATATGTATATATATATATATATACACAAATGCTATACGTATTCATTACATACATCATTTGGCCTTCACAATAACCCTGGGAGGTAGGTATTATTACTATCCCCCTTTTACAATAGACATTCAGGTCTTAACGAATCCAAGTCTGGCACTGTATCACTTAGGGGTTCCAAAGGGTATAGCAGATAGAATATAACAGTAGAGCTCTCTCCTCCTTTCCAGCTCATCCCTCCATCCCCATCTAAAGAATGGTACATTATGCTCCTTCAGTAGTCCAGCTTGTCTCCAAGAGACAGGGTACCATGGAAAAGAGAGAAATTGAAGTACATTGTTGGATGGAGGGGGGATGGTGTAGGGAATTAATTGACAGAGAATGGTCCTGGAAGAAGGGTAAGAAAGTGGAGTCAAAGGTACAGTTTAGCCTTGGGGACTATTCTCTCTGGTGACCTGAAGGAAGGAGGAGAGAAAGACAGAAAGATGCAGAAAAAGAGAGAGAGAGAGAGAGAGAGAGAGAGAGAAAGGGGGGGGGAAGAGGAGGAGAGAAGAGGCAGAAAAAGAAAAGAGGTGGAAGAGAAAAGACAACAGATGGAAAGAAAGAAAGGGAAAAAGTAAAATAAAAAGAGAAAAGAGGAAGAAAAGAGAAAGAGACAGAAGAAAAAGAGAGAAAAGGAAAAGGGAGGAGAAAAAAGACAGGTAAAGAGACAGAGGCAAAGACAGAGAGATACATACAAACCAGATGGAAAGGAGAAAGGGAGAGAGAGAGAAGAGCAATAGTGAGGGTAAGAGAGGGGGAAAGAGGAGAGATAAAAAGGAAGGAGGGTGAAAGACAGAAAAAGACAGATATAGAAAGGAAAGGAGGGTAGAAAGAGTGAGGACAGATGGAAGAAAGAAAAAGAGAGGAAAAGAGAGGACAATAAAAGAGAGGGAAGAAAGGAGAGAGATGGAGAGACAGAAACAGGGAGACATACAAAGAGGGAAGGAAGGAGAGAGAGAAAGAAGATCAATAGTGAGGAAAAGAAAAAGAGAAGGAAAGAAGAGAGAAGAGTAAAGGGAGGGAGAGAAGAAGGGAGGGAGAAAGAGATATATAGAGGGAGGAAAGGAAGATAGAAAGAGAGATGGAAGAAAGGAGAGAGAAAAGGAGGACAAAGAGAAGGAGGGAAAGAAAAAGAAAGATGGAGAGAGTTAAGCAAAGATAGACAGACAAAATTAGTTGAATGGAGAAAAGCAGTTGGGAAGTTTAGGTCTGATTTCCTGAGCCCTCTTTTTACTGAAGGTGTAGGAAATGGACATCCAACAGGAGATGAGGGACAAGCTCTGACCCAGGGGTCCCTGAGTTGGAGGACCCCACAGCTCCTGCCCCTCAGACTTAGAACTTGTATAATTTGGGGTAAGGCATTCAGCCTCTCTGGGCCTCAGTTGGCTCATGTGCAAGATAAGGGAAGTTGGACTAGCTGGCTTCTAAGATCCCTATGCTCTAAGTATAGGATTCTAAAACTGAAAAGTTCAGTACAGTTACTGGGGGGAAAAGAGGTTATTCAATGAATAAGGATTTATTAAATCAATATTTATTAAGTATTATTTATTACCTATGGCACAGCAATAAGGGCTGGGATAAAAAAAAAAAATGAAAGCACAGTCCTTGCCCTCATGGGGAATGCCCTACATTCTGGTGGGGGAGATAGCACACCAACAAAATCCTACATGTACCATGTATAGTGGGCAGCTAGGCGGCGCCACAGTGCACAGAGCACTGGACCTGGAGTCTGGAAGATTCATCTTCATGAGTTCAAATCCAGCCTCAGATACTACCTGTGAGACCCTGTTAGCCTCAGTTTCCTCATCTGTAAAATAACTTGGAGAAGGAAATGGCAAACCACTCCAGTGCCTCTGCCAAGAAAACCCCAAATGGGGTCACAGAAAGTTGGACACAACTAAAACGACTTGACAACAAAACCACATAATCTGAATGGAAAGTGATTTCAGAAGAAAAGAGAGAAATGCAGTGAGGAG
This sequence comes from Myrmecobius fasciatus, assembly GCA_023553655.1. Taxonomy (NCBI): domain Eukaryota; kingdom Metazoa; phylum Chordata; class Mammalia; order Dasyuromorphia; family Myrmecobiidae; genus Myrmecobius; species Myrmecobius fasciatus. The sequence goes on from JAJPUD010002536.1 coordinate 124,193, forward strand.
ATGGAGAAGACCAGAAAGGACCCCTGCAGAAAATAGTATTTATTTGTTGGGTTTTTTCTTTCCCTCAATAGTGATTTATTTTTCCAAAAATACATATAAAGATGGTTCTCAACATTCATTTCGTAAGACTTTGTGTCTTTTTTCTCCCTCCCTCCCTTACCTCCTTTCTCCCCAACAGAGCAATCTAATATAGGTTATAAAAATATGCAATTCTTTTAAACATTTTCATATTTGTCATCTTGTGCAAGAAAAATCACACCAAAAGGGAAAAACCATGAAGAAGAAAAAGCAAACAAACAGACAAACAAAAAGTTGAAAATATTATGCTTTGATTCACATTCAGTCTCCATGATTTTCTCTCTGGATGTGGATGGCATTTTCCATCCCAAATCCATTGGAATTGCCTTGAATCACCATATTGTTGAAAAGAGCAAGTCTATCACAGTTGATCATCACACAATCTTGTTATTGCTGAGTTCAATGCTCCCTTGATTCTACTCACTTCATTTAGCATCACTTCATGTAAGTCTTTCTAGACTTTTCTAAAATCATCCTATTGATCATTTCTCAATAGAACAATAATATTCCATTGCATTCACATATCATAACTTATTCAGCCATTTCCCAATTGATGGGCATCCAGTCAGATTCTAGTTTCTTACCATTACAAAAAGGGTTGCCACAAATGTTTTTGCACATATGGGTCCTTTTTCCTTTTGTATGATCTTTTTGGGATAAAGACCCAGTAGTGAGACTGCTAGACCAGTTTCATAGCCCTTTTGAAAGCATTAAAATTTCAGTTCAGTTGTTGTTCAACTTTGTTAAACTCTCTGTATCTGTAATGTTGGAGGGAATGTGGGAAAACTGGGATACCAATACATTGTTGGTGGAGTTATGAACTGATCCAACCATTCTGTAGAGCAATTTGGAACTATGTCTAAAGGGCTATAAAACTGTGCAAACCCTTTGGTCCAGCAGTGTTTTTACTGGGCTTATGTCCTAAAGAGATCTTAAAGGAAGGAAAGGGCCCCACATGTGCAAGAATGTTTGTGGCAGCCCTTTTTGTAGTGGCTAGAAACTGGAAGCTGAATGGATGCCCATCAATTGGAGAATGGCTGAACAAATTATGGTATATGAATGTTATGGAATATTATTGTTCTGTAAGAAATGACCAGCAGGACGATTTCAGAGAGGCCTGGAGAGACTTGCATGAACTGATGCTGAGTGAAATGAGCAGAACCAGGAGATCATTATACACGGCAACAACAGTACTATATGACGATCAATTCTGATGGACATGGCTCTCTTCAACAATGGAATGTTTCAAACCACTTCCAATTGTTCAGTGATGAAGAAAGCCATATACACCCAGGGAGAGGCCTGTGGGAACTGAGTGTGGTGACAACATAGCATTTTCACTCTTTTTGTTGTTTACTTGCATTTTGTTTTCTTTTGTTTTCCTTTTTTGATCTGATTTTTCTTGTGCAACATGTTAATTGTGGGAATATGTATAGAAAACTTGCAAATGTTCATCATATATTGAATTACTTGCTGTCTAGGAAGGAGGGGGGAAGAAGGGAAAAAATTTGGAACACAAGGTTTTGCAAGAGTGAATGTTGAAAATTATCTATGCATGTGTTACAAAAATAAAAAAGCTTTATATTAAAATAGTAAAATCCTCCACTATCTAGCTCTTATCTCCCTTTCCTGCTACATTTCTTCTCCTCTCTTCACATACTCTGTATTTCCTCAAAACTAGACTATTAACTTTTCCTTGATCTCATCCTTTTTGCCTTCATAATTTCATATAGACCTCTCTCTCCTACTTTCTTTTCTGCCTGGGATGCACTTCCTCTTCACATTCATCTGTTTAAAATCCTTTTCTTCTTTCAAGGGACAAACTTACTCAATTCACATCCATAGTCTCCACACCCCAGTTAAGAGTTTTTATCTACTGAGTTTTCCTAGCGCATCTTCTGATCTCTCTTTTGTCCCTTTAATATGTTGTGCTCTGCCTTATATTTATCTGTTTGTCTTTTTCCCCTCTACCTTCCAACCTCACCTTAAATAGAATATTGTTCCTTTAACAGGAACGGTATTTTTATTGTTAATCAGCTATGTCTGATTCTTCATAATCCATTTGAGGTTTTCATGGCAACTGGAGGGGTTTGCCATTTCCTTCTCCAGCTCATTTTGCAGATGAAAAAACTGAGGTAAAAGGGGGTAAATGACTTGCCCAGGGTCACACAGATTTTGAACCCAGGCAGGTAAGTCTCCTGACTTCAGGGCCAGCACTCTATGCCCTGTATTACCTAGTGAAGTCTACCATCATGGAAAGCAAATTGGGCTAAGCATTGGAAGACCTCTTATTTCAAATCCTTGACACTTAGTAGTTTTTTCCTGGGGGGGATAAAATCCTCAAGGTGTTTTTGGAGATAAAGATTGACAATTTCTGTTAGAATCGTTGATTTTGAATCTTCATCCCCAAAACTATCTTGGGATTTTTGCTCCCCCCCAATAAAAAAAGAAACAGATCAAAGGACAAGTATCCCTAGCTGTCTAATACCAGGCAAGCAATTTAATCTTTGTTGACCTAGATTCTCTTATCTATAAAATAGATGTGATCAATGTAGAAGAGGATATTACTGGGCAAACCAAGGTTTGCTGCTAGATAAAATGTGGTACAAAAGTGGATGACAGGAATGAATAATAAAGGCAGCAATATGAAACAAAGACCAAGATTGATGACTTTGCAGGATTCCCTTAGTCTTTTGTTCAGGATCTTATCTTTACTTGCATTCCAATCAAGAAGGATCTTGGGAATGAGGTGAGGCTCCTCACTTTAGCCTCCAAAGAATATTTGTGGCTTTTTGGTAGGGGGACAAAACCCCCAAGATGGTTTGGGGGATAAAGATTCACAATCAGGTGCATTGTTGGTGGACCTGTGAACGGATCCAACCATTCTGGAGAGCAAGTTGGAACTATGCTCAAAAAGTTATCAAACTGTGCATACCCTTTGACCCAGCAGTGTTTCTATTGGGCTTATATCCCAAAGAGATCTTAGAGGAAGGAAAGGGACCCACATGTGCAAGAATGTTTGTGGCAGCCCTTTTTGTAGTGGCTAGAAACTGGAAACTGAATAGATGCCCTTCAATTGGAGAGTGGCTGAATAAATTATGGTATATGAATATTATGGAATATTATTGTTCTGTAAGAAATGACCAGCAGGACAATTTCAGAGAGGCCTGGAGAGACTTGCATGAACTGATGCTGAGTGAAATGAGCAGAACCAGGAGATCATTATTCACGGCAACAACAATACTATATGATGATCAGTTCTGATGGACATAGTTCTCTTCAACAATGAAATGTTTCAAACCAGTTCCAATTGTTCAGTGAAGAAAGCCATATACACCCAGAGAGAGGGATGTGAAATGCGGACCACAACATAACATTCTCATACTCTTGATTGATGTTTGCTTACATTGTTTCCTTTATCTGATATGTCTTCTGCGTAGATACGATTTTTCTTGCACACCAATGATAAGTTTGGAAATATGTATACATATATTCGATCTGCCAATATTTTAACATAATTAACATGTAGTGGATATCCTGCCATCTAGGGGAGGGGTGGGGAGTTGGGGGGAAAAAACTGTAACAGAAAGCTATGTAAGGGTTAATGTTGAAGAATTACCCATACATATGTTTTGCAAATAAAATAAAAATTTAAAAAAAAAAAAAAAGATTCACAATCAGGAACTCTAAGAGAAACTTTCTAACCCCAAGTCATATGGTTATCTGGTATTAAGGACTAGGTACGCTAGGAGAAAAGCAGGTGAAAAAATAGACAATTCTAACTGGAGTATTTAGCATTGTTTTTGTTGGTTCATGTGCTAACAGTTGTGGGTCTCCCTCCCACAGGGATAACTTTCTAGACACAATACCCCAGTGAGTAATTATATAGGGATTATATAGGCCACAATTTTCCAGGTAACCTAAAAATATTAAGTAGTGTATAGTGGTAGGGTAGGTAGCATTTTGGTGACCATGAGATCAGCAAACTCAATAGAGAATGGAGAAATGATGCTTATTGCAGAGTAGGAATGAGCAATGTATCAGCGTTCCTGGGAGATTCTACATCATCATAGGAGTAATTTTTGAAGTGACAAATATAGTGTGGTCACATATGTACCTGTGTGTATACTCTCCATTTGTGTCCCCTTTTCACACATGTTCTCCAAATTTATGTCCATTGATGATATGATAACTTGTAAGAGTATACCCTATGAGTATATGAAGGAATTTTTTTCCCCTTACCTTTTCATTTGAATTTTAAAAAATTAAATGCCTTTTGTTTTAAACTGATGTGTCCTCTAGCTGGTTAGGAAAAATAAACATATCACTGAGGGAGGATAATAAGCTATGGTTCTGAATGGGTTTTGACTTATAGATTGTTTCAATCACTACAGTATGGGCAGTTTTTAAAGACGAAATACACAAGATTAACAACCAAATGAAATATATTCCAAATCATTAATAGAGATATGCAAATCAAACAATTCGGAGTCTTTATATCATAGGCAAATTAATATGGTAGTATTATGAATTGGTCCCAATATTCTGAAAAGTAATTTAGAATTATGCAAAAAAAAGGCTAAAATAGTCATACCCTTTGGCCAAAATGGTCATGACTCATGGCTGGACATATACAAGAAGGTCAAAACAGAAAGGTTCCATATATGCCAAAATATTCATAGCAGTACTTTTTATAGTAATAATGAACTAGAAACTGAATGGATGCCCATTGATTGGGAAATGAGTAAATAAACTGTTGTATAAGAATGCAATGGAATATTACTACACTGTAAGAAACAACAAAGACAATTTAAATAGCATAAGAAACATGAAAACTGATGCAAAGTGAAGTAATTTTTTTCTTTTTTTTAAATGTTTCAATATCAGTTTTTATTTACTATTTTAGATTTTTATTTTCAAAATACATGCACAGATAGTTTTCAGAATTCATCCTTGCCAAACTTGTGTAACAATTTTTTTCTCCCTCATTTTTCCTTAGGCCCTCCCTTAGACAGCAAGTATTCCAGTGAATGTTAAACATGTGCAATTCTTCTATATATTTTTCCACAGTTATCAAGCTGCACAAGAAAAATCAGATCAAAATGGAAAAAAATAAGAAAAAAAAGCAAAAAAACAACAAAAAAATTGAAAATATTATGCTGTGATTCACACTCAGTCCCTACAGTCCTCTCTCTGGATGCAGATGGCTCTCTCTATCATAATTCCATTGGAACTGACCTGAATCACTTCACTGTGGAAAAGAGCCATGTCCATCATAATTGATCATCACTTAATCTTGTGACTGTACACAATGTTCTCTTGGTTCTGCTCACTAAAGTGAAGTAAATTAAACAAGGAAAACAACATATACAATGATTACAATGGAAATAAAAATAGCAATTAAAAAATATACTGTACACTGTTGACCAAACCTGACTTTGAAAAAAAGTTGCCCAAGGAAGAACTTTTTTTGTGGAAAAGCAGGTTTGGGAGACCCAAATTAAGAGATTACTTTTGCATTCTGAGGTTTGGTCTAGATAAGAGGAGGTTTATCACCAGTTAGCTGACCTCTTTTTGCTGAATTTTTTGGCATAGTAACTCATGAAACAAAGAAAAATACGAAATGGTCCTTCACTTTATGCAGTCCCTTCCAGTCCTGCAGTGATGATTGCAGAGAGTCAGTAAAGGGGACAGAAGACATTAAAAATCACTCAAACCTATAGACTGCATCTAAATATTAATGTGTTTCAAACATTAAACATAGCTTAAACAAAAAGAATAGCATTTGAATAATTATCTCCATTTCCTAAGGAAGTATTAATAAAAAAGAAGTGATTACTATAGCAGGGAGATCAAAAGAGTCTAGTAATTGACTCATCTATCAAACATGATCATAATGGATGGGCAGGATGATTGGTAGAGTATCAAGAACCCTTTATTTCTCTGTCATTCTCTCAACTCTAAAATCCGTAGGATGACTTTTAGACTTCTCTCCAGATTTAAATATGTCTTTATGATTTTTGACAAGTGAATAAATATAGCAGCCAAAGGTAACACTTTTAGAATATGAACCCTATAAAAATTTGCAGAAGAATATAGGGGATGATTATGAAGAGTATCACTTTACAAAAGGGCAAAAAGCAATAGAAAGAAAAACAGATTTACCAAAAGCTTTGGGAAGAGAACCAATCAAAGTCAAATTATCCAAGGGTATTTAAAGATGAAACTGGAAGGAATGCATTGAAAAATGGAAAAAAATCTATAAAAATTTCTATAATAAATTCTTCATAATTTACTATGAAGTTACCACATGTGAATTTTTAGATTAGAGTTGCATGTCTCATATAAGTAAATAGAACTAGAACCAAAAACAATGAAGATAAGGAGGAAAGCTGAACTAGGTACACAAAGGAAATTCGTGTTAAAGACAACAGAATTTTAAGGGCATTGAAAATCATTGTTCAGTAAACATGATAGAGGAAAGAAGGACAAATGCGTGAGAGGAAAATACAAAACCAGACGTTGTTATAACTTAAAAAAGAAACAACCAAGAAATTATCAATAGCTACCAATCTATATGCCTACTTTTCTGTTTCTGTAAAACCAACATGAAGATCATCTACATATGTGTCAAAGGCATCCCTGATGAAGATATAAGGAAACAATATTCTACAGTAAACCACCTCTTTGTGGTCACATACTATATACAAGATCATATTATTCTGTTTATTGACTACAAAAATAATGTATTTGATAAAGTAAAATACCATTATAAAAGCATTCCTCCAAAGTATCATGTCAAAATCATATAAAATTCCTTGAAAAAAAATATGACAACAGATAATTTTGATGATGTTCTATTAATTATTAAGTGAGGTATGAATTAGGAAGTCATTTTCATCAGACATTTGCTATTGCCATGGAAGATGTCCAGTACAGAGTTGGAATGGAATAGTTTCCCTATTGATGAAGAAATCCTTTTCACAGACAATATTATGTGCTAATTGCATTAAGCTGTGAAACACTATTGTACCTTCTAAACAAGGCTTGTAATCATTCAGAAATTTTCAGTTTGATTATCTACACAGTAAAAGACAAGTGGATAAATAATTATCCATTATGGCTGAAATGCTTATTATACAATTATCTATTGAGCAAAAGATTCTAAATCTTCCAGATTTGTCAAGTACTTAGGGATTTGGGATAGGAGATTTTTATAGAGATTTGTGATGCAAAGACTTTTCCCAAGCCTTTACTTTTCTTTTTTTTTTTTACCTAGCTGCACTAATTTTTTTTGCATACAAAACATTCTTAATGCTTTACAAATTTTTCTATTTTATATCTTAAAATCACTTCAATCATCTAGTTACAATTTTTTTTTCCCTAACTATAGTTGCAAAAAACACAACCTTCCATTCTCTTCTAAATTTTTTCTTCAATGTGATCTTTCATACTTAGATCATTTGACCAATTAAAATGTATCATGATGTATGATTGAAGATATTTGTCTAAATCTATTTCTCACCAGAGAGCTTTCCAATTTCCCTGGAAATTCTCATCATATTTCCTTCTATAGCTTTTGTTTTGGGGGCTTTTTGAACACTAGGCTGCTATATTTCTTTCTAAGTCCTGCTCAAGTATTCTATTTCATTGAGCTACTTCTCTTTTTAAAAAATCAGTACCAAAGAGATTTTTTTTTATTAAAGCTTTTTATTTACAGAACATATGAGTAATTTTTCAACAATGACCTTTGCAAAGCTACCAAAGAGTTTTGATACTATTTTTTAGCAACTCTATTTCTTCCAGTAAAATAATCCTGTATGTGTCTTGGTAGTTTAATTCCCAAACATTTTATGCATATCAAAATCACACATGATTCTTAAAATCTTTTGAGATAAGACATTTTATGCATTTTGAAACAAAAGCTCAAGAATATCAAGGAAATATTTTTTAAAAATTGTAATTAACTTTGCCTCCCATTGTCAGACCTTAAATCTTTATTTTTTGTTATTCTACCGACCTATCCACTCCCACCTAATGTACTGATACTTTTTTGTAGTATATTAAAGCTTCAAGACATCTATAAGTTCAAGACATAAAGTTCAAAGACATCTATACAAAAGAGCCCTCTATTACATGGACGGAGGAGTAATCCTTGAAGTTGTTAGTAGTAACAAGAAGGCTTTTTTCAAGCAAAATATTCAACAATGAAAAACATTTTTATCATATTACAATTAACCGAGAGATGTTGGGATTGTAAAATCACATATTTATCGTTTGTTGATTGGGAGGGGGGGATCCATATGATCCAGCAGAAGTATGTGTTGTTGTTTTACAATAAAGTGTCTTCCACTCCTACTTTAAAATCATTCAAGTTTTATTGAAGATGTAATAATAGAAATAGCATGTTAAATGGCCTTCTTAAGATAAACATAGGGCAAAGCAAAAGACAAAGTGAGGTAAGCTCACCAAAGGATGGAGAAGATCCAACCCAGAATCCAAGTCAAAAAGAGATTCCCTGGGGAGGATGGATGATTCTCCTGTTTGTGGAAGACATTCTGCTAATTAAATTTGAGTCCTAGAAAACTGCTGAAACTCCTAGAAGACATTTCTCATAACTCAGAGGAATATGGTCTTTCCATCCATGGAGATGTTGATTGGCAGATTTCAATATGCATTTGGCTAGATAACTTATGGAGCTTGCCATGCATTTATTTGGGACAGAGTACAAACAAATAATGAGATTTGATCAGGAAAAGGAGAGCAAGAATTGCCTTCAGAAAATTACAAAGCTCCTCTACTGACCCTTAAGCTTTCTATGGAAGCAAAGGTTGTTCTTTTTGATACTAGCCTCCAGCAGATGCTAAATGTTGTGAAACATGGAACAAAATTGCCTTCAAAGATTTGTTTTTAAGCCTCATGTACAGGGTAAGGGAGAGATGGGTATGAGCCGGTTTCAGCACATAATCAATGAGCAAGAGGAAAAAATGTCAAAGATATCATTAAGGAATTATTTAATAGGAAATGAAGGTTGGTTAGTCACACAACAAAATTAGGAATGAAAGGTGGAGAACTAGTACAAAACTGGTGTCCCAGCCATGTCAGGAGAAAGTGAGGAAAGTCTCTGGTACTACGGGTTGACCCTCTGCAACAAACTTGTGGGAGAGCATAAAAAAGAATTGCACAAGATAGGTAGACATAAATGAGGTGTGATGCACATCACTGGAGGGAATTCCTCAACCACGGAGATCATAGATCCCTTTGGGTATCAACTTGTGAGTTTTTTCTATATAAGCAACTAGGTGGTACCCTAGAGAGATGGGCTGAACACTTCCATAATGCTCTCAGCAGACTTTCAATACTTCAGGCTGAAGTCAATCCATCTTTAGCCAAACTTCCAATTAAAGAAGAGGTTTTGAATGCCATTAGACTTCTTTCATGTGACAAAGCTCCTGATAATAGTTTTATTCCAGTTGAGATCTATAAGTCAGGGGGTCCATTGATCACATAAAATCTGACTAAAATCTTCCAGGTTATATGGAAAGACCTCAAGAGACCAAGGACATCTCCTTTGTCTAACTCTACAAAGGAAAAGAAAATAGGTGCTCCTGTGACAATGACAGGAGTGTCTATCTCAGTCATTGTTGGCAAGATTTTTGTCAGTCTGCCTTAACAGGCTGATTCTTCACCTGGAAGATGATCATCAACCCAAAAGCCAATGTTGTGCTAGAAAGACCCAAAGAATGGTGTGTGCTGCCCAACAATGCCAAGAAAATTTCCAGGAGCAGAACAAAGGTCTGAACACAATATTCCTCAATCTGACCAAGCAAGGCTTTTGATACTGTCAGTCATAGGAGTTTGTGGAAGATCATGGTGAAATTGGTTGCCTGGACAAGTTTATCCGTATTGTATGCCAATTTTAGGATGCACACTTGCACAAGTTTTGGATAATGGATGACACGCTCTTGCTTTCCCAGTCACCAATGGAATGAAACAGGGCTGTGTGCTTGGCTCTTATGTTTTGTTTTCAGAGATGTTGTTAGATGGCTTCATGAAGAAAATAAGATGGCATCAAGGTCAGCTACCACACTGACAGTAAATTATTTAATTTGAAAAGGCTTCAAACCAAGACTAAAGTAGAATTGTTTTTGTTTGCAGATAACTGTGCACTAAATACAGTCTCCTAAGATGAAATGCAACAAAATACATATTGATTCTCAGCAACTTGTCCTAATTTTGATGTGACAATGAAGAAAACAAGTTCTCTACCATCCAAGACCACACCATCCATATGTGGAACCATGAGTTACAGCAAACGGAGACGTTTTGAATTCTGTAGATAAGTTCACTAATCTTGGCAGTCTACTTTCCAGGGATGTCCATATAGATTATGTATGCATTGCCATGCCAGAGCCAGCTCAGTGTTTGGGAGGTTCCCAAAGAAAGTGTGGGAGAAAATAGGTATAAGGTTGCTTATCAGGCTGAAGGTCTATAGAACTACTGTGCTGACTTCATTGCTGTATGTCTATAAAATCTGAATAGTATTAGTGCCATGCCAGGAAACTGAATCACTTCCATTTGAATTGTCTTGGATTCTGACAATCACCTGGCAGGGTAAGGTACTAGATACTGTGGTCTCAAGCTCAACTGCCCTGCAAGTATTCAACTCCAATGCAAAGAGCATAACTCCAATGGGATGGCCATGTTGTTCAAATGCCAAACACACATTTACCTAAAAGACGGTTTATTGGAGAACACATACTAGGCAAATGTGCATGTGGAGGTGGATCCAAGGACACTTCTCAAGAGCTCTCTGAAAAACTTTGGAATGGATTGGGAGACACTGGTATAGGACCATCCAATGTAGTGTGCCTGCATCAAAGGAGCTCTATGTGCAGTGCAGTATTGCAGTAGTTCAAAGGAAACACGAAATGTATAAATTTAGAGGATTTCCTTCCCAAATGTTCCTGTGAACTATTTGTGCCTGACTTGCAGTACAGCCTTCCAAGTTCATATTGGTCTAATTAACCACAATCAGAAACATTGTACCTTGACCCCCAACATGTTATTTTGGCATTCTCTGAGCATGAAAAATAACAATGAAGTGGTACAAAGGATAAAGCACTGAGTCTTGATTCAGGAAGACCTGAGTTAAAATTCTGCCTCAGATACTTCTAAGTTGTGTGACCTGAGCAAATCGTTTAATCTCTTTCAGTCTGTTTTTTCATGTAATAAAATGGGGATAATAACACCTATCTCACAGGGTTGTTGAGAGGATCAAATAAGATATTTAGAAAGTGTACCTAAAAGCCCTACATAAATACTATTGTTTTGGTTATTTGCATTTTTGCTAATTATCCATTTCATTTTAATTCTCTAATTCTTTTAACTCACAACTGTACATAATATCCTATGTTGTCATTGAGTCATTTTTCAATCTTATCTGAATTTTCATGAATCAGATAAAAACCCCATTTGGGGTTTTCTTGGCCAAGATACTAAAATGATCTGCCCTTTCCCTCTCTAGCTTATATACAGAGAAGAAAACAAGCAAACGGGGTTATGAGACTTGCCTAGGGTTACACAATAAATGTCAGAGACCAGATTTGAACTTAGTAAAATGAATCTTCCTGACTCCAAGTACTCTATGCACTATGGTGTTACCTAGCTGTCTCACATCATATCCTTACTGATGATACTAATATCTCTCAGGGTTGTTGTAATAAAATATATTTCTGAAGTGTAAATCTTAAAAGAATAGAATTCTATTCGATTTCTCCTTTTAAACCTAGTTTTCCTCTCCTGTTTTGAATTGTTAAAAGATTCACAAATTTTACTTTTCCTTAAAGATCAACTTTTCCTTGGTTTATTCAATTTTTAAAGTACTTTATTTCCATGAACTTTATTCTTTTTTCTTTCATTTCCTTCTGAATGAATGTAGAGAAAAGAGCACTGACCTTGGAGTTAGATCTAGGTTAAAAACTTGATTCAGACATATGGTAGTTGTGTGATCACAAATAAGTCATTTAATGGAACCTGCATAATATGTAAAATGGGAAAATTATAATTGTAAGGAAACTCCAGACTTAGAAACTCTTCCAATGTCTGCAAGTACCTTTTTTTTTCTTTTTTTTTTTTGTTATCTGGACAAGAATTTCTCATTGCTCAAGGCAAGTCTCTAAAAATTAATAACTGATTTAGTTTCCAGATTTTACCTAATTCTTTTGTTTGTTATCTTTCCTTTGAATTCAAGGTTAACTGGTTTGATCTGGTAAAAGAAGCATCCGAGGTGTGAGCTCTTAAGCTAAGAATTTGCATAGATAATTGCCCCTACCAGTCCCCTGGGCTTGGGTATGAATGAAAAAGAGACCATAAAGAGCTATTCAGAAGCTACATTTATATTACAAGAATCTTCCTGACAGTGTCCAAATGCTCCTTCAGAAGTTGTCAGGACCATGAACAGGGGGAGCTGTCAATCAAGCTGATATCCAACCCACAATGTCACTTTTGAATCTTTATTAGGAGCATGACTCATTTAATCAGCTTGTCCATTTCTGTCTCATACTCTACTTTGGCCACTCCCTTTCCTTGGCTTTCCCTCAAGGTCTGGATTAATACTGACAATTTAATTAGATTAGCAAATTCAGAGTAAAAGTCGAGTCATGTGACAGACTGTACATTCTATTTGATTTCCAGAATAATCCTCCCCCCCAAAATCAAAAGCTGCTTTTAAAATGCAACCCATATCTTTTTCTCTTCTAGCCCAAACACTGAATGGGGAAGGAAGCTAACCAAGAATTCAAATGTCATATCACCCTGATGGAAACTAGATACAAGTAGTAAATTCACAACTGGATTGGAAAAGCTGTACAAAATATGGTGCAGCTTCTGGTCAAAGCTCCATAGCAAAATAGGACCCCTCTTTATAATGGAAGCAATATTCCTCCAAGACTCCACAAAAGGTAGTTTTTCCTAAAATGTATTTAACTGTCCTTGAGATTTAGTTGCTTTAGGGGACTAAAATTAAGGGGGTTGATGTATTTTGGATTTTTAAATACAAAAAGTTTTAAGGAGCCAAGATCTAAAGCTTAACTGCTGACTGCCATGAGCAATATGGAGGCAGGGGAGCTGAATCAATATGTTTTTTTTTTTTTTTTTTTTAGTATTTGATAACGCTTTTTATTGGTCTCAAAACCTAAGCCCATATACAAAATTAGTAATACATTTAGACACCTCTTTTGAATGCCTATTTTAACTGAGTTTTTAAAAAAATGAAAATGCAATTTTAAAATACTGTTCTGAAAACTTAAAAGTGAGGCAATAACTATAAAATGCTATTTTTTCTAGAAAAAAAAATTGATTTCCCAGGTGTTTTCTCAAGAATTGATCCCTTCAACATTTTTAAATCTCTTGCTGTCAATTTAAGTATGTTATCCTTTTTTTCACTTAACTTCTCTGACATTATAGCTATGTATAGTGTTACCTGAAGTTCTATAATTTGTTTATCTCAGTTTCATCTATAAAATGGGATGAATTTAAGATGGAATTAAATTCAGTACTGAAGAGAACATAATAGTGTTTACATTGTTAGGTATGTGATTTTTTACTTTCTTGTTTGATAATTTTCTGATTGGAGACACCATAAATATTCTTTGTTCCTACAGTTGCTATTGCTTTTTCTTCAACTTATTGAGACATGGCCATTCATTATTGTTCTAATTTTGTTATTCATTGTGCCTTTCACATATAAAATTCTTACCTCTCAAAACAGAATTCAAATCTGAAAAATTAGTTTTTTTATTGGGTAATCCTGCTTTTCTTATATTAGCATATATATATATATTTAATAACATGACATGGTATTATGAAAAGCCATGAAATGAGTTCAAGTACTAGTCAGAACTATGTAGTCATTATAAAAATCTCTTTGTGTAAATATATAAAAGCATCAGAACACTTATTAGAAATGGTATAATTTCAATCCAAATCTGATTAAGGTTGTGAGAGAATCAAGATGATACTTTACCTGACTATAATATTCACTTGGAGGCTATCTTCATTTTCAGTGTAAGAAAAAACTGGGATCTTCACAGTTGTGGGGGAAATATTCATTTTTACTAATATCAATGTGTGCAAAATCAGCCGGGTATATATGGCAGGGTCATCAGAAATCAAGCTCAATGAGTACCTTTGTTGAATACTCTTCCCTGAAAGTGGCCAAGCAAATCTCATTTGTTAGCTGTCAACTCTTCATGAATGTTTCATTTTATTTCAATATCCAATCTAACTGCCCTTCAATACTTTTTTCTAATACTCCACTCTTCAGGGTTGTTCTGATACTGTTTTGGAATCTTGTTGGACCATGCAATCCTAGTACTGAAAGGATACTTAGCTGAAGTGCTCCAGCATAACTCTGACTGTCCCAAACCCAACTCTCCAGGCAGGGGAACAAATGTATCCTCCCCATCATATGACTTTTATTCCTCAAAATTTGTCACTGTTCTGGGATCTGAATCATCTGGGGCTGGATATCTGACATACTGGGCAAACAAAACTATGTTAGTATGTCAGCCCCAGCAAGGAAGCTGGAATGTGTTACATCTAATAACATAGGGTCATAGATTTAGATTTGTAAAGGGTTCTAGGGATCTTCATTTTTTGCAAATGAGGAAACAGGTCTGTAGTTCCCTATGAGTGGAAGTGGCCTATCCATTAGGCCACAATGTTTGATTTTTATTTTGTGCAAGGAAACAGGATTATTCACTGACTATGGAAAGAAAATTGTGTACCCACATGTAACAAAATTCATTTCATGAGGTGCTCACTCACCTTGAACTGCATAAGGTAAAGGACCACCATGAAAATAGTCGTAATATTCTGAACAACATGATCATTTAAGGCAATTTCAATAACTTGAGAAAAAAATACCATCCAAATCCAGAGAGGAGAGAACTGTGGAGGCTGAATGTGGATTGAAGCACATTTTCACCTTTTTTTTGGTCGGGTTTTTTTCCCTTTCCCTTGCACAATATGACAAACATGGAAATGTTTAAAAAGGGTTGCATATATTTAACCTATATCAGATTGCTTGCTGTCTTGGGAAAGGGGGAGGTAAAGGAGGGATAAAAATTTGGAACACAAAGTCTTACAAAAATGAATGTTGAAAACTATCTTTACATGTTTTTGAAAAAATAAAATACTATCGAAAATTTAAAAGAAAAAACTCCTTGTCAAAATCTGTGGTAGTAAGAGAGATTCAATGAAGAATGTGAAGTGATCCTATAAATTACTGTGATACTATGAGATTTCAAGCAAAAGGTGGGCATAGGAGAGTACTTTGAAATAAATATTAGAAAATATGATTCATGATTAAGAAATGAGATTTTTTGATTCCTCAGTCACTTCACACTTCTATGTCACAAATAGCAAGGAGAGACTTGTAAAATGCCTGGCATATTTTAACACTGAAATAGTACCAAAAAATGAAATAGACTGTATCTTGGACAACTGGTTACTGACATTGGAGCTTGAGCTAAGTTTTGAAGGAAATCAGGGATTCTAACACAGGAATGAAATCTAGTCATGGAATAGAACCAAGGCCAAGGCATGGAGACAGAAAAATACAAAACAATAAAAAAGGATATATATTTTAAAAAGAGAATAATGCATAGCCAGGATGAAAAAGTAGGTTGGGACCAAGATGTGAAGGGCTTCAGAAAAGGAGTTTATTGAATAAAGGAATGGTATGGTTAGGCTTTTATCTTAAGAAAATCACATTGGCAGTTCCCTAACTGAAATATGGTCAAAGGATATGAACAGATAGTTCAGATAAAAAAATTAAAGCCAAAGGAAAAAATACTCCAAAACATTTAGATAAATGCAAATTAAAATAACTCAAAGGTACCTCACACCAATTGAATTGGCTAATATGACAGAAAAGGAAAATATGTTGAGATGTGAGAAAATTGGCCCACCATTGCATTGTTGATGGAATATCAACTGATTCAACTACTGTGTCTGTAATGCACGGAGAAACTGAGGCAGAATCAGAGATTAGTAATAGTTTATTGATCGTGGTGGAGTTTAGAATCCATAGCTATGGAAGGGACTAAATAGAACCCTTGTCTCAAAGCATCCAGTCCCTGGAGCAAGGGACTCCAAGGATTCTTATAGGGCTCCAGCACTCAGGGAAACAAAGGCAGGAGGAGGGGTAGAGTATTGGGGGACAGAAGTTCCAGGAAAGGTCCATAAATTCAGTTCTGACAGATTGGAGGTATGGAGGATGGATCATAAATTCTTATACGGAGCTAGGAGACACTAAGTCTGAGACCAGAAAGATATGCCCAACCATTGGAGATAAGCCATCTGGAGTTTCATGACTCTTTGGAATGCTAAGTGGCCATAACTGCAGACCCAATTATCTCAGTACTACTGGCCAGGAAGGAGGGTTGCCACTAGGTAAACTGAGGCAGAAACAATTAAGCACATGTCCAAAGGGCTATATAACTGTGCATACCCTTTGATCTAGCAATTGCCACTGCTAGGTGTGCATCCCAAAGAAATCATAAAAAATGAAAAAGGACTCACATATACAAAAATGTTTATAGATGCACCTCTTTTTGTGGTAGCAAAGAATTGGAAATTGAGAAAAGGCCCATCAATAGGGGGATGGCTGAACAAATTATGATATATGTAATGGCATACTATTGTATCATAAGAAATGATGACCAGGCAGATTTCAGAAAACTTGGAAAGACTTCCATGAGCTGACACTGCGCTGAGTAAAGTGAGCAAAACCAGGAGAACATTGGACACAATAACAGCAACATTGTGGGATGATCAGCCATGATGCATTAACTCTTCCAAGACAATTCTAAAAGACTCATGATGGAAAATGCTGACCACATCTAGAGAAAGAACTATGGAGTCTAATGCAGATAGAAGCAGTGGTTCTGATTATTCTTTCACAATAAGACTATTGTGGAAATATATTTAACATAACCGTATAACCTATATCAGATTGTTTGCTGCCTTGAGAGAGGAGAAAAATTTGAAACTCAAAATCTTATAAAAAATTAATGTTGAAAACTATCTTACATGTAATTGGAAAAAATGGAATACTTATTTGAAAGACAAAGGAAAAAAAGAAAGACAGGCAGGCAAGGGAGGGAAAGAGGAAAAGAGGAAGGAAGGAGTGAAGTAAGAAAGGAAGAATACTATCTTATTGTCAGAATCTAGCCTAGAGGTATTGAGATCCTGAACTAGAGTGGGGGGTGTTTGGGTAGAGAAAAGAGGAATTTTGGGGATATGATGGAAAATTCAAACGAGATCCCATTTGACTTTATATAAAGTTAGTGGGTTAGGGGGCAGCTAGGTGGCACAGTGCATAGAGCACCAGCCCTTAAGTCAGGAGGACCTGAGTTCAAATCTGGTCCTAGACACCTAACATTCCCTAGCTGTGTGACCCTGGGCAAGTCACTTAACTTCAATTGCCTCAGGGGAAAAAAAAAGTGGGTTAGGACAAAACACAACCTTAATGTTCTCTCCCAAGCAAAATGGTTTTTATACTAAGATCACACAAGATTTGCAGACAAACTTGAACAATCCTTTAAACAATACAGGTAAACATTTCTTTCTTTCTTTTTTTTTTTTTTTGCTGAGGCAATTGAGGTTAAGTGACTTGCCCAGGGTCACACAGCTAGGAAGTGTTAAGTGTCTGAGACCAGATTTGAACTCAGGTCCTCCTGACTTCAGGGCTGGTGCCCTATCCACTGCACCATCTAGCTGCCCTAGGGAAACATTTCTTAAAAGATGTCCTGAAAAAACTCCAGAGAGAACAAGTATTGCTTATGAATGGTAAGGCTCTCTCTATAGGATTGTCAAGAACACAGCATGAGCTTTTGAAGGAGATCTGTAACCCCTCAAGAGAGACTGGCATAAGAAGCCACAAAGGATAACCCAAATGCCTCGAGTTCCAAACCCGACATACAGTTGAAGTCCATGGCATTCATCCATCAATACAAATAAAGGGTTTGTTGATTGAGCGAGCTTGGTCTGGATTTGAAAAAGGATGAGCATAGGATCAAAGATTTATAACTAAACACACCAAAAACGCCTCTTAGTCCCATCCCTGCATTTCTCAGATGACAAAGACAGGCTAAGAGAGGTTGACACAAACCCAAGTTTGATAGCACTGGGGAAATCTTGCAGCCCTTTCCATGATTCCAAGCTTTATGACATACATAACCATTTATCTTAAACATGGATGGTTGTCAGACCATGTTATATGGTTATGGATCGCAGAATGCCAAGTTTTTATTGATTTTTCTTACATCATCATACTACCCTATGTATTCTATTTTTAGAAAGCTTTACATACTTTTATATATTTATCTTGTTTTCTCCCCATTAAAAAAGTAAGTTCCTTGAGGACATAGACTAACTTTGGTCTTTGTATTCCCAGTCCTTAACACAATGCTTGGGTATTATAGGTAAGTACTTATTAAGTGCTTACTAAAAGGCCATCACAATGCTAAATAGTGGGGATACAAATAAAATCTAGTCCTTTCCTGGTTCCAAGGTGCTCACATTCTAGTGGAGGAAGACAACACCTACAGGGATGCTAGAAAAACAGTGAAGGAATCAAGGACAGATGGTATAGGGATGGTGGGAAAGGAAGTCCTGGTAGGGAGCAGAGTGAGGTGCAAGTTCACCTATCAAAGCTAGGAACAGAGTCCAAAGTTCAGTTGGGAGGGCTATGAGGATAAAGGATTCAGCAAAAGACAGATGAAATGGCTGGGTAAGGGTACTTAATGGTTGATTCATAAAGAACAAAAATAATGTTAAAGGTATTTCTAAAAAAGAGTCAAAATGATAAAACAGTAATGAGCAATCTAGTTCCAAAGAACTGATAAAACACCCTTCCCTTTGGAAGAGGTGGGGACTGCAAATAAACACATCTGATCACAAACTAAACCTCAACATTTTTCTTTGCAAGGAAGGGTTTACCTTAGTGCGGTGCTCACCTTATGGAGAAATGATTTTGTTGTAAAAGCCAAAGGCAACAAGCCCCCCCCCCCCTTTTCCAAAGCTTCTTTTAGTGAAAGTGATAACTTAAAGGTATGGGTTTATAGGTAATAAGTGGATAAAATTTATTTTAAAAGCTTGTTCAATCCATCTGGAATTCCTTTCCTCACTCTTAAAGAGCTTTTTAAAATATTTTTGCTGATAAAAATTTGAATTGCTATTTAAAAGGTTCTGATGCCATTAATTCTAGCACAATCACTCCAATTTACTCCTCTTCCTCTCTTGTGCAAAGAAAAACATTCAGTAGTGACTGTAGTAGTGACAAAAGGAGTAGCAGTCTCCACCAAGTGAAGCCTAGTGAATGGAGGAGGGGGAGGCAGAAAGAGGAGGAGCAGCTAGAGGGAAGAAAGGAGCATTGGGTTCTTCCACAAGCACTGGCTCATGATGGAGTCTAAGAATGAGGATCCCTCTGGGTTCCCTAATTCAGAGCATGTACAGGTGTTTCAGACCCATTTCAAGTCAAAGCCTTCTAACTAGATGTTGGGCCAAGACCTATACTACAAAAGGCACTTGGTGACCAAATCAGGAACTCTCACTGAGGAGTAAAGAGCCAAGGGCTGCTTGAGGACTGGGGGAAGGGGGCGGAGCAGAAAGCTGGAGCTTCCTCTCTACAGGCACCCAGGTGGAGATGTCGCCATATTTGTCTATCATTGTTTTATTCCTTCCAGTTCTTAGGGGGACAGGACAGGCATAGGAGATGGAAAGGTGGGGAGAGCCCTGGGAAGGCCACAAAGTGTAGTCCCTACCAGAGTTTGCCAGAAGCCAAAGCCCCAAGAAGTGAACGGTAGGACCCGGCCCAGCTGCCAAGATGCCAACTCCTCCAAGCAAGGGGTCGACTCCACCCACTGGCTTTGAAGGAAGCAAACTGGGAAAAGCCGAGGCCGAGCAACCACTACGCTCTTGGGGGCAGAAGGGGCCCCTGCTTTATAATTCGGTTCTTGTTACCCCCTTTCAGTAAATGTTGAGGTTAACACTCATCACAGTGAAAATACAGCCCTTTACCCTTCAGGGACAGCTTCCACTTTTCTAGAATTTCCAAGGAGATGGGAGGAGAGCTCCGGGCAGCAACTTATTCCGTCCACAAGGGGGAGACGTTTCCTTCTCTGGAAGGCTTTTCTCCAGGATGAAGGGCTGACACAAACCAAAACCAATAAAATTAACAGGTCAAACAAGTCAAAATCTGGGCATAAGAAAAAAAAAGGAGATGCTGAAGCAGTCAGTCATCGCTCCTCACCCACACCAATCACTAAATGATTCTCCCAGCCGAGTCCCTGTTTCTCAGGTCTTTTCTCCCCACACAAAATTCCATCAGAGACCCTGTCACTACAGCCATAAGGCACAAAGGCTTCCTGGAAGCTCAGGCGCCAGCCTCATGGGCTCGGACCAAACAGAAAGGCGGCAGCAGCTGGAATGGAGGCCGACTGCAAGTCTGCAAAGGAGAACGTCTTCCAACAGTCCAATGACCCGTCAGCAGCACCAGGAGGGGTCCTGGGTCCATGTATTTCTGCCATTGCAAATCCTTGGGAATCTGCCGCTACAAATCAGTGCTGCCATTGCAAATCCTTGGGAATCTGCCGCTACAAATCAGTGCTGCCATTGGCAGTCTGGAGCCTTGGTTCAGCCCAGGGCTGGCTCAAGTCCTCACTGTCAGCAGGGCCAGGACCACCACTGAGCCTCTCTTCTGGCATGACATGGATCCTGTGCTCTGGGACCCCAGGGGGTCAGCTCCCACCTCGGCTGGTCTGTGGATAATCCATTTCCAATGAAACTAGGCCTTGACTGAGTTTTCTGTTCCCCTGGTGGTATCCACTCAGCTTCTATCTCTGTTGCCATCTCTCTCATTAGCCTCTTTCAATTCACAAAGCCATCACCACCTCTCCCCGATTACCACAGCCACCTCCAGGTTTGTCACATTGCCGTCTTCATCACAGACCTTCCATCAATCTTCTGCTGCATTAATTCCAATGGCTCCTTGTTACCTCCAGGATCAAATATAAACTCGGCCTTATCCCTACCTCTCTCTACATTACACATTATTCCTCCTTCCCACACTCTTCCTGTGATCCAGTCAACACAGCCCACTCCCTAGGCCTTTGCTACGCCATAAAATACATCAGAATATACTCCCACCCTACTCAAAGAATCTCTTCCTTCAAAATACAGCTCAGGCACTGTCCTCCAATTCTTAACCTGGGATACTTGAATTTGACTTTTTTTAATAACTACTTTTCAATGTACTTGGTTTCCTTTATAATCCTATGTAGCTCATTCATTTAAAAACATCATTCCAAGAAAAGGTCCATAGGCTTCCCCGGACTGCCACAGGGGTCCATCACATAAAATATGTGAGCAATTAATTACTGGCTGGTCTAGAGCCTTCCTTTTCCAGCATCTCATTTCACTTCTCCAACTTGTCTTAATTCTCTATTAAAAGTGTAAGCCCCCTGAGGAGGGACTTTGCATCCCCAAGTTCTAGTTGAATATTTCAATACGCATTTAATGTTTAATTGAATATTCCAACCCCTGGTAACTGTACCCCACTTATTAACAAAATAGAAATCCTAGTAATGAAGGAGATTCCAGTTAATTCCCAAGCCCCACTGTGGTCATAGCTCTAATGGATTTTAAAGTCCTACAAGTGGCACGTGGGGCCAAGATGAAAAGAACGAGACTATGCTTCATACTGGTAATCCATTAAGCCACAGACATGTTGCAGTGGATAGAGCTCTGGACCTAGAATCAGGAAGACCTAAATTCAAATCCAATTGTCAACAGATATTTAATAGCTGTTTGACCCTGGGAAAGTCTTGTAACCTGTTTGATTTCTTCAAGAATAAAATGGGATAACTATAGCATTTACCTTCTGTGGTTGTTGTGAGGGTCAAATGAGAAAATATTTATAAAGTGCTTAGCACAATGCCTGGTGAACTGCAGGCCCTTAATAGTGTTTGAGCCTTCATGCACATGCACTTTGTTGGCAGGTTTCACCTCTTTCTTTTATTATATCCTTTTTCACATTCATGTATGGGGTTCCCTGTCTCCCTATAATACCAAGTTCAGAGTAACACACACACTCTCCCCTGGCCAAACTGCAGCTTCCATATTTTTCATCTAAAATTTTTATTTAAAATACTGAACCTGAAAAATAGTCAAGCTGCCAGCCCCTTGCACAGCACCTGAAGAGTCAGTCACAACACCCTCCCTTCTTCCTATGCCAGATCAAGGGAGAATGGAAGTGCCTTCTCCCTCAACTCATGCCAAGGGTCTACTGACCCGCTGAAAATGGTGGGAAGACTCCCTGGTCCAGAATTCAGCTTTCAGGGAAGGTCCCCATGCAGAGCAGAGTCCTGAAATACAAGACGTCAGCTGCGTGGGGAAAATGGAGAATGGGGACACACCATTCTTCTGAAGGTCCATGACACCTAAAGGAGGTAAAGACCCCAGTGTGGAGCTCTTAATTCTTCGATTCCATGATCTGCCGGACATAATTGACAACATTGCTGTGGAGCTGGGGGGCGGTGGTAGAAAAGGTCTCTTTGGCTAGGAGGCGGGCTGCCTTACTGCCACTCATCATGGCATGGTACAGTGGAAGGGTATACTTCTGTTTTCCCTGTAGTGAGCAAAAACATGACCCAAGTAGTCAGATACTATAAATTTTTCAGCCCTTCAACCCTACCTTCCTGCTGCAGACTTGTGTTCTGTCCCAAGAGACACATGCACAATATTCAGGAGATGAGAGTATTAGCAAGAGTGGCTGTCATCTGGCCTGCTGGTCGCCAAGTACTCTAATTCTAATACTCTCTAGGGCTCATTCCAACCCAATCAAACCCATTAATAAGAAGACACAAATCAGGGTAGGGAAGGACACATACAATAGAACTCCACTTCTGGACAGTTATCTATTAAGTTGGTAGTCAGATATGAACACTCCATGAAATAAAGTTGGTTCTCTTTAATGTCTGGCTTCAATAAAATGGGAAAATATTTACAAGTCAAAGCATACCTTTCATTTGTCCTAAATATGGGGTTAACCAATACATAATTTAATAAATTCTGTTTTGAAGAAACCTTAAAAAGTCAGTGAGTCCTCCCCTTAGGTCCACACAGATGTCCAGCTCCCTGGCTCAGCTGGATGAATGAGGGACTCAGACTCCTCTCTTCTGACAAACCTTTTTTCTTCCACCTGGAATCTGAAGACTGTTACTCTCAGAGCCCCTGGGCTTTCAGTCCCTGTGGTTCTCCAGATAGGGTAATCTTGTCCCTAGTCTTAGGTGACCTCCAACCAGTGTTTCCCAAGGGAGTGGAGACCTATAATTTTAACTGCTATCTTTTGGTCTTCAGCTCTCTTCTCTGTAGATTTTTCCCTGGAGGTAGTCCATAATCTGTCCTTCCCAATCAAAGTTCAGTAAGCTCTGACCATTTCCCCCCCAATCTCTATCAACTGATTTGTAAGAAACAACTGGCATCCATAAACTCCCTTCTTTTCTTTACAGGAACTTCCTAAGTTTTATTTAATAATAGCTAATCTCACCTAATAGTAAATCCTGTTAATTAGCAGCGCCCTCCAGGATGTCATCTTTTACAGGAAGATTACAGCCTAGTTTTCCTGAGACCAATAGGGCTCCAACCCTTCACTTTAAGGTAAAATATAGGATTGCCTCACGTGTGTTTGGGCAACAGAAGCAGAGGCCACTGTAGGGAGGGGCTCCTGGAAACTCACCTGACTCTGCAGGAAATCCTGTACTTTCTTGAAATCTGCCTGGTGGTCATTTTTGATGACAATTTGGCTCCATCGTAAGCGTAGCTCTGCATTTCGGGCATCTGAGATCTTGGGGTATGTTTCTCCCATTTGTTTCACATTCCCTAGAAAGAAGATAGGGGATTCGAGAATTGTAAGTCACTCAAGCATAATATGTTAGCTCTGCAAAGAAATTTCTCCATAGATATTCTAGAGCTGATCTCAAGGCTTCTAAGAAAGTACCTAGAGACAGACCAAGTGAGTCATCAGCATAGCCAGAATTTGATTATGTGTATCCCTTAAGCAAAAGCAATACTTTCTTTTTGTCTTTCATATTCAATTTCATTGAAAAGCATTAAGTTAGGTGGAGATACAAAAGTGAAAATGAAAAAGACACTGCCTTTAATAAACTTATCTTCTATTCAATTGGGGGGGGGGGAATAAGAGTATACAATATTTGCACAAATAAAAACAAGTTAAATTTGAGGAAGCCAAGAGAACTAAACTGGAGATTAAAAAAAACTTTGAGCACACAAATGAACTGAGTTATTCAGAAGCTAGTGATTTCAAAAAGAAGACACCAAAAGACAGGAAGTGACGTGTGCCTGGTAGGTCAAAAAGCCTTGATGACCACTTCTCCTTAGCTAGCAATAGTGAAAAGTCCACATTTTTAAGCCCAAGAACCCTGCAACCTCAAATTGGTCTTTGTAGTTATGGGAAGGGGGAGGGAGAAGAGGAAGAAACTGAACCTTTCATCTCTTTGGCATCTACTGTTAAAAGAGTTATTGTCACCAAAATCCTTAATACCATTATATATTTAACATGAGAATCCAAAATAATTTCCCTGTCAGAAATGACATTAAAGAAGATGCATTATTCTCTCCTTCCTTTTCTATACCTGAGGAATCATATAGTCTTTCCATCTGACTTGACCCTGAAACCACTGTCATTCTCTGATATAATGTGAGTCCCTTGAAAGCAGGGAACATCATGTTTTTCTATTTGAATCCCCTTCACAAAACTCTTTGAACATAGTAAGAACTTAGTATATTCTATTGCATTCATCCATTCTTAGCAGAAAGCTTGTGCAGTGGCAGATGGGGGCGATGGGAGTATGGACTGCATGAAGGGGAATCATGTGCAATGAATATGAGAAGAAAGATGGAGCCAGATTATGGAAGACCTAAAAACTTTATTAAGAAGTTGGTACTTTATCCTAGAGACAACAGTGATCTGCAGAGAGCCAACTGTTAAAACTCATTGAGAAAGTATGTTAAGAAAAATGGCTCAGGTCTGAATTTAGGTCTAAGCTTACTGGATGGAGAGATGAATGTTGACTCATGAAAGGAAACTGAAAAGGAGTGGTCAAATAGGTGGAAAAGAAAATCAAAAGTACAGTGTCAAGGGAAAACGAGTACAAAGGAGGAGCTTGTGGTCTACTGTGTAAAAGATCAAGTAGAGTGAGTATTAAGAGAAGGCTATTAGATTTAGTAGTTAATGTGCATACCATTTGACCCAACAGCGTTTCTACTGGGCCTATATCCCAAAGAGATTTTAAAGGAGAGAAAGGGACCCACATGTGCAAAAATGTTTGTGGTAGCCCTTTTTGTAGTGGCAAGAAACTGGAAATTGAAAGGATGCCCATCAATTGGAGAATGGCTGAATAAATTATGGTATATGAATGTTATGGAATATTATTGTTCTGTAAGAAACGACCAGCAGGACGATTTTAGAGGCCTGGAGAGACTTGCATGAACTGATGCTGAGTGAAATCAGCAGAACCAGGAGAACATTATACACAGCAACAAGACTATACGATGATCAATTCTGACGGACATGGTTCTCTTCAACAATGATGTGATTCAAATCAGTTCCTATTGTTCATCGATGAAGACAGTCATATACATCCAGAGAGAGGCCTGTGGGAACTGAGTGTGGACCACAACACAGCATTTTAAAGCTTTCTGTGAATATTTCCATGCATTTTGTTTTCCTTCTTAGGTTGTTTTTTTTCTTCTCTTTCTAGATCTGATGTTTCTTGTGCAGTAAGATAACTGTACAGATATGTATAGATATATTGGATTTGTCATATAATTTATCATATTTAGCATGTATTAGATTACCTGTCATCTAGGGGTGGGGGGTGGGGGAGAGGAGGGGAGAAGCTTGGAAAAAAAAAAGTTTTTTGCAAAGGTCAATGTAGAAAAATCACTCATGTTTTGTAAATAAAAAGCTTTTAATAAAAAAAAATTAATGATTTAGTAGTTAAGAAATCACTGGTAATGGGGCAGCTAGGTGGCGCAGTGGATAGAGCACCAGTCCTGAAGTCAGGAAGACACTGGCTGTGTGATCCTAGGCAAGTCACTTAACCCCAATTGCCTCAGCCAAAAAAAAGAAAGAAAGAAAGAAAGAAAAAAATCATTGGTAAGGTTGGAGAGAAAAGTTTTAGTCAAGTGGCAGGGTCAGATACCATATTGTTAAATCCAGAGAAGGAAGTGACAGAAGAAGAGAAGGGGACAAGAGGATTTTCCCAAGGAATTTGGTTGTAAAAATAGGAAGAGGAATAGGACAACAACTTGAGGGGAAGCAGAATTAAAGTTTTTTAAGGACAGGAAAAACTTATGCATGCTTGTAGAGAGTAAGAAAGTAGAGATTTAAGATGAGAGTGAATGATCAAGTGATAGACAAACCTCCAGAGGGAATGGAAAGAACTGGGATTGAGGATACAAGTATAGAGGTTAAAATCTCTTTGCCAAACACTACAACAAAGGAGTTGAGACTTAGATATGGAATAGGGGAAATAAAGGAACTCAAGGCAAATAGCTGCTATTTTAAAAGGAGGTGATATTTTCCATTGAGAGAAAATAGGTACAAAGAGATTAGGAACAGCCACTGTCAGTCACATAACAGAGAATCAATCAAGAGAATAAAAGGGTTACTAGGCAGTAGTGAGAGCCACTTGAGATTTGGTAACAACAATCTCTAGTAGACCAAGTCACACATTCCAGATGGATTCTCTCACATTCAAGGAAAATGAATGGTGGGGGATGATCTCAGTTGCTTATATGGTTAATGTATAATCAACAAGACAAAAGGCAGGAAGTATTCAAGAAAAGAGGTTAATGGATGGTTAAGAATGTGAAGGGAAGGAGGTTAGAGCAGGAATAATACACTGGGAGAACAAGGAGAGATATGGGGAATAGAAGTCATGGTGAGAGTAAAGACAAGATTTAAAAAGAATGAGGCAGAGTAAGAGATGGAATAGGAAATTAAAATGAAAGAAAGGAATCTCAAAGTCAAAAGTCATAGAGATAATAGTAATGGTAAAATAAGAGATAGGAAGAGTTAAGATATAGGGCATGGGAATTGAGGAAGCTGATATCTTGGGAGATTTGAGTATTCAAAGGAATACTAACATATATATTGAGTTTCTTTTTTTAAATTTTTTATTATTATTATTTATTAATACTTTTTATTTGCAAAACATATATATGGGTAATTCCTAAACATTAACCCTTACAAAGCTTTCTGTTACAAATTTTTCCCCCCTACTCCCCACCCCTCCCCTAGATGGCAGGATATCCACTACATGATAATTATGTTAGAATACTTAAGAAACTGAATCATATATAATGAGTTTCTAGTAAAGCAAGGGTTTGGGGTTGAGAAAAACACTGGGAAAATTGGGTCCTGAGCACTGAGAAATGAAGGAGACTGACCTAGGACTAGAAAAGAAAAACCTACCCAGGAATGAATCTCAAGACGAGGAGTTTCTAGATCGATGTGTCTGTCTGTCAGGCATGTGAAAAAGATCATACTGAGAGTAGCCAAGGAGACAGACCAAAGTGATGTAGAAATTGAGAAGAATCCTAGGATGAAGGGAGGTTTGTCAACACTGGGGACTCCATGGGACACAAACAGGAAGGTAGAGGAGGATGTTGACTGTGGAGGGGTAGAGCTAAGGTTGATAAGGGTAAGAAAACACAGGGAAGAATTGGAAGAATAAAGGACCAACCAGCAGCAACTTTTGAGACACATGGAAAAGGGGACCAGGAACTTGTAGGAAAAAAAAACAATAACCAGTTGACTGAGAACCCTGATCTTAAAAGAGTCCCTTAATGACTAATCATGGTATTAGTGTAGGGACATCAGCTTCCAAAGCTGGCCACAAAGGAGCTATCTATCTGGGCATCTGTTGCAGTAAATAATCAGTATTCTGGTCCTCAAGCCGCAGCTTCTTTCCAAGATGGAGAATGAGGCATACTCACAAAATACTCTGTACATGGAACAGACTTGTAGTCCCTAACCTCTAAAATACCAGAATTATAGGCCTTGTACCACTGGAGCCTTGAAGCTCAGAATCTGACACATCTGCTCAAAATTTCAGATGGCCATGATGCTTTTTGGCAAAGAATCTTTACCAACTCTGGCAGCTGGTCAGATCCAAATAATCTAGTCTGATCTTTATAAGGGTCCCTCTACTAAATTCTTCTAAATCTGAACTCCAACCAAATTACTACAAATAAGTTAATGTTGTTACTCAGCTTGCTACTCTCTCTTTCTGTCAGATTCTTTGAAAAACTTACTCATGTGATCTCATTTTATATCACTCTTTATTTCAAATTGCTTCCAAAAACAAAAACAACCCATTTCTATACAATCTTTGTTTTATACCACTTGCACTCAACCTTAGCATTTATATATTTGCATAATGCTCATGTTTTAAGGTTTTGTTTTATTTTAAGTACTTGTGTCTGTTTGCCAAGTGCCATGAATTGATTATATCTCCTTCCTCCAGTCTCCTCTGCATTAGCAAGCAGAGAACTCTGAACTATGGGATCACTCTGGTGACTAAACAGCCTGTTTTCCTTGGACTTACCAGGAGGTAGAGGGGATTTCTGTAGGATCTTATCTAGGAAGTAGACTAGCTGATAAGTCTTCCAGGTAGAGATATCCACAGCAGCAACAGCTCCTAGGTCTAGCTTTTCAGCAGTCCAAAGCTGGGCCAGCTCCTCAGCAGGCTTCATAAGTGAGTCACCAGGGGAGAGGTCAGGTAGGTAAGGGGGCCATCCTGGTGTGTTCAACCATCTATCAAACTCAAAGCCTATATGGTGGGGGTAAGAGGAAAAGTATTGGCAAGGGTCCCAGTCATTCCCTTCAAAGCTCCAATCCCAGTTATGCCTAAGAGCAAGCTTCCCCAAGCCACCCCCTATAGTCTCCAAACCCTGGTCTCAAGCTTGAGTCTATCCCAAACTCTCACTCTATCAACTACATGCCAACTGCCCATCACCCCTACACTCTTTTATGTGGTCTTGGATCAAACCTTACAAACATTCTTTGCAGCTAAAGAATTTTGTTTTGGAGGAGCATTTGAGGCCATTTTACAGCAGGTAAGTGATCCTAGTCCCTTATTTCCCTTTGCCCTGGCTCCTATACAGTATCAGCATCCTGAAATGTGGGGTCTCACACTCTACTAGCTGCTGTGGGACCTGACAAAAGTGGTGGGAAGAGAAATGGAGATTGCTTTCCCACTGCACAATCCTAGTTCACTAAATTCCCACCACACTGAGGGGGATGGGAAGGGGGATATATTTTTAAGGACCAGGAATCTCAATCATGATGGCACTGCCTAAATTCTCTCCACTTAAGGTGAAAACAATTTCCAGGTGAGCCACTGTAGACATCAGCATGTCCTTTTGCACAGAAGCTGTTTTAAGGTTCAAAACTATTATCAGGGAAACATTAAGCCTTAGCATGAACATCAGAATCAAGGGAGGCCATTAGGGCCCAAGTAAAGCCCTGGGATTTTATTTGCTGAAGTACCACTTAACTAGGTAACTTTCACTCATTTGCTTTCTTTCTGGTTTTTCCAAATGAAAACACTTAATAATATTCTTTCCCTGTCCTGGTTTTCCAGGGATCTATGGGCCACAGCCTTACCTAGTATAGAATCTACTCTCTTCTTTTTCAGTTCAGGGAAATATTCCAAGTAGAATTCTAGAAAATCATCAGCCAAGATGCTTCGGAATTTAAATTCATTGACATAGGCCTGTAACAACAGAAATGTTTGGTCAGTTAGGATCACTGGATCCCCCTAGGGAATGATCACCAGGTTATGTGCTCACTCTGAACATTTTGCCACATCTTTAACCCCTCCTTTATTCAAACTACCCCATCTATATGCTCCTCTTCTTTTCTCTTCCCCATAAGGGGTTAACTATACCTTAAGGAAGTTGTCAAACTTGTCCTGGTCTCCTACCAGGTGGGCCAGGTAAGAGACAAAGCAGAATCCTTTCTCATAAGGGGTTTCATTGTAGGTATCATCAGGATCAACACCTGGTAGGAGAGAGTACTCAAGGCTTGAATTTTTCATCATAACCCCTCAACCCAACTCTCTATTTTTCAAACCAGGAAGATTAAAATACAGTTTATCCTACAGAGAATGATCAAGAAATTCCCCCAGACTATTTACTTCAGCCCATACCAATTCATTTAAAGAAGTGGCCTTAACCTGGTGTCCAGGAACTTAAACCCATTCTGCTAATTTCAAGATAACTTTTTAATAACCTTATGTATTTATTTATTTATTTTATTTATTTTTTTGCTTTTTGCTGAGGCAATTGAGGTTAAGTGACTTGCCCAGGGTCACACAGCTAGGGAATGTTAAGTGTTTGAGACCAGATTTGAACACAGATCCTCCTGACTTCAGGGCTGGTGCTCTATCCACTGTGCCACCTAGCTGCCCCCTTATGTATTTATTTTATGCTTTAAAAAATTATTCTGAGAAGGGACCCACATCACAAAAAAAGGTTTCAGGACTCCGATTAGAAAGGAGTCCTTATAAGCACCATTAATCACAGGAAACTAACCAACAGGACACAACCAACACAGCTTCCACAGAAACTGAAGGTGCTCTTCTACTTCTACTATTCTTCTACTTCTTCTATTATTTACTAGAGATGAGAAAATTTGGAAAGTTGCAAAGGACACATTATAAACTCTGGGATTTGGGTCAACTCCTCATTCACCTATTTTCAAGACAACATATCTTTTAATCTACTCTAGGCTATGATGAGATTTCATCCAACTCCACAGACAAACATGACCAAAAAAAAAAGAGAGATTTTGACTACAGCAAAAAGTATTCATTTCCTAATTTTAAGTAGCATTATACCAAGTTTGCAGAAGGTCTCCTTCCTGTTGTTCTTTCAGAGCAAGTCAGAACCAAGTACTATCTGACCTGGTTGAGACACTTCTCCTGGCCCTACTTCATTTCTAACTCCCCAGACCTCATCCTTATTTCACATCTAAATCATGTTCAAATTAACTCTGCCATTGTTCCTGGCCTATTCACACTTATCTAAAAATTTCCCAAACTGCTCCTCTCTGGTCACTCTTCCTTTCTGGAGGGCAGGACTTCCTTGACTTTTGTTTTTATATCCACAGGACTTGCTAAAGAGTTCAGCATATACTAAGGGCTCAAAAAATGCTTTTAATTTCATCCATTCATCTGGATGAAATGGCTCAGGGACAGTCCTCAAAAGCAGGTAGGGCTCCTCCCACCCAAAGCCATTACAAAGGCAGAGCTACAAAGCCCAGGTCGCCAAGGGATTACCCAGAGGTGCCTTCCCTCTGACC
The DNA here is from genome assembly GCA_023553655.1 of Myrmecobius fasciatus. Classification (NCBI taxonomy): domain Eukaryota; kingdom Metazoa; phylum Chordata; class Mammalia; order Dasyuromorphia; family Myrmecobiidae; genus Myrmecobius; species Myrmecobius fasciatus. The sequence continues at coordinate 155,733 of JAJPUD010002536.1, forward strand.
TGGCTCAATCTTTACTCGAAGTTTGTTCAGCGGGTGGTCCTCTCCAGTGATGTCCATGTGCTGCCGAAGGAGCGCCCTACCCGTGGCAGCTTCCAGGCAGGTGTAAGCAGCACCTAGAGAAAAATAAAAGTTGCCAACGTGTCAGGCTGCTCAGAGGAAATGCCCCTCTGTGCTGAAGGAGACCCTGCAGCGCTCTGGTGGACAGCCCCCACCCCACTGGGCCTGTAGGCCAGAGTGGCCTCTGCCTGGTTGACAGGCCTCAGGCACAACTGGGTCTTCATGCTTCCAAGGAATCTGAGGTTTGGTCACACCTGACCCCATTCTCAGATTTTTCTGTAGACAAAAGTATGTTCAGAGTTAGGAACTTAAGGGATTCTCACTTGCTTATTTTGGGCACTAAGAGGACTCATTGCTCTGAATTTCTACCTTAGCATCTGTGGTTCTTCCTTCAGATTTCACAAATGGTGTCTATGATCCATCATGAAATTAGCTGGCTCTACACATGTTTGGTTTACGTGGCCCAAGGTATCCAAAGAACACTGGTCCAGGGGTCCCTGGTTCACTTAGGCCTCCAATGCTCCAATTTTCCATAAGCATCACATTCCTATCCACTTCTACATTCTATTTTACTTAGCTGTGTGTATGTGATGTCCTTTGTCCCTAAATAGATTATAAATTTCTTAAAGAGGAAGTAGTGCCTGAATTTCCTCTCTGCATTTCCCTAGCCCAATGTCTTGCACATAGCAGGCATTTATTAAATGTCTGCCAGTAGAACAAAGATCCCCCTTGCTTTTGATGCCCTCAGAGGCTGAACAAACATGGCGCTGGGAGGCTGGCTCACCAAAGAGGATGGTGGAGATTCTCCTCTGAGCATACATAGTGAAACCCTCATTTAGCCAGAACTCGCCCCAGTTGGCGTTGGTGACCAGATTTCCAAACCAGCTGTGAGAGATCTCGTGGATGATAACATCTGCCAGGGACCGGTCCCCAGCCAACAGACAGGGAGTAACGAAAGTCAGGCAAGGGTTCTCCATGCCCCCAAAGGGAAAAGAGGGTGGCATGAAGAGCAAGTCATATCTGTAAAAAGAAAGGAGAGGTTTCAAAGAGGCCTTGGCTTGCCCCCCAAAAGCTGCCTGTTATTTATTCTACGAGAAAATGTGCTACATGCTTCAAGACAAGTGACCTAACGCCTTAATGGGTAGTGTGTGATCTAATGAGCCCAGAAGGGGGACGGAGAACAGGACGCTGCAGTGCTCCTCCTGAATATGGAGTCCTCCCACCCTTTTTCTTTACTGGATCTTGCATTCATCTCAGAGGGGAAAACTGGTTCTGCAGCTCCCTTCTAGCTTCAAAGGCAAGGAGATGTCGGGTTTTTAAAGTCAAATCAATGAACCTTCTAATTAACAGGGATTGGATTCTGAAGATACCAGAGGAAAAAATGGGTTTTGGATTGACAACAGCATTTTCTTCAGACAGAAGAAGACGAGCTAAAACCTGAGTTGAGGGGCATGATGGAGAAGGGAATGAAGAGGAGCCATAAAAATGTTTATCAAGACTATGGGTCAAAAGGGTAACCAGACACTCAGCTTGAAACAAAGATGTTAGAGCCAATGTGACACTGCACCTTCCCCAAACATAGGGTCCAAAAAGTTTTTCTCCCGTTGTCAGAAATTCTTCTATCACACCATTGTACTCATCCCTGGCAGCTTCAATCAAGCAGGGTTCAGCCCACACACGACTCCTAATGGGAGAAGAGCAGACAAACCAGCTGTCAAGGCAGCGTCCTTCGAAGGCCCTTAGAGAATCAGGCCTAAGATTCAGTTGTGGACAATTATGCTACAGGGTCTGATCAGTGACAGCATGAGGAGGGAGGGACTACCAGAAGGGGAGTACCAGCATCTAGGTGGCAGAGAAGCCAGCAGAGCATGGCCAAGATCCTCAAGTACACCACCAAAGCACAACATGGACTAGAGATGCAGCAAGGTTCTGAACCCACAGGACCCAACTCAGAAGAGCCTTGTTAAGACTTTCTCACAACTTTAGGAAAGATGTTTAATGCATACAGCGGCTATTCCCACCAAGGTGGCAATTTGAGGAAGGCTAAGAAATGAGGAAGGGCAAGGACTGAAGAAAAACTAGGGAGCAAGCAGGATGAGGGAACAGTCACAAAACCACCCCATTTGTTCCTCTCTAAACTCTATGGTGGCAGCAAGAAAGAGAACCTCAATCCACCATCAGCTAATTTTCAAATGTTGCCCTGAAAATACCTGGCTTCAGGATTGGGGGGTTCCAAGGCACCTTTTCCCCAAGACAGGTAAATGCTTTAGAAAATAAATTCAGGCTTTCAAGTTACAAACCAATAGTTAACCAATAGAAATGATATGTGGCCAACTGGAGAATGGCTGAATAAATTATGGTATATGAATGTTATGGAATATTATTGTTCTATAAGAAATGACCAGCAGGATGTTTTCAGAGAGGCCTGGAGAGACTTGCATGAATTGATGCTGAGTGAAATGAGCAGAACCAGGGGATCATTATACACAGCAACAACAAGACTATATGATGATCAATTGTGATGGACATGGCTCTCTTCAACAATGAAATGTTACAAACCAGTTTCAATTGTTCAGTGAAGAAAGCCATATACACCCAGAGAGAGGAATATGAAATGTGGACCACATCATAACATTTTCATGCTCTCTATTGATGTTTGCTTGCATTGTATTTCCTTTATCAAATTATTCTTTCTTGTAGATATGATTTCTCCTGCACAAAAAATGATGAGTGGAAATAACTATACATATATTTCTTAAGTATTCTAACATAATTAACACGTGGATATCCTGCCACTCTCCAATTGATGGGCATCCATTCAGTTAACAAGACACTTCCTAGGTAGAAGGACAAAAACTTTTGTTCATCAAAGGAGAGGCTTGAAATTGGGCTGCCTCCCATATATGTTCTTGTCCCTAGAGCTTTGAACCTAATAAAATCAGTGTTTAGGTTCATTACAGAATAAGTACCTCTTTTAAAAAAAAAAAAAAAAAGAGGGGAGCAGCTAGGTGGTGCAGTGGATAGAGCACCAATCCTGAAGTCAGGAGGACCTGAGTTCAAATCTGGTCTCAGACACTTAATACTTCTTAGCTGTGTGACCCTAGGCAAGTCACTTAACACCAATTGCCTCAGCAAAAAACAAACATACAAACAAAACCAGTTATTTTCTAACATTAAAACTATGGGCATTTATACTTTACTGTTCCTCCCTCCCAAAATGTCCCTCCCTCCTCATTATATTTCAGGTCCTAACCTTGGGTGGGTGGATTCTGTGGCCCAAGTATAGGACCATGTACATTCTCACGCAAAGACAAGTAGACCCAAATGATTCTTGAATTTTAATTTCTGAATCCCACCCCCTCCTTTCTTTTTTAAGTTTTCAACATTCACTTCTATAAGATTTTGAGTTTCAAATTTTTTTGCCCTCTTCTCCCCCCCCAAACAGCAAGCAATCTGATATGGGTCATAAATATGCAATCATGTTTAACATATTTCCTTGTTTGTCATGTTATAAAAGAAGAAACAAAACAAACAAAAAAAAATGTATATTCAGACTTCAGAATTCCTTCTCTGCATGTGAATAGTATTTTCCATCATGAATCCTTAGGAAAAGTCTTGGATTTTCATATTGCTGAGAAGAGTACAGTGTTATTATTACTATGAAGCATGTTCTCTTGGTTCTGCTCATTTCACTGAATATTAGAGTCTCTTCTAAGGATGCAGATTATTTTTCCATTTGGATCTTTGTCCATGTCCTGCCAAAAGTTTAACACAGGGAGTCCACTCAACATGCTTGGGAAAGGTGAGGGAACTTCCTTCCTTTCTCTTAACATTTCAAGAGCACTTTAGAAACTCAACCCACCTTATCATATGACCAAACCATCTCTTCCTATCATAAAATGTCTTAAAAACATTTTTTTATTCCTTTTCTTTGGGATTCCTCAGTGATGATAGGAAGTTGTAGCCTATCCTTATCCGTCATACGACTTTTCCACTGCCTTCTGAGTAATATTCAGTCAATAAAATTCTTGTTGAATTTATTTTTTTAAAAAACATGTAGTTTAAAAAAATTTCTGGTCTTAAACATCAACTAAAATGAACATTTATACAAACACTTTTCTATAAATGGGAAAATGGAATTATAGATGAAATTACAAATCACTATTATGTGAAGCTTGCTATTCTTTTTTAAAATATATAATAAATCCAAAACAGAATGATTTCTTTTAGTCCTCCAGTTTTCTTCAGTGTATTTAAAAAAAAAAATTGCTTCAATGATTTCTCTTTCTTCTTTCTTTTCTTTTCTGGCCATCTCTTCTGTCTATCCTAACTTAATTTTCATTGGAAGAAAAAGAAAATCAAAATCCTTGAAAGAAGCACATTTATTCTTGCTGAATTGAACTGCTCCTAGGACATTTGTGTATCAATAAAAGGTTTCAAAAAAATTGGGATAATCTAGTCAAACTGGAAATCTAATCACTATTGATTTATCACAATGTTCTACTCTGCTAGAGGCTTCTTCTCTTCTTGAGTAAAAGGCATATGCCACCAGAATCTTAGGATATATCTATAGCCATGAAATCAAAGTATCTAGCCTAGTAAGAAGAGAATTCCCCACACCCATTTAGGAAAAGCTAGACTATTACCACTAGTTAAGCTGGATTCTATAATGGATTCTAGTGTTGTCATTTATTACACACATAAAATCAACTATAAGTAAGTAATGAGAATCAGAGATGTTTCTGATAAGACAGTGGGGGAAAAAAAAAGGGGAGTGATTTCCTATACTAGGTCCTTCCAAACAACCTAAGAGTGGATTCTCTGAAATCTCTCTCTCTCTCTCTCTCAGACACACACACACACACACACACACACACACACACACACACACACACACTCCTCATTCTTTGATTACAGGTTTCCCGTCTATTGAGCTCCAAATGGGTGGGGCAAACTATTTTTCTATATTGAGTGGCTCCGTTTCTGAACTGGTTTATTAGGAGCTGAGTATAATGAAGTCACTATTTATCATTCCATTACATACTTGGAACTGAGATTTATGCAACATTTTATCAGACTGAGATTTAAGGTTGATAATACAGGCCAAGTCTACTCAAGAAAATCCTCCCAGAAGCTAAAAGCCCCAAGATAAAGGAAAGAATCATAGCTAGAAGACTGTTATCATTCTACACCCAACTTTTGCTCTTTTCCAGTCAAAGGGGAGATGGGAAAAAATTTTACCAGCAAATATGAACTTTTGGCTTTAATTATACTCAAATAAACTTTACACATTTTATTCTATCAAATATAACCAACTGTAAAGAGCCCTTTGATATTGAGGGTTTGGGTTCATGTGTAATTTTTTTTTCTTTGCAGGAAGTACAAAGAAAGCCTTAACTTTCTCTTGACTCTCTCCAAAAAGCAAAATGAAGCTCACATAGCAGTCATTTCCTCCTAAACTACCTAGAATCAAAGTAGCTCAATCTTGAAAGATGTCTGCCTTACCCATTGGAAGCAAGAAGCAAAATATGCAAAAAACAATTAAAATAGAATAGAATTATGAAAACTTTGAGATTTATATGGCTATATTGCGAGGGAGGGAGATTCTGAGAGCAAAGGATTTAATAAGCCAAACTGATGCGTGAAACTTCTGATTGAGGTATGCCACTTACTTGCCTACTTTATAGCATGGGCAGCATATTTTCAAATCCAAATATTAATGGGTCTAGAGGAAAAGTACTAGAAGGAATACAGCTCCACTGGTTTTCCTTCTAGAAAGAGAAAGATCCCATATTGTTCCCAAGAACTACTCCAGTGGGATCTACCAGTCACATACGAAATTATTTACCACTCTGTGTCAGCTCACTCTGCCTATACAGTCTCAGTAACCTACCTGGGTCCAACTTCAGCAGAAACCAGATCTCCAACAGCCAAAGCTACCAGGTAAGAGGGGATAGGCTGACACATTTGGAAGAAGAACTGATTTGGGCCTCGTTTTTCCCATGTGGTAGCACTCATCACTGCTGTGAAGCCATCTGGTACCTGGCAAAAGAATAGAAATTGGGTTTTGACTGCAGAAAAGTTACAATTTAGAAATTAACCCAGAATAAGGTGAGATTTGGGGACTAAATTTCTGAAATTTAGAGTGAGGGTAACATGCCTTTCTGTTAGAAAGATGTGTATACACACACACACACACACACACACACACACACACAAGCAATAATAATACTAAGAGTTCCTATTAGGACAGAATTTACATTTAGCATTCAATACATTCAATAAATATAATAACATTGCTCTGAAATCACATTATTCCAAACCCAAGAAAAGACATTTCTTACCTCAATAAGGGCAGAATACTTGCTTTTCACTGCAGGGGTGTCAAAGCAGGGGAAAAAGGCTCTGTTGAGGACAGCCTGACCCTGGGTATAGACAAAGGGCTTCTTCTTCCCGGCCGTCTGCTCTGGAGTCAGCCAACAAACCTGAGAGAACAAACACATTTTAGGAGGCCTGTGCCCTCTGTGGGCTCTAACAGGAGCATTTTGCCATCCCAGGGCCAAGTAGAAGAATGCTAGAGAAAAGGAATTTGTTGTCATAATTGCCAAGACCTCAAGGCCAATCAGTCTGATCACATTAAGAACATTCCTCCCAAGTAGATCAATGGAAAAGACTAGAAAAGGAAGAATGAGAAACAATGGAACTCAATGATATGGTTTCAATAAACCAGAAAATATAAGTTCCTAAGGAAGTAACTTCCTGTTTGATAAAAACTGCTGGGAAAACTGAAAAGTAATCTGATTTACACCAAATATCTTCTCTCATGTTTCACAATACACTTCAAATGGACATAGGACAATATAAAGATCATATAAAAAATAAGACAAACAGTTCATCTACTAGTACTCACAGGTATGGCACAGAATTAGAGAAAATAAAAAAATTTCCACTATATGAAACGGAAAAGCTTCTGCAGACAAAATTATTGCATTTAAAATAAGGAAAGTGATTGAATTGGGGGGAGAAAAGGGCTTCTTATCAAATTGATTTACTAAAGGTTTGTTTTCCTAGATAGGAAATTAATATTTACAAACATATTTATGATCAGTAGCCATTCTTCAATACACAAGTGGTGAAAAGACAAAAACAGTTTTCAAAAGAACCACAAACAATGAAAAACCATGTGATTGTCTTTGTCATTAAGAAAAATATAAATCAAAACAATCTTTAGGCTTCATCTCATATCAAACAAATTAGCAAAGATGACAAGAGTGTTGGAGGAGCTGTGGAAGATGGGTACAGGTATTATCATTTAGAAAGCAATTTAGAATTACCGGTCAATAAACATTTATAAAGTCTCAGTATGATTTTCCTGGTCTTACCAGTCTTCCTTTTTTGATATTGTCATGTTTTGGATAAGTAAGTGCTAGTACTTTTTTATTAAGGTCCTGCACAAAACTCAATCCCACCGCTGAGTGCAGTTTATCTGACTTTGAGTCAATTCTAAAGTTTGGGAAGAACTAAAAATAGATAAAAGCATCTCAAATAGAGGCGAGCTGAAAAATAAGGTACTAAGCCAGCCTTTGGCCTGTGGAAGGGCTCCTAAGAAGCCGGGAAGCGGCCTAGGGGTGGGGTGCGGCCGGTAGGTAGCCAGAAAGAGGGGCACACACCCTTTTCCCTACACTCCGGCGCTAGCAACCAACCCTTGGCTCCGGGGCTGGTGTAGTTCCCGGGTCATATGGGGGGATGACGGCTCACCCTTCAGACAGGGCCGAGTAGGCTAAAATGCCCAGCCCATGAACCAAGAAACATTTATTAGGCATCTACTACTCGCCAGGCACCGCGCTAAGAGGCAAACACAGCCCCAGCCCTTAAGAGGTTTACAATCTAAGGGGGGGGGGCCCGCAGGGAAAGGGGGGAGGGGAGAAGGGAGAGAACATGCTGCAAGTCTATTCAAAGTAAACTAAAAACAGGACGGATATCAATTAGAAGAGAGAATATGCCGGAGGAGGCCAGTCTGGGGCAGCAGGCAGGAAGTATACCGAGCATAGGGAGAGGAGGATGGAGAATCACGGCCGCACTCACCCCAGGCCCCTCGCCCACGCGGTAGGTGAGCAGCAGCTGGAAGCGCTCCCCGGGGCGGCAGGGTTGTGGGAAGGCCACGCTCAGCGCCTGGCCGTAGTGGGCAAAGGGGCGCGTGTGGAAGGGCACGGGTTCCTCGGACGGCTCCCCGGAGCCTGGCCGCTCCCGCCGCAGCACCGCCGCGGTCACCTCCAGGCAGGGGTGCGAGTCTAAGTGCAACTCAGAAGCGCCCTCGGGCCCCAGGCAGCGCAATTCCAGTGCCGCTGTGCCACTGAGGCCGCGGCTGCCAGGGCCCGGGCCCGGCGGCCCGAACTCTACCCGTAGTGTCAGGTGCAGGTGCAGCAGTTCGAAGGCGCGGAAGTTGGAGGCCGAGGCGACGTCCGGAGCCCGGGCCGAGTGCAGTGGTCGCCGCGCCGCGCAGCCCGTCATAGGCCCGCTACACGCCATCATACCAACCGATACACCGGCTGCCTTCAACCGACTGCCCACCTCAACTGCGGTAGTCGCCCCCACCGCGAGGACGCCGGGGGCGGGACTGCCGACCAAGCCACGCCCCTCGCGGCTCGCCGGCTACCGGGTCACGCCCCTCGCCGGAGCAGCCGCAGCCACGTCCCTTCGGAGCTCAGGTCACGCCCCCACAGGCGTGGTTGCAGCTCTGAGGCCACGCCCCTCCCCTAGACTTCCTTGCCCTTTCCACGCTCCAGAATCTTTTTCTTTTGCTGGGGCTCTGTCCCCCTTAGGTTTCTCATCCCAAGTCTCGCTGGGACTTCCACATACTTCCTTAAAAAAGTGAAGCTTCCTCTCTCCAGTTCTACAAGTCCCTTCAAAATCACCTGGCCCATTTGGCTGCAGATGCTAAGGATGAGGTGGCTTGCTAGTCAATGCCGAGCCTCTGCTTGGATCCTGGACCCTTTGTCTTCTGGGCATCCCATTTCTCTCCTTAATTTTCAGTCTCTCTCCTTATCCACAGGGTCCTTTAAGCTTATAAATATTCCACCTGGGCATCCTACATCAACCAACTAGCCTTTCTATGCCTTCCCTTGCCATCATATTACTTTTTTCCCTCTTATAGCCAAAGTCCTAGAAAATCTTGTCTCCAGTCACTGCCTAAACTTTCTCACCACCACCCTCACTTCTCTAACAGCTGCCTACTTCAACCTTCCAAAGAATCTCTCTAAAGTCATATTAATGATATCTTAGTTGCTAGACGGAATAGACTCTTCTCAGTTGGTAACCTTCTTGAACTCTGCAGGTTTTAGCTTATTGCTCATTCCTCCTTTGTAGACCAGGGTTTCCTAACCTTTTTTGTCATGGTCCCTTTTGGCTATCTCTGGACCCCTCGAGATTTGCAAATGTACAAAGTAAAATTCATAGGAAAAGCAATAAATCCAAACACACACACATACATATATATATATATATTGCAAAGATAATTGGGGTTAAGTGACTTGTCCAGGGTCACACAGCTAGGAAGTGTTAAGTGTCAGACCAGATTTGAACTCAGGTCCTGCTGACTTAAGGGCAGGTGCTCTATCCACTGCGCCACCTAGCTGCCCCTGAATCCAAATATATTACATTCAATTATCTTTATTATTATTATTATTTTATTAAAGCTTTTTATTTGCAAAGCATATGCATAGGTAATTTTTCAACACTGACCCTTGCAAAGCTTTGTTACAAATTCCAACCCCCACCCACCACCCCCTCCTCTAGATGGCAGGAAGTCTAATCCATGTTGTGTTAAAATACTTGACAAATTGAATATGGGTATACATATTTATAGTTATCTTGCTGTACAAGAAAAGTCAGATCTACAAGAAAAAAAACCTGAGAAGGAAAACAAAATGCAAGCAAACATCAATAGAGAGCATAGAAATGTTATGTTGTGGTCCACATCTCATATCCCTCTCTCTGGGTGTAGATGGCTTTCTTCCCTGAACAATTGGAACTGGTTTGAAACATCTCATTGTTGAAGAGAGCCAGGTCCATCAGAATACAATACAATTATCAAAAAAATTTTTAATGAGCTCATGGACCCCAGGTTTAGAATCCCTGTCCTAGATATTTATGACACTGTCCTCTTCTGCTTGTCCTACCTGTAAAACTGCTCTTTGTCACTCTCTTTTGTTGTGTCACTATCATCCATGTCCCATGTGAGCGTGTATTCCTGGGCTCTGTCCCAGGCCTTCTCTGTTTCTTGAATCTGTGTTTCTGTCTCTTTCTTCCCCTTCTTTTCTCTCTTGATTTTATCAGCTCCCATATGTTCTTTTATTTCTTCACAATTCTTTCAGGTCTATATATCCAGTCTATATATCCAGACCCAATCTCTTCTGAACTCTAGTCTGATTGGCATGATAGTTCGAGGCTTCCAAGCTCAAAGGACTACCCTCAACTATGGGGAGAGATGGTTTTCTCTCCAACAAACTCTTGCTTTTACATTTCACAGGACCAGAATCACAGTGCTATGGTGCTGGGTCAGTGCCATTGTCCCTCCCATTCCCCATTTCCTTTTTGGCTGAGACAGAAAGCCAAGTATTGTCAGAAGACATTCTCAACATCACAGTCAGGGAGGCCTCGTGAAGTCCTACTCCTTCCTCAACTTATTTTACCAAGAAGAAACCAACAGAGAAACAGTGCTTTGGCCAAGGCCACACAGGGGACAGGGAATAGAGGTGGGAGAGGAACACAGGTGCCCAGACTTGAGCTTCTCCCACCACAGTTATGCTAATAATAGGGAGGGTACCAAACCTCCTCTTCACAACAACCCTGGGAGGTAGGTGCTATTTTCACCCCCAATTTACAGATGAGGACACTGAGACAGAGGGAAGGGAAATGATTTGCCCAGACTCTGAGGCCAGCACCCCACCCCCTGCGCCACTGAGCTGCCTCCTAAAATTTCTACAAGACCCAGAATGCTCAGAGGGCAACCCCACTTCATATACCCTCTTGATCATTTTAGTGACCCTGCTTCGCTTCCCATGCCTTTCCCATGGTCTGAGTTGTTTAAATGCAGCAAATCAGGGAATAGTAGCTAGTCCAGGCATGGGATGCAACCCATTCCCACCACCCAGGAGCAGTGCCAATCCTGAGCCACAGCAACAAGGAAGCAGGTCTTTACACAGCTGGGCATGCCATTAGAAGAGCTGTTAAAGCACTTATTGGTTACAAATTAGGCAACTTGCATGCTGGGGATGTTTTCCTGCTCTGAGACTAAGGCTGCTATCTGGTAGAGAAAAAAGAACCCAGGGGTCAGGAGGACCTGAATTCAGATCCAGCCTCAGAGGCTTACTAGGCCTGTGATATCAGGCAAGCCACTTAACCCAAAACAAAACAAAACCAAAAAAAAAACCAAAGTGAAACCAATTGACCCAGCAACCACATTTGACAGTATTTATTGAATTTAAGGTTGATCATGTTTCATTTAACATTTTTTTTTTTTTTGCTGAGGCATTTTGAGTTAAGTGACTTGCCCAGGGCTGCACAGCTAGGAAGGGTTAAATATCTGAGGTCACATTTGAACTCGGGTCCTTCTGACTTCAGAACTGGTGCTCTATTCGATTTGCCACTTAGCTGCCTCTCATTTAACTTTCTGGAGTAGGTAGTGCCTCACTCTAGGTCACTTAGTGAGTGGTGGAATGGAGATTAAAATCTAGGTCATTTTTGACTCCGAGGGATTCAGTGTTTTTTCCAGTGTTTTAAAACAAAAGAATTTAGGTAGATTCTGGGGTTGGTTTTTTGGCAGGATTGGTCAATAAATGAATGATTGGATATTGTACTTTATTCTCAAAGAGCACCAAAATGACATCACTGTATTAGAGTCAAGTTACAGTGTCTGACCGTGGCTGATCAGACCAATAGGAGCTGGGAATGCCCAGCCACAGGTCCAACACAAAAATTCCACATAAACATTTGGGGGGGTCTTCTCTGTATCACTTTTTCTGACCACCTTGTGAACATTTGCCCTGTGTGAGTTTTCCATAAAATTTTTTTTGGAAAGCATTTATTCGCATTCAAACAATGTGGCCAGCCCAGTGGAACTGAGCTTTTCTGAACAGAGTTGGAATGTAAGGGAGTTCAGTCTGGTATCTTACCCTGCCAGGTGATCTTCAGACTCTTCCTAAGACTATTCAAATTGAAGTGATTCAGTTTCCTGGCATGACACTAGGCTTTACAGGCATACAACAATGAGGTCAGCACAACAACTCTGTAGACCTTCAGTTTGGTAGTGTTTTGTGAATGTATTTTGGTTTGGATTCGCTCCTGTAAATGACACTCGTGTACACCAGTTAGAAAAGAAAGTAACTTTTAATTATATGACAAAAGGAATAGATTGCTTGCAATAACATCCAATACAGCAAATAATACAAAATAAACCAAGTATAATAAGTATAAGAATAAGGATAGTAGAGAAAGATAAAGAAAACATCACCAATTCGGGGGAGCACCAACTCTTGAAATCTCGGCTGGGGAATCCCGGTTCAACAGCCTCTGAGTCCCGAATGGGAAGGTCCCAGGCAGATCGTCATCTCCGTGGGTGAGATTCCGGAGAGGCTCAGAGGCTTGCTAGTTCATATAGGTCTTGAGACAAAGAAGGCACATTGCCAACTAGTCTAAGCAGTTGGAATCTTGCACTTGTGGCAAGGACTCGACCAAAGAGGGAAAACAAGTCACTTTATCATGTGAAAAGTTATGGCTTGGACCAAGAGACAGACCATCCTTGAGACATATTTTAACAAAGTTATGCAAGAAGGGAGTAGCCGAGTCCCTTCAAGCATAAACAGTTCCAGGAGGGGCTAGTTCCTGGAGTTACTATCTAGGTCTGTTAACTTGAGCCGAGTCACAAAGTTCACATAACGGTCACATTTTCATGGACCTGCAATTTAGTCCTGGTTCTCATATAGGTTTGAGTGAACTTATTTCACATAAGAATTTTAATTCTTTATTCAGGTAGTCAGTCTAATACTTCTCCTCTTCCACCCATTTGTTTGGAGCCTCCCAAACACTGAATTAACTCTAGTAAAACATGTGTTGAATATGGACATCGTGGAAAGTCTTTCACCAAGGTAAAAGAACATATTCACAGCATTCAAAACTTCACTATTTACTGTAATTGATGGTTCTACATTATGGATCAGTAAGAACAGTGACTAAAACTATCAGTTATATTTAATTATAATTCAATTTTTTAATTAACAAAATCTTTTTTTTTCCCTTTCCCAGCTTAAGAAAACCTTTATATTTAGATTCAAAGGAAATTTATTTCTATATGGGATCTGTCCAAAAAATATTTGTTTCCTTCTCTACCCTGAGTCCATAAATTCTCTGTCAAAAGATAAGTAGCGTGCTTCATCATAAGTCCTTTGGAATTGTGATTGATCACTATGTTAATCAGGGTGAAAATATCAGTTTTCATTTTGTTTAGTTTAAATTTTTGAAATGGACAAGTTTCTATTTTATCTCCTTTTCATCTCCCTTGCCCTCACTGGGGAAAAAAAAAGAAAAAAGTCATCACAAATATGGAAAATGGGACTTTGGCATATATCTTGGCCATCCACCTTAAGATCACACATAACTCCATTGTACATTCATATAAATAACAGAGGTATAATGCCATCAGCTACATGGAGGTTGCAGGGGACTTGTATCTGAGAGACTACTGGAATGCAAGATGCATGGCCATTCTGCACTGACAGCCATGTGGTTGGGGGGTACCACTTCTACTGATTATGTTGTCATAAAAGCTGGTATTTTTATATTATAAAGCAGCGGTCATCAAAACCATTTGGTACTGGCTAAGAAATAGAGCAGTTGATCAGTGGCACAGGATAGGTTATCAGGACAAGCTAGGTAATAACTTTAATAATTTAGTGTTTGATAAACCCAAAGACCCCAGCTTTTGGGATAAGTACTCACTATTTGACAAAAATTGCTGGGAAAATTGGAAAGCAGTTTGGAAGAAATTAGGGCTTGACCCATACCTAACACCACATACCAAGATAAGATCTAAATGGGTTCATGATCTAGATATAAAGAGTGATATTGTAAGAAAATTAGAGGAACATAGGATAGTTTACCTCTCAGACCTGTGGAGATGGAATAAATTTATGTCCAAAGAAGATCTGGAACTCTTAATTGAACACCAGATAGATAATTTTGATTATATTAAGTTAAAAAGTTTCTGTACAAATAAAACTAATGCAGACAAGATTAGGAGGGAAGCATCAAATTGGGAAATCATCTTTACATTTAATGGTTCCGATAAAGGTCTCATTTCTAAAATATATAGAGAATTGTCTCATATATATAAGAATTCAACCCACTCTTCAATAGATAAGTGGTCAAGGGATATGAACAGACAATTTTCAGATGATGAAATTAAAACCATCTCTAGCCATATGAAAAGTTGCTCCAAATCACTATTGATCAGAGAAATGCAAATTAAGACAACTCTGAGGTACCACTACACACCTGTCAGATTGGCTAAAATGACAGGAAAAGATAACGATGAATGTTGGAGGGGATGTGGGAAAACTGGGACACTAATACATTGTTGGTGGAACTGTGAACAGAGCCAGCCATTCTGGAGAGCAATTTGGAGCTATGCTCAAAAAGTTATCAAACTGTGCATACCCTTTGACCCAGCAGTGTTTCTACTGGGCCTATATCCCAAAGAGATCTTAGAGGAGGGAAAGGGACCCACCTGTGCAAGAATGTTTGTGGCAGCCCTTTTTGTAGTGGCTAGAAACTGGAAACTGAAGGGATGCCCATCAATTGGAGAGTGGCTGAATAAATTACGGTATATGAATGTTATGGAATATTATTGCTGTGTAAGAAACGACCAGCGGGACGATTTCAGAGAGACCTGGAGGGACTTGCATGAACTGATGCTGAGTGAAACGAGCAGAACCAGGAGATCATCATACACAGCAACAACAATATTACATGATGATCAATTCTGATGGACATGGCTCTCTGCAACAAAGAATTGTCTCAAACCACTTCCAATTGTTCAGTGAAGAAAACCATATACACCCAGAGAGAGGGATATGAAATATGGAGCACAACATAACATTTTCATGCTCTCTATTGAGGTTTGCTTGCATTGTGTTTCCTTTCTCTGATTTTCTTTTTTTTCTTGTAGATAGGATTTTTCTTGCACAATTTGTCAAGTATTTCAACATTATTAATATGTAGTGGACTTCCTGCCATCTAGGGGAGGGGAGGGGACTGGGGGTAAAATTTGTAATGGAAAGCTTTGTAAAGATCAATGCCGGGGAACTACCCATACATATGTTATACAAATAAAAAGCTTTAATAAAAAAAAAATTAAAAATAAATAAAAAATAAAAGCTGTTGTTTTAAAAATGGCCTGATTCAGCAGCTCAGATACCACCCCCCCTCATATTTGCATCAGAGGTGAAGGACTCCTTTGTTCATAGTAGGTAATACCATGCAGTAAGGAGGGAAGGCCCAAGGGCTACCTCCTTCTCAAACTGGCTCCCTACTTTCAGTCACAGGGTCCTAAGAAACTAGCCTGAGCCTCTGGCCTTTTTGTTTTTGCTTTTCCTTTATGGGTGCAGGGAATGAAGTTGGGGGATGCAAGAGTCTGGATTGTTGGAACACTCTAGCATTGACTTCCAAGGTGCTCGTGTGGGGCATCAATCTAGCAGAAGAATGACTCATACCAAATAAATAGCCATTTGTAAAAACTAATCTAGTGTTAAGTGATTAAATGGAATTGGGATCCTTGTCACTGGGCCTCTAAAAATGAAGGGAATACTACCAGTGGGAGCTTGAGCCAGAGTTAAGAGAAGAGAGATTCCACACTCCCTTCAGGATACTGGAAAAGCCCACAGGGTAAAACATAGTAGGCCGTCTTCAGATGCTGAGACAGACCAGAACAATCATATTACATGTGAATAGTCAGGAAAGATAAATTCCTGCTTTAGACAGGTCCACAAAGCATATGTCTTATTCTGTCACCCTGACTCTACAATCTCATTTTATCATCAATATTCTGGAATCATGGTTAGTTAAGTGGAACTTTCAATTTTATCTGAAAACGTGCCACCAGGAGGTGCTGTCATGCAAGAGAAGAATTAATTCCATATTCAGCAGCCTTCCAGGTATTTTCCTAATTTGCAAGGATTTTGCATTTTCAAAATGCTGCCTTTTCACTAGTTACAGGTACATCTAAATCCATAGGATTCTTCCACAAAGGGTCAGACCTTGAGACAAGGATGGCTAAAGTAGATGGGTGGTCTTTTTTCTGATGGGAGCATCATCTCTCAAACTAAGAAACCTAATCACCCAGGCAGATATGAGCCATTAACAGCTTCCTTACTATTTCCTTATTTCATCTAATTATTTAGTTTGGGAGTCAAAACAGTTTGTTGAGTTTAATCTTATTTTTGTTCCTTTTAGCCCAAATGTCCCACATTTGGTTTAAAACCTTTTAAACAATTTACTTCTTAGATATTTCAGCCTGAGGTTTCTCATTTAATCTCTGACAATTGATTCTAAATAATGAGTTTCTTCCATGATTTGGTAAACAACAAAGTTGCATAGCTGTGAATTCAATCCGGCTAACAAATTTCTATGGTTAACTGAACATTAAGTGTAAGGGAGAGAACATTTGCTGATACCGTTAAAGACCTATTGATCAGTTCTATTTAGGGCAAAGGGCAATTTCATTTCTTTGTGGTACTCATTCGAAGCAATATTTCAAAGATCTATAATTTAATTTATGTAGATATCCCCTCTATTAATACAGATTCCAATCCATGAGTGGAAAAATTTAGCATCCAGTGGCCAACCTGGTAATCTCCAAGTGACAGACATGCAGTTCATCAATTGACTCAAACTTGAAGCCTTTCTAGGTTGGTAGGACCTGCTAGAGTCTGGGGTACAATGGTAAAACCTTCAAGAACCCAAGGTTCCTTTTGTGTAACAAGGAGGAATCAGAGGAAGACTTTACTGAGCTTTAGTTCATATTTTTCATAGGCAGCTAGGTATCAACACCTGGAGTCCAAGACGACTTGGATTTGAATCCTTAACATTTGTTAAGTCACTTAACCTCTCAATCCCAGGTTTCTTTGTCTGTAAAATGATGTTATTAATCTGAAAATATTATGGTTTAGATAAATGAGATAGCACATATAAGTACTCTGCAAACTATAATAAATGTCCTCTTCATGATCTTGTGGACATTATGGAGTTTTTCTTGACAAAGACACTAAAGTAGTTTGCCATTTTCTTCTCTAGTGGACTAAGGTAAAAAGAGATTAAATAACTTGCCCAGGATCACACAGCAAGTAAATGTCTGAAGCTAGATTTGAACTCTTTCTGATTCCAGGACTGTTATTAAGTGCTAGCTATTCTCTTCCTTATTATAGCCTACAAAGGGGATCCACCCAACATGCTAAAAGCCTTCCTGTTTTTTCTTTTTTTTTAACATTTTTATGGATAATGCAGCTGTCAGACTCTTACCTTTTCCAAATGACCAAAACGGCTCCTTTTCTTACCAAATATGTTTGCTATTTGGACTCTTTATCTTTCTGGGTTTTTGTGATACTACTATAGTCTTCTGGTTCACTTCATACATTTCTGACCACACCTCAATCTCTCCCAGACTACCACATTTTACAGAAAAGGAATTACTTTAATTCTCCCAGTAGAATGCAAGTCTCTTCAGGGTGAAGGACTATTTTTCTTTTATCTTTGTATCATTAGGGCTTACCATGGATGGCAATTGATAGTTGCCATTTCTATTTAAGAAATAATTTATTTGGAATGAAATGTATTAGCCAAAGAAAAAGATCATTTTGGAGGTTCTAATGATTAATGATGCAATACTGGGCAAAACACCAATCCATTCTAATGGCTTTTACATCAGCTACAATTTTGATTCTTCTAAGATAGCCCTATGATCATGAATTATACATAACAGCAGTGTGGAATATTGGTATTAAAGGATGAGCTTTTGTTGAAATGAGTGCTTTAAGTTCACTCACAAAGTGTCGCCCATTTTCACAAAATATACAGATTTGAGTTTGAGGAAAGCTATTGGTCTACAACAATGTGAATGATGGCAATAGGACTGGAAATAATGGTTGAACCACAGTTATGGAGAACCATAACATTTGTATTTTATTTTAGTGGAATGAGGGAGCCATTTATAGTGTATGACAAAGGAAATGAAATGTTTTTGTGGGAGTGGAGAAGGGAAAGGTCTTGTGATTTCATCTGTGTCCCAATGTGTCCTTCCACTGATAGCTTAGACTCTTAAAAAGTGTTACCTAACACTGATTTAGGTGTTTTGGTTAGGTGATTTGCCCAAAGTCATACAGCTTGTATGTGTCAGTAGAAAGATTTATTTAATTCCACTTTTTCTTGATACCAAACCTGGTCTTCTACTTCTACTACATATGTGTTTCTCTGCTTTAGGAATCAGTTAATCAATCAACAAGAACCTACTATATAAATACAAAGAACGAAACAATCCCTTCTCACAATGAATTTATATTTTACAAGGGGAGATAAGAAAGATTATTTTAAGTGAGGTACTGATTGGAGGGTGAAGAGACTGGAAACAGGAAGATCAATTATGGTATCCCAGATAAGTAATGTTGGTCTAAATTAGGATATTGGTCACATAAGTGAAGGGCTGCAGAGGTAAAACAGAATTTGGCTACTATTTTGATGCAGGGAATGATGAATCAAAGAATCAAGGGTGTCTATGGGATTATGAATCCCTGTGATGGGAAGTTGGAGCTATTCTAAGAAAATAGAAAAGTTTGCAAGGATGGATTCAATTCAGTTCCCACATTTACTAGGTGTTTATCATATGTAAGGTACTAGGGTTACAAACATAAAACAATCCTTGACCTCAGGAAGCTTAGGGATAGAGGATACAGCATGTATAGGTAACTATAGTATAAAGAAAAATTGAGGAAGGAGAGAACTGGAGGAATAAGAGGACTTACTGAGGAAATGACATGTTGAGCATTGAAGCAAGGTAAAGATTCTGAGAGATTTTAGAAGACTTCTATTTTTCATATTAGTTGAAACATCTTGTCAGCTATTCAGCACTTTTTTCTAATGTGAGTTTGACTTTTGCTCTAACTAGTTATGCACAAAGACAACTAATATGACTTCCATGTAGACAATCAGGAATTTTGTTTGTTAAAAGGTCATGTGGAAAGGGGCAGACACAAATTTTGAATCCACCTCTGACTCCAGAGCAGTGGTTCCTACTTGTTAACACTTAGGATACTCAGGGACTTTTCTTTTCTTTTTTTTTTTTTAGGGACTTTTCTATTAAGAAAGTATTTACAATTGTGTAGCTAGGTGGTGTAGTGTGTAGCACACCAGTCCTGAGGTCAGGAGGACCTGAGTTCAAATCTGGCCTCAGACTTTTAATACTGCCTAGCTGTGTGATCCTGGGCAAGTCACTTAACCCCAATTGCCTCAGCAAAAAAACAACAACAAAAATCCAAGTATTTACAACATACAGGCGTGAAACTTCCAAGCGGTTCTGAGCCATATTTTCCAACATATTCTTTGCCATGTTCCCCATTCCTTTCAAGTCAATAAGCACTTATTAGGCACCTAAAGTCTATTCTAGACACTGAGGCTAAAGACAAAACACAAATGCCTCCCCTAAAAGTTTACCGTCCAATAGGGATACAGCATGTACACAAGTAAATTCTTATTATCTACAATCATAAGAGAATACTTAGCTAGAGCAAGAGCTCATCTTGAGCTATGCTTTGAAGTTTCTGGGGATCAAGAAACATGCTTGATCTGGAAGATCTTATCAGTGAAGTTCTTCATGAATTTACTAATTCGTCAATCTTTGCAATAAGCATCGGTGCATAAACTGCAATTATTTTCATGGTAATCTGTTTACTGAGTATGTTCATTAGGCAGTACAATTATCCCAAAACTTTTGGTGCTTTCTGGGATAAAAATGAACCCTTCTAGTTTTATTTACCTGAGAACCTGTGAAGTATCCTTCCATTTAGTTTTTGTCTAGTTTAGAGACTGTTAATGAGGATACTATTTGATTTCTCCAGTACTCACTGGCCAAAAATTGCACATTGGATAGCAACAGCTTAATAATTGCGAAGAATTTGATAACTGCCACTCTTTTCTGACCTTTTATCCACAATTCCACACAATATCATTGCAGAGGTGGAAAACATCCACATAGGATTAAGAACTGTTTTATCTTGTTTCTTGGGTTGCCAAGACTGAAAAATTAATCGGCTAATGGCCAATCTTCTGGTGGTAAGCCTTTCCTCATTTAACTAGGTAGGTCCTTGCAGAGCAGCGTATGGCTGGAACCCCAACCTGAAGTCTTTCCAGTGCAGCAGACCCGACCAGATCTTTGGACTCCACTGGGATTCTAGGGTCAGGTCACTTCCACAACCAGAGTATGGCATCAAAGATGTTCACAGAACTTTATACAATCAGTTTATACATATGTATCACTTTCACACATTTCATTTGATTCTTACATCTGAAGCAGTACAAATTGGCCAAGGTGATAAGTATACCAAGACTTGAGGCCCACAAATGTAATGCTATTTGCTATTTTTACTATATACCTTCTGCTAGAAAAATTTTCTTATTGCCAAGTCCAGGTGTGTGTGTGACCTACACCTGAACCTGATGCTCAACAAGGACTCGGTTCCTTTTCCTTAAATGTAAGCAGCACTCAAAAAAACATGGCAACTCAAAAGAGATCATGAGAGAAAAGGACCTACATGTGCAAAAAATATTTGTAGCTCTTTTTGTGGTAGCAAAGAATTGGAAAATGAGTTAAAGCCCATCAACTGTGAAATGCTATGTTCTTTCTTCTCTTGTTTTTCCCTGTTCTGATTTTTCTTTCCCAACATGAATGTGTATTTTTAAAACTTAATGGGGGCAAAAAACCAAAAAAAATTAATGGGGGCAGCTAAATGGTGAAGTGCATAGAGCAGCAGCCCTGAAGTCAGGAGGACCTGAGTTCAAATCTGGTCTCAAGACACATAACACTTCCTAGCTGTGTGACCCTGGGCAAGTCACTTAATCCCAATTGCCTCAACCAAAAAAAAAAGGGGGGGGGGGAGTAATGGACTGTTACTGTTCTATAAAAATAATGGTACAGGCTGATTTCAGAAAAGCCTATAAAGACATTTAACTGATGCTGAATGAAGCGCATAGAACTAGGAAATCATATAGAACAGCAAGATTGTGTGATGATAGATGTAGCTATTCTCAAAACTACAGAGACTGAATGTAGATCAAAGCATACTATTTTCACTTTTTGTGGGTTTTCTTTTGTTCTGATTTTTCTCTTCCAACATGATTCAAATGAAAAAATATAAAAAATGCACATGTATAACCTAAAAAAAATTCTAGTTTTAAAAAGGCATGGCAAACGAGTCAACTTCACAAGTACAAGGCAGACAAAAATGGATAGTTCTTTTGAAAATGTCTAGATTTTAGTGTAATGTGGCAGATAAAACTACCCTGATTCTAGACGAAAAGCACAATGGTGACCATGCCACATTATGTACAATCCCAGGCACATTTTAATTAAAACAATGATTAGATGGAAAGTGTCTTGAAACAATTAGGATGGTGAACAATTTCAAATCGTGTCATGATCAGTTAAGGGAACAAGGGATGTTTTAGCCTGGGAAAGGGAAGACTTTCTGATGTGTTCAAATTTTGTTTAGACTCGTACACTAATGAATTGGAGTTGTGAAATGATCCAACCATTCTTAAGAGTAATTTGGAAATATGCCCACAAGGCTAAAAAAACTGCATACCCTTTGTTCTGGCAGTGCCACTACTGGGTCTATATTCAAAGGGCATCAGAGGGAAAAGGATCCACATGAGCAAAATGTTTGTAGCAGCTCTTTGTTAGCAAATCATTGGAAAAGGAGTAAATGCCCATTTACTTGTTGTGGTATATGAAAATAATGAATTATTGTTCTATAAAAAAATGAGCAAGTTGATTATAGAAAGGCCTGGAAAAATTTATATGAACTGATGCTGAGTGAAGTAGGTAGAACTAGGAATATATTGCACACTAAGACTGTGCAATGATCAACTATGAAAGACTTGGTTCTTTTCAAGCAGTTCAATGATCCAAGGCAATTGCAATAAACTTGGTTTAGAAAAAAAAAAAAAAAAAAAAAGATTTAAAGATTTATCAGTTTCCCATTCAGTCATGGCACTCCATTTGTGACAAATTCAGGTAACTTTATCTCAACATTCCAGTAAAGCAACAAGGAATTTTCTCTGCAATTCAAAATCCTCAGCCTGATTTGTTTTTAGCCTTCTTGTGCAACCAATAATCAAAGAGCTTTAAACAAAAATTGCATTTAAAAAAAATCATCAAACACCTATCTTGATGCACAGGGATTAACAACGCTTATGATGAATTTATTTTCCGTTTCACACCCTAGCAGTTATAAGTACAGTCACCAAACTAGATTCCTTGGAGACAAGGTCTATTTAATTCATCTTTGTGTTCTTTATAATGGCATACATAATTAGCATGCTGTAAAGTGAATGCTTTTGGCCTGGTTATAACTCCTGGCAGATCATAATGATTTAGTCAAGAAATATCAGCAACTCTGCTCGCCTATCTAGATATTCAAGGACTAAAAAGACCCCCTAATACTATATATATATATAAATCAGTTGAGACACTACAAAAACATCAAAAAATTTCCGTATTTTATTTTCAATCCCACAAATAAACAACAAACTTTTCCAATAATGAAAACTATTCCAACTCTGAGCTCTCCCTTTACAGGACCAAGCATTTTGGATACCCGTCATTTCTGGTGAAATTTCTAATGGTCAGAAACCAAGGCACAATAGCCTCAGAGAAGTTTTGTAGTTCACAGTCTCAAAAGGGCATAGCATATTTCATTTCTATATAAGGCGATGTCTTGTGAAAAATCAGCACTTTACTGTATCCGTTTGATGCTTGAAAGTATTTTACTAAAAACCTGTGCTGCCTTGGCATCAACTTTCATACACAATCCATTTCAGGAGTAAGAATAGATTCTAACTCCATTACATGCAAGTTTAAAAATCTATATTGTTGAGAAGATGAAATACTTGATGGAAAGTAGAGCACTACTACTGATCTCGAAAGAAAGAACAAATTCCAAGGGATATTATTATTGTTTGAACCACAGAACAACAAACCAGGCAGAGAAGTCCATAAGGAAATCAATTTCAACATTCTCCCAATTTTGGTCCTTCATCTTCTAAGCATTTAAAAGTATTTCTTTTTAATGATACTAGACATTTAATTTTATTACAAATGCAATCCAAGTATTAATAAATAAAATTTAAACTTTTAGACTTTCTGTCCCAGGTTCTTTTTAAATAGAAAAAGTGCTAAGTGTTTCTTCAGAGTATAATCAGCCTTTCTTGTCCAAATCAGACTGTAACTTGGTCTTCCAGAATATTTCTAGAACTAAAGATTGTATACTAATAAGAAACCTCAGGGCAACAGTTTTATTATTGATACTGACGATAGTCTCCAAATGGTGAGGGTGGCAATTGAGCTGGAGGCAACTGGGAAGGATCATCAACAAACTGGGGTCCTGCAATTGACAAATTTAAGTTTCATTCTTAAATATCAAGAAGTTACAACTAAGAGCAATTTAAAGTGTCTGCATTGAATCCAAACCCATGGAAAACACATTGCATTAAACTAAGGGCATCAGTCTAGTTTTATTTTTAGGACTGCCTAATTCCTGAACTAGAATGACAGAATTGGAGGCGCTTCAAACTGAGGTAGATGACAGTCTGGCTTCCCTTATGCTTTAAGAGTGAAGATCTCTCAACTGCTGAGCCAGAAATGCAGTGTGGATTAATTTCAGCAAGAAGCAGAGTCAAACTTTTAAGTAATTACAATAACAAGCTGATGTAGCCACCCAACCTGGGGTGGCTATTACTTAACTAACATTTGTTCTCAATTTCTTGGCAAATGGAAAAAAAACATTCTGTAAAACATTTATAAAATGCAGCTATGCTGTGTTTTAAGACAATCCAGTGAACCTAACCCTATAAAACCAATTAGTAGGCAATGGAAATTCTGAAGAGAAAGATGATGCTCATGGCTAGTGCTATGGATGGAATCTTGTAGAACTAAGTTTGCAAAAGAATGGAATGAATGCTAAACAATGACATAAAACTTTAAGGTCTACAAAGCACTTTCTTTACAACCCTGGTTTATAGGAAACACAAGTGTTATTTTACAGATGAGGAAACAAACTTTGAGAGCCTTGCCCATGGTCTTACCTTCAAGTGTAGCAATGTTTTGCAATCTTTGCATTGCCTTTTGATGCTAGAAAGGTATGTGATTTTGTGTGTGAATGTATGTGAATGTGTGTGAGCACAAATTTAAGAGTATATGTGTATGAAAATGAGTATTTTATAAAATTTTTAAAAATGAGAATTTTAGTACAGCAGTTTTCCCCTCACAAAGTGCTTTACTACATCAATAACAATTTAGAGAATTATAATCATTTGTCTTATTGCTAAAAGGAGTTTTCATTGATTTTAAGATCAATTTTTCCCCCAGAGAAATTTCTTTGAAAATGTTATTTTATTTTGTATCTGATTTACTTTCCAAGAGTTTTTTTTTTTTGTTGTTGTTGTTGGCTAAGGCAATTGGGGTTAAGTGACTTGCCTAGGGTCACAGAGCTAGGAAGTGTCTGAGGCCAGATTTGAATTCGGGTCCTCCTGACTTTAGGGCTGGTGCTCTATCACTGGGCCACCTAGCTACCCCTTCCAAGAGCTTTTTTCTTTTTTCTTTTTTTAAAGAAATATTTCCCCAGAAATGTTGACCTACTGCAAAGAGATATTTCTGAGACTTAATCAAGCAAAAGTAAAAAAAAAAAAAAAGCCTTCAAAGATTATTTTGTGTTATATATAGATTATTTGCGTAGGTGACTGAATTCTTCAAGAAAATAAGGCCAAAGCAAGTAAAGCATAATCAAAAAGGCTCACATTTCCTTCAGAGTTAGGAGTATATGGAAAATTTTAACGTTTACTTTCTGTGAAGATGCTAATATGACCATTTTCATTTTTGCATTTTAAATTTTAAAAGTATTTTAAGTGTAGCAGAATGTGGCTATCTCGATTGGGTGTTAAATGTGGTAACTAAAAAGTACACAGATCAGACAGAAAGAGCCCATGAGGTCATCCAGTCAGTCCCAATGGTATCTAATAAGCAGGGCACTATTTCAAAGCTGTGCCACAAGGACATGGGATCCTTGCTCAGTGCACAGGGAAAAGAAATCAGATTAGGAGAGATAATCTATTCTGCATACTCTACACTGATTCTTGTCCAAGTGCTTGAACAAAAAATTCCCTACTTGTTTCACTCCTGTTTCTTCTTTTTAAAGAACAGGCAGGTGAATGTTTTGCTATTACTGTTTCAGACAGAAAGTGATCCTCCTTTGCTAGTTCCCATAGCAGTCCCTGATGATACCATTCTTCTCCTCTGTGTTCCAGGGAAAAACAAACTGTTCCAAATTTAGAGTAAGAGCTGTTTCAAGTTTCTATGGTTACAATGTCAAAACTAGATTCAATGTGATCATTAGCTCCTAAACTTTTCTCCCTAAATGCTGTAGATAAAGAATGGATAACAGACAACAAGCAATAACATGCATCTTACCAATGAAGTTTCATGGTCCCTTTTCTCCCAGTTAACCCAAATGCTTAAAAAAAGGAAATAACTTGTGGAAAAGATTTACTATAAAATATATAGCTAGTTACTTTTTGTTTTTCTTTAAAGTTGTTGAGGGCACTATCATCTATGACCAAGATCCTCAAGGTTTCCACAACAAAATGTGAATATTGTTCAAAGGCAGATACTCCCCCTGCCCCCCAATGCTGTTTAAGCCATTGGCACAAATAAATTCAAGTGATAATATAGATCTAAAAGATCTAAAATCCAAAGCCAAAATTTTTGGCGTTTGAGAATATGTATATATTGAGAATACTACTAGATTCTAGAAGAGGAAAACTTACCATTTGGAAATTGTGAAGATGCAAATCTTGTTAACAGGATACCAGCTCCTTCTATTAAAGCAAGAAGAATGCCACCCATTGCAGCTGAACCAACCATGGCCACTGGTCCATCTGAAGGTATCAATGACAAAAGAAATTAATTTCCAATTCTGACTTTATACATTAGCCACACTCGATGACAGACATGAGCCCAGTAAATATATAAAACTTAACCTAACTTCACCTAAGTTCCCTGGCTTTGCTTTTTAGAAAATATTACATTTCAATAAAATTTCTTTCATTTTTTATTAATTACTTTCATTTATAATTCACTATACTTAAGGATTCAAAAAGTAGCTGTCATTTGTCACCTTTTCCCCAAGGGTAAGGGGAGGAAAAAGAATTTCAGTTTAATTTGATGCTTTCAGGCTCAGTCAAACTTGCCCTAGAATAAACCCAACACTTTTTGCACCATCCTCAGAATTGTCTTGGTTTCCTTAGGATCCTTTCTCTTTTTCCCAGGTTTGAAGAATTTGAATTTATAAGCCACTGGGTAACAAATAGGCCTTCTTTTCCTTTTCTGGACCAAACCCACATCCCAGAAGTCAGATCAAAAATGAATGACATTTGGAGGTATATGGATATGCAACTTGTCAAGTATGGTATTCCAAATCCCCACTGTCCTTTTATGAGATAGTTTAAAAAAAAAAAATCTCAATTGCTAGTGAATTACCACAGATTTTAACTTAGCATTAGCTGTTTCTGCTAAGAAAAAACAAAATAGATATGTATCAAGTGAATGACTTGAATAATTTTCTCACAAAACTGTTTCAGACACACTTTTAAAAGTTCTGATCAAGAAATATTTAAGGAAGATCTATTTTTTTTATAAAATGTCAAGAACTGCTATATCCTGTCATGTTCAATAATGTCAAGATAATAAATAGGTCCTTTTTTTTCCCCTTTCTGAATTGCTACTATGTATTTCTGTTATCAAACAAGACTTAGCTTTTCCCCTACGCTATCATTTCTCACATGCTAAATGATTTATGGAAAAGTTATGATGTTTATTGAGGTCTTCCAATAATCTTTCTTGTATTACAACCATAAGTTTCTTACTTCTTGCTGCCAATATGGCTCCAGTTAAGGCACCACTTGTGATAGAATTCCATGGATCTTCTTTTCCTCTGACTTTTACCATACTGCAATCAATCATGGAAAAGAGACCTCCCCAAACTGCAAAGCTACCTGTTCAGTTTGAAACAAAAACTTATATTAAAATATAAAAATTATTTTCCTGTACAACAAAATGGTCTAGTAGGAAACAAGTAGGAACCAAATCTACTCTTTATTATGGATTAAGTACATAATTTGAACACACACCACAAATCTGCAAGAGAATTGAATAAAATCAGAATACTTAGCTTAATAAAAACCTTGAATTGTTATATCAGATGAAAAATTAGAAAGACCACTAACTTGATAGATAATTCAGCACCAACCAAAAGAATTCAGGCTGCTTTGTCCCACTGTTGATTTCAGTAGTTTTTTCCTTGCCTTATTTTCTTCATTCAGCATCTAACCTTGCTAGCTGCTGAAGGGACAATTCTCATTCCTTTTCCTTATTAGTGACTATAAACAATAATTGGGTCATAATTTGATGCATCAAGAACCAAGAGATAAATATCAAGAAGGGAAAAAAAAAACCCAAAGCAATTGGTCTTTTAAGAGTTGGAATTATATTAAGCCACTCTTCAATAGATAAATGGACAAGGGATATGAACAATTTTCTGATGATGAAATTAAAACCATCTCTAGTCATATGAAAAGTTGCTCCAAATCACTATTGATCAGAGAAATGCAAATTAAGACAATTCTGAGGTACCAATACACACCCTATTAGATTCGCTAAAATGACAGGAAAAGATAACGATAAATGCTGGAGGGGATATGGGAAAACTGGGACACTAATACATTGTTGGTGGAACTGTGAACAGATCCAACCATTCTGGAGAGCAGTTTGGAGCTATGCTCAAAGAGTTATCAACTGTGCATACCCTTTGACCCAGCAGTGTTTCTACTGGGCTTATATCCCAATGTTTGTGGCAGCCCTTTTTGTAGTGGCTAGAAACTGGAAACTGAATGGATGCCCATCAATTGGAGAGTGGCTGAATAAATTATGGTATATGAATGTTATAGAATATTATTTCTCTGTAAGAAACGACCAGCAGGACGATTTCAAGAGAGACCTGAAGAGACCTACATGAACTGATGCTGACTGAAACGAGCAGAACCAGGAGATCATTATACACAGCAACAACAATAATACATGATGATCTACTCTGATGGACATGGCTCTCTGCAACAAAGAACTGTCTCAAACCAGTTCCAATTGTTCAGTGAAGAAAACCATATACACCCAGAGAGAGGGATATGAAATGTGGACCACAACATATCATCTTCATGCTCTCTATTGATGTTTGCTTGCATTGTGTTTCCTTTCTGATTTTTCTTGCACAACTTGTCAAGTATTTTAACATTAATAACATGTAGTAGACTTCCTGCCATCTAGGGGAGGGGAGAGGGCTGGGGGTAAAATTTGTAACAGAAGGCTTTGTAAAGATCAATGCTGAGGAACTACCCATACATATGTTATACAAATAAAAAGCTTTAATAAAAAAAAAAATTAAAAAAAGAGTTGGAATTATAAGAGTCAGTATGTGTTCATCCATAGGTCATGCCTCATTTCTTTTTCTGAGAGGTCAGGAAATGGATGACACAGGGAAATATTACAGATATAATAAACTTGGAAATCAGGAAGGCATTTAACATAACTTATGATATCCTTCTGGACAAGGTAAACAGATAAAAGCTGAATATTTAGTTAGATTCAGAACTAGTTGAATGACTTGACCCAAAGAATGGTGATTGATGGATGTCACCTTGAAAGAAGGTGCCCCAAAGATTTGCTCTTGCTCAATTATATTCATGTTTTAAAAATTTCTTTAAACCAAGGCTCAGAAGGTATGTTTATTATTAAATCGGTGACTGACATGAAGCTAGAAACATCATTATCAAGCTGAAGGGGGGGGGAGGAAGGATGAAAAAATATCTTGATAGGCTTAGACTAAGGGGCTAAACCTAAGAAGAAAAAGTATAAAAGGCATAAATTTAAAGGCTTACATTTGGGTTTAAAGCAAAACAAAAAACTCCACAAGTATAGCTAGACACTAGCTCACGTGGAAAAAGATGTTTTCTTTAAAAATGCTTTTTTAATTTGTGGTGGCTAGAAACTGGAAACTGAATGGATGCCCATCAATTGGAGAATGGCTGAATAAATTATGGTATATGAATGTCATGGAATATTATTGTTCTGTAAGAAACGACCAGCAGGATGATTTCAGAGAGGCCTGGAGAGACTTGCAGGAACTGATGCTGAGTGAAAGGAGCAGAACAAGATCAATATACACAGCAACAACAATATAACAGATTAATTCTGATGGACATGGCTCTCTCCAACAATGAAATGTTTCAAACCAGTTCCAAGTGTTCAGTGAAGAAAGCCATATACACCCAGAGAGAGGGATGAGACATGGACTACATATGTCATTTTCATGCTCTCTGTCAATGTTTGCTTGCATTGTGTTTCCTTCAGTTATTTTTTTGTTCATGTAGATATGGCTGTGCTTGCACAGCAAGATAAGTATGGAAATATGTATATATCTATTCGACTTGTCAAGTATTTTAATATAATTAACATGTAGTGGACTTCCTGCCATCTAGGGGAGGGGAGGGGACTAGGGGGGAAAATTTGTAATGGAAAGCTTTGTAAGGGTCTGTGTTGAACTACCCATACATGTTATGCAAATAAAAAGCTTTAATAAAAAAAAAATGCTTGATTTAGAACTTAAATATCAACACTGTGAAATAGCAACCAAAAGAGATGTGATTTTTAGGCTGGCATTAATAAAAGTTGTCACTTTCCTAGAATGGAAGAGGTAATGAAACACAGGTCAGATAACTCAAGTCATGTATACTTATATTCAGGAATATAAGCGAGGAAGAATACATTTAACACAGTGAAGTGAATGCAAACTGTGCCATACAAGGATCATTTGAAGGAAATGAGGATTATCAGCTTGAAAAGATTCCAGGAGTGGCACACAATAACTGCTTACAAAAACAACCCCCCCAAAACAACAACAACAAAAAACAAAAAATCTCTTGTATGGAAGAGATTTAGAATTTAGTTCAAGGGCAAAACAGATACCCATGGATGGAAGCTGCAGAGGTGTAGGTTTGCGCTTACTGTCTTAACTGCAGAATGGGCTGCCCTGGGGCATCCTCAGTTACTAGTGATCTTCAAGTAGAGACTACATGGCTATCTGTTGTGCCATAAGACATTCCTGTTTAGAGACAGGTTGGATTCAGTTACAGAAAGACAAGCATATAGAATACATCATGGGTCTAATCTATTTTTCAAAAATTAAGTTATGCTGTTTATTCATTTTCAGTATTTTTCATTTGTCACAATAAGTACTTAAGCAAAAAAGTTAATTACTTTTTCCCTTACTACACCATAAAATATGATTGAAGACAGTTAAAAAAGGGATGGTATAATTAAAGAAAAAAATATCTACTATAAATACTGACGATCTTATTGTTCACTGAAAGCTTAACAAGTTTTACATTTGTTTGTATGTTACTATTCTAGCAGACATGGTTAAAGTATGAGAATGTTGTACATTAAAAGTACGAGGTGATCAAGAAAGGATGCCTTCAGCAGGATGATTTCAGAGAGGCCTGGAGAGCCTTGCATGAACTGATGCTGAGTGAAATCAGCAGAACCAGGAGAACATTATACACAGCAAGAAGAGTATACAATGATCAATTCTGATAGACATGGTACTCTTCAACAATGATGTGATTCAAACTACTTCCTATTGTTCAGCGATGAAGATAGTCCTATACATCCAGAGTATGCATGAGGGAACTGAGTGTGGACGACAACACAGCATTTTAACACTTTCTGTGAATATTTGCTTGCATTTTGTTTCCCTTCTTAGGTTGCTTTTTTTCCCCTCTCTTTCTAGATCTGAATCTTATGGAGTAAAATAACTGTACAGATATGTATGCATATATTAGATTTTTCATATAATTTAACATATTTGGCATGTATTAGATTACCTGCCATCTAGGGGTGAGGGGTAGGTGGAAGGAGGGGAAAAGCTTGGAACAAAAAATTTTTTTTGCAAAGGTCAATGTAGAAAAATCACTCATATGTTCTATAAATAAAAAAGGGATGCCTGGAAGAGAAAGGGAATATGAGGAAAGAAAGATATGGAGGAGCAGCTTCTGGGAGAATGGCAACGTGCAGGCAAAGAGCCGAGGATTTTAAGCCATGATCAGGCAGGAACATAAGCCAGGCTGGTGATACACAAGACCAACAGGGGATACCAAAATTGTATTTCCTGGAGAATCTCCAACATTATTCACTTTGCAGTAACTCTATTGAGGTTGTGAGGTTTTTTTTGGTAACATACATTTAAGTTCAAAATACTTACTGGATGCTTTAATTGCTAGTGAACTGGCTCACCAAATACTCTAAACATAAAGTCAGATTTTCCCCAGCCATTCGCCAGAGTAGATTTAACAGGCTGTTCCCCCATAATCAGCAGTCCACCCTATATCTGGATTACTCATTCTAACTAATCTTTGCCTCTTAAAAATCCTTAGCTTCCCTTGATTATTAACTCAAGGGTAATCTCAGTTTTTAGCATTATCCTGATATATATATATATATATACATACACCTCATCATTTCCCACCCTTGGCTGCTCTACCAGACTTCATGATTTCCAGAAACTATCATTCTCCAAGATAAAATAAAATTTGAATCTTATCTCCTCAGATAATTTCCTTCCCTGGACTTCATCTCACTTCCTTTCATTCTGCTATTCATTTGCTTTCTCCCACATCAGACAGAGATCCTTGAGGACAAAAAGTATCTTAAGCTTTTCTTTTTATCTCCATAGCTTAGTCATAGCACATAGTGTTTAATAAACGTTTACTAATTGGTTAAGTTAAGTCTCTAGGACTAAACTCAATTTACTTTTCTACATCTATATGTACACTAAGCTTTATATGAAACCACAGCGGTTCTTTCATAGATTCTGGGGAATCACACAAAAGTTCAAATTACGACAAGTCCTTTCAGAGTTTACAATTAAATAGGGGGTTATTACATATACATAAGCTGCTATGTGTCACCCATTACTTGAAAGGTATAAACAAAGTGTAATGTAAGGTTTAAAGGAGAAAAGGTCTTTAATGATGAGAAAGATCAGGGGAGGTTATACTGGAATGGGCCATTTGAAAGTAAGCATCTAAATAAAAAAAAAAAAAAAAGGCATCTAGAGTAATAAAATTTCTCCTTATTACCGCTTTGGCTGCATCCCACAAATTTTGTTGTCTGATTGTCATTCAAATGGTGCCATTTGAATTAGGTTTTAATGAATGGCTAAGAACTCATCAAAAAGCCCAAGGAAAGTTATTTTGTATTTCTCTTGACAAGGTACTTCAAATATACTGCTAATGATTATGCAGAGCTCAGTAACTACAATCAGTCTCCTAATTTTTGGCATTTATTTACCTTTTTGTTCCAGAAAATAGCTCTCTCATAAGACACTCTATACTTTTAACACTGTACTTCAGCTTCCTCCTAAGTCTTTATTTCCATTCTCAAAACCTACAACTTTAAACATTTCCCCCTCCTTCGATCCAAATTTATGTATTTTGAGGCAATGAAGAAGGGTTTATTTTCATAAAGTCTAATATAAAAGTCTACTTTTTGAAACAGGCCACAAGGATATCACATAATGAAGTTGTTTTCCAAGAATACACAATTACAGTCAAACAGATCAACAATTGGCAAAAACAAAACAAACAAAAAACAAAACAAAACAAAAAAAACCACACCCATAAGTATGAAAGTTCATCTTCCATAATTAAAAAAAAAAAAGTGAATGTGAAATAATTCTTTACCTCCCAATTGTGGTGCTCTGGTTTTGATGGCTGTCATACTGCCTCGAAGCCTATGGCTTACTCCCTATGGAAACAAAATCAAATGGCCAGAAAATATCAGAAACACAAATGATTTCCAATTCACTAGTACAGAATTTTATTGTTTTATTATTATTTTTAAATTCTCAAATATGGGTTTCATGTAGAAGGCTAATTTTCCATTCACTTACCACAGGAGAATTGCGAAAACCTTTGATTGCTTGGAAGATACCACCTCCTATGGTACCCATAGTGAAAGCCCCACCACAGTCATCCACAATTCGCCAGGGGCTAAGAGGAAAAAGAAAAAACAAAAACAAACCAAAAAAAAACCCTTTAATGAGGTCATATATCTCAAAGTTTGCTTTCTCCACGAAACTTTTCCCAGTTTAAATGAATGGCAATCCTCAAACACAGACCTAACCCAATTAATGAAAATATACAGACCTTTATGGTAGTCAATTTAAGTTAATGAAGCTATACAATTTCCATGAATGGAAAACTGGAAATTTTCCATTTTCCACAGCACTCAATTCATGTGAAAATAACTTTGGTGGTTGATCTATCAATCAACAAGTATTTAATATGCAACTACTATAACCAAGCACTGTGCTACATCCTGTGGACCCTAATACAAAGAACAAAAGTATTTTTACTCACAAGGTGCTTACTACTTTCTAATGAAGACAAATAGATGTAAAATTTAAACATCATAAATATAAAAATATACAAAGTAGTTTGGGAAGTGGTCCCATTAGCAGTTGAGAAGACCATATAGAAGGTGATGTTTGAACTGATATTCTTTGCAGAAGGAGATACTGATGGAATATAGTACAGACTGTCTTACTAAATTCACATGTAGGGTTAGTTCTGGAACATGCTTTCTCTTTTTTCATTCTTTGTCCTAAGAGGTTGCTCCCTGAGGTGGAAGAAAGGAGGTATATTTGGAAATTAACAGATCTAGAAGATAAAGAAACTCTACCAATTGTCTACCAAAGTAGGTCAACATCTTCCCTGAAACTCATCTTAGAAAAGTTAAGGGATTTGTTCAGAGCCTCATCCATCTGAGGTAGAATGCAAATCTAGATCTTTCTGGTTTGAGGCCAGCTCTCTATCCAATGACAAGATTGCCTCAAATTGAAAATGAAGGTGATGGAAAAACAAAAAAGCATTAATGGAAATTATATTTGGAAAGAAATATCACCCTGGCATCTGTGGGAAGAATGTACTAGAGAAGAAAGACAATCTTAAGAGAGGTTATTTAATACTAAATGAAGGTGCTGGGGTAGCTTTGAGTGTCCAAGAGGGAATAGATGCATAGAAGAGATGGAAAAATAAGACAGAGCAGCATGGTCTTGAGAGGCCTCTAAGGGACTGGATCATGTGTGGAGGATGCTCTAAAGGTTGTTCTTGGTCAGGTGTAGATGGCTATAATAATCCCTTCCAAATGAGATTCCTGGTTCCATAAGTCTAAGATTCAAATTGACTCTACAAATTCTAAGAATGAAGTTTAGATATCCCTTCTCTATAATTACATAGTAAAAACCACAACAATCAACTATAAATAGTTGTTAAAAAAAAATGAAAAAAAAAAGGAGGGAGAGGAAGACAGTACAGATTTCTGATTTCAAAATTACAGAAAGTTAAACAAAAAGTTCAGAAGCTGAACTTTCATCTCATAAGCTGAGACAAAAATGGCAGGTTGAATGGATGATCTGGGTAGACTATACAATATCAAGCTAACATTTAGGAAAAGAATGAGATAGTTCTGAGAAGTGTGAAGGCTCTTTGGTTAGGAAGTCAGTGACTTCTGAGAGAAAGCAGGAATAGCTTAGTATGACCAAAATAATATGGTTTTAGTTTTGGCAAATCTTTGTTAGATTGTTAGTTTGTGTGACTTTAAGGTCATATTCCCTCCCCATATCATCAAGTGAGATGATAAGGAGCAGAGATGACCAGAGGATCCATTTATTCAATTATGTCTGTTGGTATCAATCATCATTAAGTAGTATTATAGTTAAAACTCACTTGATACAAGACCTACTCATCACACTTCAAAGAGATTTTCTGGTGACAACTAGATATCTAAATCCCCAGTGAATTAGCCTCGTCCATATGTATAATGTTCCACATACAATGATTTAAAAAAATTAAATGTCAATCAATATACCCTGAAACCTACAAACAAAGCAAGGTCTATCCTGTGGTCACATTACATGATCATCAGTGACATAGTAAAAAGTTAAAATACACAATAATAAAAACAAATTAATGTCTATGCATGGTCTTTTAATAGGATCAAGATCACTCACACTGCTCTCCTTTATGGCAGTGACTGGTTAGTCAGAAAACTTTTCTGGTAAGAGTAGAATAAATACTGACTAGTCAGGAAGAGAATTTCATATAATACTAGACCTTTTCTTCTACTATCTCATACCTAGAATTATTTATGCTACATACAAGTATGTACTCAAAAACATACATTTTCATTCACACATCATTGAAACAATAGTTTCTAGGAGAGAAAGCAAGTAGGCTAGTTTATCCTACAATCCAAAACAAATATTTTGAAAATCTAGGGAAAAGGAATGTGAAGTACTAAAAATTAAGGCTATTAAGAGAGCTTGTTTAACTAGAAAAATACAGATGATATTAGACTTTAATGTTCACAATTACAAACATTACTTCCTTCAAGTCCCTTGACAATCATGAGGTAGGAAATTCAGGTACTATTTTTTATAGATTAGAAAGCAGAGCTTTATTAACAGGTAAGTTTAGTTGAAGGGGGATTCTGAAACAATCTTTCTCAGAAGCCCTTTTCCCATCAATTAAAAAAGAAAGGCTTCAGTTCAGTTCTAAAGCACAGTGGGGAATATCTGGCTACAGGCCATACAAGGCCCTCAAAATCATTTGCTAAGGCACTGGCAAGTAATGAGCTCAAAGCTAGGCACAATGACCTCCCACTGCTTGTGTTGTGTAAGTTGATAATTCTGTATGGCTCACAATTGAGTGGGAGAACAGGTTTCCAACTCCTGCACTAAAGGATGAGTAGAGTGTATGTATGTGTAGACATTTCAAAGTTTTAATTTTTAAATTTTTTAAATTTTATTTTATTTGCAAAACATATGTATGGGTAATTCTTCAACATTAACCCTTACATAGCTTTCTGTTACAGATTTTTCCCCCCAACTCCCCACCCCTCCCCTAGATGGCAGGATATCCACTACATGTTAATTATGTTAAAATATTTGGCAAATCGAATATATGTATACATATTTCCAAACTTATCATTGTTGTGCAAGAAAAATCGTATCTACACAGAAGACATATCAGATAAAGGAAACAATGTAAGCAAACATCAATCAAGAGTATGAGAATGTTAAGTTGTGGTCCACATTTCACATCCCTTTCTCTGGGTATATATGGCTTTCTTCACTGAACAATGAAGTGGTTTGAAACATTTCATTGTTGAAGAGAGCCATGTCCATCAGAATTGATCGTCATATAGTATTGTTGTTGCCGTGTATAATGATCTCCTGGTTCTGCTCATTTCACTCAGCATCAGTTCATGCAAGTCTCTCCAGGCCTTTCTGAAATCGTCTTGCTGGTCGTTTCTTACAAAACAGTAATATTCCATAATATTTATATACCATAATTTGTTCAGCCATTCTCCAATTGAAGGGCATCTATTCAGTTTCCAGTTTCTAGCTACTACAAAAAGGGCTGCCACAAACATTCTTGCACATGTGGGGCCCTTTCCTTCCTTTATGATTTCTTTGGGATATAAGCCCAATAGAAATGATGCTGGGTCAAAGGATATGCACAGATTGATAACTTTTTAAACATAGCTCCAAATTGCTCTCCAGAATGGCTGTATCCATTCACAGCTCCACCAACAATGCATCAGTGTCCCAGCCTTCCCACATCCCCTCCAACATTCATCATTAACTTTTCCTGTCATTTTAGCCAATCTGACAGGTGTGTAGTGGTACCTCAGGGTTGTCTTGATTTGTATTTCTCTGATCAATAGTGATTTGGAGCACCTTTTCATATGACTACAAATAGTTTTAATTTCATCCTCTGAAAATTGTCTGTTCATATCCTGACCATTTATCGACTGGAGAATTCAAGCCAGAGATAATTCTCTATATATTTTAGAGATGAGACCTTTATCAGAACCCTTAAATGTAAAGATGATTTCCCAATTTATTGCTTCCTGCCTAACCTTGACTGCATTGGTTTTGTTTGTACAAAAACTTTTTTAACTTAATATAGTCAAAGTTATCTATCTGGTGTTCAATTAGGAGTTCCAGATCTTCTTTGGACATAAATTTATTCCATCTCCATAGGTCTGAGAGGTAAACTATATTACATTCCTCTAATTTACTTATAGTATCACTCTTTATATCCAGATCATGAACCCATTTAGATCTTATCTTGGTATGTGGTATTAGATGTGGGTCAAGCCCTAATTTCTTCCACACTAGTTTCCAATTTTCCCAGCAGTTTTTGTCAAATAGTGAGTATTTATCCCAGAAGCTGGGGTCTTTGGGTTTATCAAAGACTAAATTGCTATAGTTACTGCCTAATTTGTCTTGTGCTTCTATCCTATTCCACTGATCGACTGCTCTATTTCTCAGCCAGTACCAAATGGTTTTGATGACCGCTACTTTGTAATATACTTTTAGATGTGGTACAGCAAGTCCACCATCATCGGCCTTTTTTTTTCATTAATTCTCTTGAAACTCTTGACCTTTTGTTCTTCCAAATGAATTTTGCTATTATTTTTTCTAGATCTGTAAGATAATTTCTTGGGAGTTTGATTGGTATGGCACTAAATAAGTAAATTAGTTTGGGTAGTATTGTCATTTTTATTATATTCGCTCGGCCTATCCATGAGCATTTTAAGTTTTTCCAATTGACTAGGTCTGATTTTATTTGTGTGGACAGTGTTTTGTAGTTTAGTTCATATAGTTCCTGACTTTCCCTTGGCAGATAAATTCCCAAATATTTTATACTATCAACAGTTATTTTGAATAGAATTTCTTTTTGTATCTCTTCCTGCTGAACTTTATTGGTAATATATAAAAATGCTGATGATTTATGTGGATTTATTTTGTATCCTGCAACTTTGCTAAAGTTGTGAATTGTTTCTAGTAGTTTTTTAGTTGAGTCTTTAGGGTTCTCTATGTAAGATATTTCAAAGTTAAAGCAAAAAAAGGCAGGAATTGAAAAGCATATCAAACAGGTTGTGAACCAACTTGACTGAAGTACATTATAGATATTCTTATAATAGAAGGAAATAAAATTGAATAGTTAGGTTGAGAGGCAGGCATTAGATGATAAGCCAGAGTTTAGATATAATGTAAAAGCATTAGGGAACCATTTAAAATATTTTGCAGAGTAATGACCAATACAGTATTTTAGAAAAAAAATAGCTTGCTTTTTGTTTGATGAATGAGCATGGTGATATAAGGTTCAGGTAGGAACCTTGCTCAGTAGTTTTCAGTTTTATCTGTCACATTAAGACCCCACTTTGGAGTGTTATTGGAAGATATATTAAAGTAGTTTATCACTTTCTTTTCCAACTCATTTTAAAGATGAACTGAGGCAAAGCAGGGTTAAAAGAATTGCCCAAGGTCACATATTTGAACTCAAAACCACCAGTCTTCCTGACATCATCAGGCCTAGCACTCTAGCCAGTGCACCACCTAGTCACTACATAGTCCAACTCCAAAATAAAGAGTTCTGGACTGGGTTTAGTAGTAAAGTTCAGGAATGGAAAAGGAACAATACAAAAGAATCAACAGGAATCTGCCTGGAGAGGCAGCCTACACACAGGGTAGCCATTTCAGCATTGGCAACAAGGAGAAAAATGGCACCGAATCAAGTGTTGGGAACAAGAACACACCCAAGTGCTATCAGCAAGTTGGTTGGACTGCTTCATTCAACTCTAAAGAGTTAGACAGAGCCAAGTAAAGGATGACCCACCACCCCAAACTATATGTTGGCTTCAAAGATCAAAGGGTTGGATTTAATACTGGAGACCCTTGGGTCAACCTCCAGCTCCTAGAGTCTGTTTTCTCACCTGTAAAATAAGCAGCTTAGAATAGCTGTCCTTCAAAACTTCCAGCTCTGAAAAATCTGATTCTGTATTAAATACTTTTGTTGTCTGTTTAACCTGTATACTGCTAAGGTCTCCAAAACTAGAATAATCATCAAAGATTGTCTTCAAAAATCCACATTACATGATGTGTTACAGAAACTCATTCAATATGCATTTCACCAAGCTCAATATTTCTAGTAAGTTTTCAATATTCATACTAAGTTCAATATATATTGTGTGGGGTATGCTCTTATCATATTAGCAAAACAACGAGAGGAAAACAGCAATTTTGGAGCTCTTGTAGGACAGGAGCTGTTGGTGAAGCTGTGAATTAGTTCAATCATTATGGAGAACAATTTGGAAGTAAATGTTAACAAGTCACTAAACCACATATAACCTTTGACTGAAAGAGGTCAAGGACATAGTTGTACAAAGACCCTTATATATAAGATTTATGCCAACACTTTTTGTTGCTGTCAATAACTAGAAAAAACATAGCTGCACATCATTGGGGGAGCTGAGGTATGGATATATTGTGCCATAAATAATCAAGAAAATGACATTCAGAGAAATTTGAATAAGATATTTAAATCTATGTAAAAATTGAAAAGACAGAATGAAAAGCAAAAAAATCAGAGAATGTTTACACAATTACAATAATATCAAAGAAAAACTTTGACCAATGTGTTTGACTATAACTGTTCCAGGCTTTTTACCTAGAGGGGAAGAATTACCATTAGTGAGTAAATGATAAACATGAGGGGAAATTTTTTTTTTCCAATGCACATTAGAAAGCAAGACTACAAAAAGGAAGAAAGGCAAGGAGGAAAGGGTAATCAATGGTGTCTAGGGCAGCAGAGAGGTCAAGGTGAGTTAGGGCTGGATTTGGGGTCAGAATCTAGGTGAAACTCATGCTCTTCCTATAATGTGATTCTAAACTAATCACTGAGTTGCTTTGAGCCTTAATTTCTCCACCCATAAAATATGGGATATGGACCAGACCCTTTTTTTCTGCCAGGCCTCTAGCTAGTTACATCCTATAGGTTGGCAAAACCAGTTAGAAGGATCTGACCAATCCCTACAGTTCACTGGAATGAAAAAGAACCTGATGAAGGAGCAATCACTGAGATCAAAGCACTAGAAGATGGAAAAGAGAAATCTCAAACATGGTATTTAAGTTTCCCTCAGAGAATGGTGGTTGTTTCTATGAACTGAATTGAAAGGATATTAGGAATAGCTGGGCAATAAGAAGTTAATCCAAGTTCAGTTCTTTCAATTATAGCTTAAGAGAAAGGAGGGAGCTACAGAAGGAAATCTATGAAATCATGTATCAAGCTGATAGCTAAAGTCAATAGATGGGGCAGCTAGGTGGTGCAGTAAATACAGCATCAACCCTGAAGTCAGGAGGATGTGAGTTCAAATCTGCACTCAGACACAACACGTCCTACGTCCTAGCTGTGTGACCTTGGGCAAGTCACTCATCCCCAATTACCTCAAAAAAAAAAAAAAAAAAAAGTCAACAGATGACATCAAAATACATCTGAGTACAGAGCCTTATAGAATTTCCACATTTTGATGGTGGAAATATTCATTATTAATGCTATCAACCACTCTTGTGATATCATCTGCCTGGCCAATTACAATATTATTGTAATTCATTCCTCCACCTCATTTTTCTAATCCATTCTGCCCACAGATACCAAAGTGATATATTTTGCTGAGGCAATTGGGGTTAAGCGACTTGCCTAGGGTCACATAGCTAGAAAGTATTAAATGTCTGAGGCCATATTTGAACTCAGGTCCTCCTGAATTCAAGGCTGGTACTCTATCCACTGTGCCATCTAGTTGTTCCCAAAATGATATTCTTAAATATATATCACTTCCCTGCTCCAGAAACTCCCATTACTTCTAGAACAAAATTCAATTTTCGGTTTGGGCATTTGAAGCCTTTCACAATTGGGCCTCCAGCTTATCTTTCCAGATTGCTAATACATTATGCATTTAACTCCATTCTATCTACATCATTTTCTTACCCATTTCTGCTTAGAACCCCCAACCCCTGCTTCTTTTTAAGGTTCAAAAATTCAAACATGCTCTCTTATACAAAGTCATCCCTAATTTCTTCACTTAATGCTTTCCCTCACTATCACCATACCCTGACTTCAGAAATTACTTTGTTTTAACTTCTCTGTGATCTCTCCCCAGTATAAAGTATATTAACTTCTCTCCGATTTCTCCCCAGTATAAAGTTTACTTTTGACACTGTCCTTAGCAGAGTGCCTAGCACATATATAATAGACTGGCAAGTAAAGAGAAAGAGGGATAAGAAATTATGTTCATAGCACAAATAGCATAATTTGATATTATAAAAGTTAAGGAAGAATCAAGTCTCAAAAGGTAGTCAGCAGCTTCAGAAGGAATAAAAAAGAGTAAAAAAAAAAAATGAAAATGGTGATTATTAGGTCAATGTTAACCTGTTGAGAGGAAGTTTTCTTCCTATCTTCCTATTTTGCACAAATCTTTTCACTACTTATACTGTTACCAATTTGGGTTTAGATCCTTCTGGGCTATTCTAAAAGCTTCCTCAACTTTTCCCTTTCTCCTCTCCAATTTATCCTTTCCATTCAATAATAATCTCCCTAAAATATGCTACTAGACTCTTCTCAAAAATCTTTAATGGTTTCCTATTATCTATGGGGTGAAATATAAGATCCTCTGCAATATGGCAACAATCGACATTTTCAGTCTTATTTTGCTTTAATTGCCTTCATGCATTTTCAGTTCTATCTACACTCCTATACAAGTGACCCACATCTAGATAACTTTAAAACTGAAAAACACTCCCTCTTTCCATTTCAACCCAGTGAATTTTTTCCCTTCTAGTTAACATCTCCTCCATAAAGTTTTTCAGGATACACTCACCTAAGTGACTTTATCCCTTTCAAAATCCTTGGAGAAGTTTATACAGATCCTCCTTTTACTATTATCCCATTCTTCCCAGACATCATACTTATTTGTATACATCTTCAATAAACTTAGATAAGGTCTTTGGAGACAAGGGCTCTTTTTCATCTTTATACCTCCAACACCTAGTACTTAGTACTAGTACTGGTTAAATTGAAAGACAGTTTGAAAAGGATTAAGAAATAACAAGTGGAAGAAACTAATATATTCTCTCAAGAATTTGGTTCTGAATAGAAAGGGGAGACAGAACAGTTGGCAAACTTTCTCTCCCAGAATTGAGGGAAGGAAAGGAGCACTTTACAAATATTCTCTCATTTAATCTTCACAACAGCCCTGTCGGGTGGTGGTGTCCCCATTTTACAGATGAGTAGCCTGAGAAGCCAAGGTTGAGTAAGGCCCAAGGTCGCATAACTAGTTAAGGGCCTGCAGGCCAAGTCCTCCATCTGCCCTGCTACCAGCTGCCTCTAATCGTGTTGGTAGGAGAGAATAAGCTGCTGAACACCGGAGATTAAGCAGGAGAGCCACCTCAACTACCCCTCCTTCACCACTTCACTCAAGACTGCAGGCCTGTCTCTCACCATGTACTTCCAGGGGATCGGAGAGCTCTGGGCTCCTGACAACATCGATTATCAAAGACAGTTAAGGACCCGAGTCTTTTTTATGAAAACTTATTACAAGAGGAGGCACCGCAGGATGCTCCCCTTCCACCAGCCTTTATCTTAATTTACATTAAAAACGGAACGTTGGACAGTTAAGCCGCTGGGGAAGGGGGGGAGGGGTAGGGACTGCCTGGGCCTCTTTAGGTATTCCTGCACACAGTAGGCGCTTCACAAACGTTCACAGAACTAGACTGACCATCCAAGGGGAGGCAGGCACAGCTGTGTCTGGAAGCTGAGGCGGAACGTTTAAGCACGAGGTACCAGAGCAGGCAAGGTTATTTCGGAAACGCCCCGCTCCCAGGCCACAGTGGCATCGGACTCTGCGACCCCTGCCTTTCCCGCCCCCCCCCCATGCCGTGTTCCCGGAAGCCTTTGCACAGACCCGAGTACCGAGCTAGTAAGGTGGGAAAAAGCTGTAGCAAGGTGAGCAAAGGCGCTTTTCCTTAAAGAGCGAGGGGCGGCGGAACCCTACTCCTTCCCCCAGGCTCCAACGCGTAGCCACCAGGCCCAGGGGGCGTCGGGACCGCACGCAAGGTCATGGCCAAGTTGGGCTAGGGAAGCCGGGGAGATCGGCCGAGGGGAGGAGGAGGCGACGGAGGCGGAGGCCACCCCGCAGGCCCCGAGCGAAGGGGCGAAGGTCAGGGAAACGGGGGGCGGAAGGGGAAGGGGATGGTTGGGGCGGCTCACCAGGGCTCACGAGCGTATTCCTCCATCTTGGATCCGGCGGCGAGGGGAATGCCGGGCAAACAGGGCGGAGCTCCAGCGCTCTCTGCGTACAAGTGACCTCTGTCCCCTGGAAAGCCCCGGGGGACGGCCGGCTGGCTAAGGCGGACGAGGATTGGTTCACTTCTTCTTCCAGGTAGCCAATGGGAGAAGCAGCCCTGAAAGGCGTGGTGGGGCGCGGCTTCACGAGGATTAGCTAAAGAAACTATTTCATCTCCGGCGAAATTGGCGTCATGGGTTCGAATTCTCACTTTGCCGCAGCGTCGTCTGCAGATTCCATTTTCATTTGGAAAGTTTCCTAAACCCTAAAGAGATTCTGTTTTGAAATTTTGAATTACACTATGAATTAATGTTTCCTGGGATCATATGATTAGGGTCTGGAGATTACCTGACCTCCAAACCAAGAAAAATTGGGGTTCAAGTTCTAACTTTGACACCAGCTGTACTTAAAACACCTAGTTCAAAATCCAGATGAGACACTTGGCAACTCCGGTAACTGAGTTTTCTCTGCTGCCTCAGTTTGCTCAACTAAAATGGGATGATAATAATGTTGGTTGTAAATCCGTTAGTTTGCAGTCAGCAAGCATTGTTACTTTGTATCAGGTGATGTACTATGCAAAGGGGGATACAAAGAAATGCAAAAGAGAATCTCTCTCCTTCAAAAGATCCCTATCTAATGAGACAGATAGCTATCGCCAACCTAGAGGGACAGGCTGGGGATAGTCCCAGAGGAAAGGCACCAAGAAGAAGGAGGACTGGGCTAATGTGGATGAAGGGAGGTCATATTTATAACTGGCTTTGC
Source organism: Myrmecobius fasciatus (assembly GCA_023553655.1). Lineage (NCBI taxonomy): Eukaryota > Metazoa > Chordata > Mammalia > Dasyuromorphia > Myrmecobiidae > Myrmecobius > Myrmecobius fasciatus. Next base: position 200,224 of record JAJPUD010002536.1, read on the forward strand.
CAAACCTTAAAGTACCTAAGATAGAGTGATCTAGGGGCAGGTCACTTTCCATTGCTCTATGTTTGCAGAGACCTGTACTGGTGAAAGGAGTTTCCTCATTCAGAAGTTCCAGAAATCTATATAATAGTAGTACTTACCATGCCCACCATTCATCCTGCCTGCTCCTGGAGTGGTCCTAAAAATGCTTGCAGTGAGTCTATGCAATAGGAACCTGCATCCCAAAACTTCGGAAATCAACCATTTTGCAGGGTACCTCTGCCAAAGTCCTTCAAACATTAATAACGGGACAAATATGGCAGTTCAGCAAGATGTGTAAATATTGAAGAGCCTCTCATCTATATTAATCCCCCCACAGACTGCCCCTCAGCTCTTCTCTATATTTACTCTTATGTCAAGTTCTAAGAAAGACCAGGGGTGAATAAAACTATTCACTTAAGTTACAGCCTCTTTTCAATTAGTAGGTTTGAACTCCTACTCTAGTTTATTAATACTTGAAAAATTTTTCCCAATAATTTCTCTATTGAATCCCTTAATCTTTTATAACTCTGTAAATATTAAAATTTACTAAATACATAATTTATTTTAAAATGAAATTGAATCATGAAAACAAAGTTATTTTCAAGATTTTGGTTATGAGAATGGCCAAATCCAAAGTTACCTTCAAATCCTTAATATAAAAGCATATGACTTTTCTTCACTTTTTGAAATACAATTTCATCATTCATTCTACTACATGTACTGATTAAAGTTTCTGAAGAATCCTCTTGATATTTTATTAATTTCAGTCCTCAGGAAATAAGTGGTTTGTCCTTTATTTTCTCCACTGGAAACCATCTTTCCAAGAACACGTAGCAAATAGGTAGTTCCTCACAGACTATTCATAATTTTTTTTGTTTGTTAATAAAAAAAAAAGAGAAGATACTTTTCACAAGAAAAAATTTCTTACCTTTTTCTCTCTATATCTTTTACATGGTTTATCTCAAATGTATTCATGGATTAAAGATTAAAAACACACACTCATACTCCTCAATTATATAGGGAGAAGCATCTCATTGAAAGACTGTTTAAACTGTCATCCTAAACTGCCAGTACCAACTTTTTCCATAACATTCTGTTTAGCTCTTAAAAATACAGTACAGTGATATCTGTAGAAAAACTTAGTGCCACAAATTTTACAGTATATTAGCGATTTGTCTCAATCTTCCAATCTGAACCCCATTGAACAAAAAGATAGTATAGGAGAAAGAAAATGATGATAATAATAATTATTATAATAACAGAGGCAAAGTGGGGTTAAATGGTTAGTGTGTTGGACGTGGAGTCAGCAAGACTATAATAGCTCAAGTCCTATTAACTATATGACTCAGGGCAAATCAGAGTGCCAGCACACCTTTTTTAAGCTCATGACTTTCAGTTATGCGAGAAGAATGCCCTAAGTCAGAATATCATAGGTCTTAACCGAGAGGGGAATGATATATGGATATGTGTGAATATGCATATGTACACATATGTGCATGCACATACCTGGATATTGCTGTGTGATACATGTACATATTGCACGATGTGTATATACTACACACACGTGTCCATACCATAATGCATGCTTGTTCATACATGTACACATACATATGCCTGTGTAAGTATGTTCTTCATTACTACTTCATACCTCAAGGATCAAAGATTTCTTTGGTTTGAATCCTCCCTTCTCTGATATAGATTGAAGCCCTTCTACCACTTAGTAGATGGTATTTAAACTATGGCCAAAAATTCATCACTCCATTACCAACCTAGTGATAAGCCTCTCCCAAATTAACTAGGCTGGTTCTTGGACGACAGACACATAGTCCATCACTTGACCCATGCTTCCAGCTTTGTAAGTAGCCTGCTACACATTGTGCATTGCTGATAGTGGGGAGGGGAAATTTAGGTAATATGATAGTGGGGAGGGGAAATTTAGGTGATATAAAAACAAATGTCAATAAAACTTTGTTTTAAAAATAATTTTAAAAAATAACTAGGGGTCAAGTTGGTGAGGCATGAAAAGGACTTGCATGGGTTAAACCATCATCATCATAGGGATGGATCAAAGTAGTTTCCTGATCTACTTGATGAGCTTATTAGTGTTGATTGTATCTTCTTTTGGAAGGTAGAACCCTTGGCTCCTAGTGGAGAACAGGGTTTATTAATGGAAGCTATCTTCAAGGTAAACTGGCTGACTTTCACTTTTGGAGAGATGAACTTTTAGAGAAGGAGCTAGCCTTTTGTCCTCATTTATAAAGAGGATGCTCTAGACTCTTGATAATTGTTCCTTCTACATTTCTTTTTTTTTTCTTTTTTTCTTTTTACTGAGGCAATTGGGGTTAAGTGACTTGCCCAGGGTCACACAGCTAGGAAGTGTTAAATCTGAGATTAAATTTGAACTCAGGTCCTCCTGACTTCAGGGCTGGTGCTCTATCCACTGCGCCACCTAGCTGCCCCTCCTTCTACATTTCTTAAAGAGAGATCCTTGAGAGCATTATAAATGCTCTTCTTGGGGGTGGGGTGCCACTCCCCAACCTGAATACCATGAATAGTTGGCTTGGGGAAGAAACACAAGACAAGCTGCATTCGTATGACCTGACAGGAAAGTCCCTGACTCCCAAGGTACAACCAGTTATTGTGGCTACTTCAGCTCCAGAGCTGACAGTCTCTTGCAGTTCGAGAGAAGCAGCAGCCGAGGCTGTGATAGATTGCCTGGATTTCTGAGGAAAAACATTTGGCAGAGGCAGATGTGTGCTCACCTTCGTGTCTTGAGAGTTTTATACTCGTGTTTAAAAAAATTTTCACAAGTACATGATGGAGAAATGATTAAATAAGAATTCAGTGAAAAAGATCTGGGTTTGGGGGAATGGTAAACTTAATATTGAATAAGTTTTGAGTTCCAGGATCTTGTCTTAGAAAGGCAGTGGGGGTAACATTTTAACCCATGTCTCAACAATGAAGAGATGAACCAGATGGCCAAGAAGGAAGAGCTCTTGAAGTTTCCCTCTTCATCCTCCCAATTTCCAGAATGCTGAAGTTTAGGTTTTCAGCCAGAAAAGAGGGAGAGGGAATTTCCTAGACACTCATCTCAGAATCTAGCACTCCAGCAGAAGCACAATTTGTGTGTGTGTGTGTGTGTGTGTGTGTGTGTGTGTATGCAGGGGCCTGCCAGCCATGTGAAATTTCCTTTTCAGTAATTTCAAAATTGATAATTAGGGAAGCTCATTTTCTGTTGAGGGAAGGAAATTTTTTTGAGCAGCTTGCCTTTTGGAGAAGAGTACTGCAAATAGAACTTTCTGTGCTGGGAGGTGCAACCACAAGGGAGTATAACCAGATATGGAAGAACAAGAAATCTGTATGTTATCTTTTGCTATTTATTGTGAATTATTTGGATAGTGCAAGTCAGAAGAGCAGGTGATTTGCCTATGTAGAAATTCCCAAGAGGATTTCCAGGTCATGCTAATCCTGAAGAATAATATCATAGGGCATTCAGATATCTGCCTAGTCATTGTGAGATCATGGGATCATAGTGCCATAGATTTAAGGCTGAAATGGATCTTAGCAGCATCAAGTTCAACCCTTCTAAAGAAGCACATAGTTGTTAAATGATTTGCCCAGCCTCACACAGCACTAAGACAGGATTAAAATTTGGGTCTTCCTGTCTCCAAGTCCAGTGATCTATTCACTAGCCCACATTGTCTCTAAAAAAAAAAGCTACTCCACTGCCTAAGACAAGAGGCTTGCCATAGTGTTGGGAATGTCTCTTTCTAGCAGCCCCAATTTTATTTTCCATTAAGAGAAGTTAAAATCATAGAGTCCTAATGAGGTTAGGACTTCAAGATCCAAGTAGAAAGTAGTACTCAGCTGAGAAGAATTACACAGATTATCCATGAGTAATTTTGAGTCTTTATGTTATTTCTGCCTTTGTTTGTAATAGTAATAATTAGTTTATAATAGTGCCTCTGTCCTTTCTGCTTGAAGATCAGTGCTACATTTCATTTCCCCCCAAGATTCCCCTGTATTTTGAAGGAGATTGAGAATGTCTCTCATCTCTACCATTGGCTTAGTCTCACGTATATGTTTCCCCTAATTTTAGGGGTCCACTAGCATCCTCACTCCATTTACCCACTTAGCAATTAGATTAACTTTTACAAAGGAATATTTACTTTAAAGGCATAGTATGAACAAAAATACAAACTTCTGAGTGTGACATAGCTGATGAACAAATCATTTCCTTGCTTGTAGGACATGGTTCTCTCCAATGAGACATGAATTCACATCTAGGCTGTGTTAAGCAAGCTGCTCCTCAGGGTTGACTTTTTATCCAGGTTGGCTACTGAGGTGAGTGGATTCTAACTATGGATGATCTCTGTTGCCTCTTCTGAAAATTTGATTCCTGGGATAGGAGGTCATAAATTGGTATAAACTTCAAGGACTTAGTTGTAGTGTGGAAGATGGGTCTGGTTTTGATTGGGAGGAGTGAGTCAATGACAGTAAGCAGATGGTGAAATAATCTTGGTACATGACTGGATGGGGTACAAAGTTGAAGTCTAGAAATTGATATAGTAGACTAAATAGAGTAGTTTGCACATATTCAGTCACCAATCACCTTCGCTGGGCTTTAGATATGACATCTATAAAATCCAATGCAATCTCGGGCTGCAATAAGAGAGAGATAACTTCTAGGAATAGCAAAGTAATAGTTGCAGTTCTCAGCCTGAAGGGATGATGTGCACTCTATCTAATATTGTTGCTCTCAAGCCCCTATTTGGTGTCCTGTCTACTAATATCAGCTAATCAGTTATCAGACTATCAGTTTGACCAGTCAATCTGTCCTCAATATCAATTATACCTATAACCCCAACCTCCAGCTTCAGCAAAACAGGACTCTGTTGCTTTAACACACTAGGGCCTTACTGTGGAGCAAAAACACTCGACAATTCTAGGACAGAAAAGTGTGCTTCTGGCCAGATCCCTAGAAGGATTTCTGAAAACAGCTGCACAAAACCCCTGAAGCTTGAGACACTGCACCCTCCACCCTGAAAACAGAGCTGTGCTTTTAAAAAAATTTAGAAGTTGAGTAGTAGGCTAGGAAAAATGAACAGACAACAGAAAAAGTTTCTGACCATAGAAAGTTACTGTGGTTTCAAGGAAGATCAGAAGATGATAACAAAGTCAAAGCTCCTGTATCCAAAGCCTCCAAGAAAAATAAGAAGTGGTCTCAGGCTATGAAAGAGCTCAAAAGGGATTTTGAAAATCAAGTAAGAGAGACAGAAGAAAATTAGGAAGAGAAGTGAGACTGATACAAAAGAAAATACAAAAAGCTAATGAGAAGAATGCCTTGAAAAGCAAAATAGACCAAATGGGAAAAGAGGCACAAAAGCTCACTGAGGAAAATAATTCCTTAAAAATTAGAATTGAGCAAACAGAAGCTATGAGAAATCAAGATACAATAAAGCAAAACCAAAAAAAAAAAAAAAAGAAGAAGAAGAAAGAAAGAAAGGGAAAAATGTGAAATATCTCATTGGAAAAAACAACTAACCTGGAAGATAGATTCAGGACAGAGAATTTAAAAATTATTGGTCTACTTGAAAGTCATGATCAAAAAAAGAGCCTTGATATCACCTTTCAAAAAATTATCAAAGAAAACTATCCTGATATTCTAGAACTAGAGAATAAAATAGAAATTGAAAGAATCCACCAATCATCTCCTGAAAGAGATCCCAAAATGAAAACTTTCAGGGATGTTTTAGCCAAATTCTGGATCTCCCTGGTCAAGGAGAAAATACTGCAGATATCCAGAAAGAAACAATTTAAATATAGTGGAGTCACAGTCAAGATAACACAAGATTAACCAGCTTCTACATTAAAAAACGAGAGGGCTTGGAATATGATATTCCAGAAAGCAGTAGAGCTAGAATTACAACCAAGCAAAATCAAGCATAATCCTTCAGGGAAAAAAGTAGGCATTCAGTGAAATAGAATTCAAGCACTTGTGATAGAAAGACAAGAGCTGAGGGGAAAATTTGATTTTCAAATGCAGGACTCAAGAGAAGCATAAGGAAGTAATCAGGAAAGTGATATCATAAGAGAGTTAATAAGGGTTATCTGTTTATATTGGGAAGATGATGTTTGCAACTCATTAGAACTTTCTCATTATTATGGAAGTTTGAAGAAATATATATATGTATATATACATATATATATATAGACAAAGGGCACAGGTGTGACTTGAATATGAAGGGATAATATCTAAAAAAATGATGAAATTAAGGGGTGAGAGAGGACTGTATTGGGAGAAAGGGAGAAGAGGAATGCTATAAATTATCTGCCATAAAAAAAAGAGGCAAGAAAAAGCTTTTACAGAGGAGGGGAAGAGGAGGAAGAGAGGGGAAGTGAGTGAACCTTACTTTCACCAGAATTGGCTCAAAGAGGAAATAACAAAATGGATATAGAAATCTACCTTATCCTGTAGAAAAATAGGAGGGAAATGGGAATACAGGAAAAGGAGAGTGATAAAAGAAAGGACATATTGAGGGTGGGAATGGTCAACAGCAAAACACTTTTGAGGACAGACAGGGTGAAAGGAGAGAGAGAATAGAATAAATGGGGAGAAATACAGTTAGCAATAGTAACTGTAAAAAGAAATTTTGAAGCAAGCTTCTCTGATAAGGCCTCATTTCTCTTTTTTTTTTTTTTTTTTGCTGAGGCAGTTGGGGTTAAGTGACTTGCCCAGGGTCACACAGCTAGGGAATGAGAGCAAATTTGAACTCAGGTCCTCCTGACTTCAGGGCTGGTGCTCTATTCACTGCGCCACCTAGCTGCCCCAAGGCCTCATTTCTCAAAGGGAAGTGAGTCAAATTTATAAAAATTAAGAACCATTTCCCAGTTGATAAATGATCAAAAGATATAATTTATGCCCAAAGGGCTGTAGATTCATGTATGTTTTTGTTGTTGTTGTTGTTGGTTTTCTCATCTGGCAAGCAAGCATTTATTTATTTTTCCTTGACCACTCCCAGACAGCAAAAATCACTTTTTGAAAACATTCCAAATGTGCAATTCCTCCATACATACCCCCACAATCATCATGCTGCACAAGAAAAACCAGATCAAAAAGGAACAAAAAATGAGAAAGAAAACAAAATGCAAGCTAACAAAAACAACAAAAAATCAGTGTAAATACTATGTTGTGATCCACATCCAGTCCCACAGTCCTGTCCCTGGGTACAGATGGCTCTGTCTACCACAAGACCATTAAAACTGGCCTGAATCACCTCACCATTGAAAAGAGCCATGTCCATCAAAATTGATCATCATATAATTTTCTTGTTGCTATGCACAATGCTTTCCCAGTTCTACTTACTTTACTCAGCATCAGTTTCATGCATATTTTTTGACCTAATAATACTATTACTAGTATGAATCCCAAAGAGATTTAAAAGGAAAAAAGGAAAAGGACCATATGTTAAAAAAAAAAATAAATGTAGCAGCTCTTTTCGCAGGGCAAAAAATTGGAAATCAAGGGGATGCCTATCAGTTGGGAAATGGCTGAATAAATTGTAATATGTGTTTTGATTGATTATTATTGTTCTGTGGGAAATGATGACCAGGATGCTCTCAGAAAAAAAACCTGAAAAGTCCTCCATGAACTCAAATAAAGTAAAATGCACTGTATACAAAGTAATAGCAATGTTCTGGGATAAATAACTTTGTAAGTAATTTTGCTATTCTCAAAAGTACAGTGATCCATGATTACTCTGAAAGACTTATGATGAAAAGTCCTATCCATTAAATGGTCAAAGGATATGAACAGACAATTTTCAGATGATGAAATTAAAACTATTTCTAGTCATATGAAAAGGTGCTCCAAATCACTATTGATCAGAGAAATGCAAATTAAGACAACTCTGAGATATCACTACACACCTGTCAGATTGGCTAAAATGACAGGAAAAGATAATGATGAATGTTGGAGGGGATGTGGGAAAACTGGGACACTGATACATTGTTGGTGGAACTGTGAACGGATCCAACCATTCTGGAGAGCAATTTAGAACTATGCTCAAAAAGTTATCAAACTGTGCATACCCTTTGACCCAGCAGTGTTTCTATTGGGCTTATATCCCAAAGAAATCATAAAGGAAGGAAAGGGCCCCACATGTGCAAGAATGTTTGTGGCAGCCCTTTTTGTAGTGGCTAGAAACTGGGAACTGAATGGATGCCCATCAATTGGAGAGTGGCTGAATAAATTATGGTATATGAATGTTATGGAATATTATTGTTCTGTAAGAAACGACCAGCAGGATGATTTCAGAGAGGCCTGGAGAGACTTGCATGAACTGATGCTGAGCGAAGTGAGCAGAACCAGGAGATCATTATACACGACAACAAGATGATCAATTCTGATGGACATGGCTCTCTGCAACAATGAAATGTCTCAAACCAGTTCCAATTGTTCAATGAAGAAAGCCATATACACCCAGAGAGAGGGATATGAAATGTGGACCACAACATAACATTTCCATGCTCTCTATTGATGTTTGCGTGCATTGGGTTTCCTTTCTCAGATTTTTTTTTCTTGTAGACACGATTTTTCTTGCACAGCAAGAAAAGTGTGGAAATATGTATACATATATTCGATTTGTCAAGTATTTTAGCATAATTTACATGTAGTGGACTTCCTGCCATCTAAGGGAGGGGAGGGGACTGGGGGGGAAAATTTGTAACAGAAAGCTTTGTAAGGGTTAATGTTGAAGAACTACCCATACGTATGTTTTACAAATAAAAAGCTTTAATAAACTAAAAAAAAAAAAAAGAAAAAAGAAAAAGAAAAATCCTATCCATACCCAGAGAAAGAATTGATTGTGCCTGAATACAGATTGAAGAATATACTCGCTCTCTTTCTTGAGAGCTTTTTTTTTTTTTTTTTAAAGAGTGGTATATCTATGTTTTCTTTCACATGACTTTTATGGAAATGTTTTGCCTAATTTCATATGTGATTTCTTAATAGGGGCTGGGGTGAGAATAAGGGAAAGAATCTGGAACTCAAAAGTTTTAAAAACAAATATAAAATTGTTTTAAATGTAACTGGGAAAAAAAGAAATTTTAAAAAAAACGTTTAGAATTGATTGTAGGACATGGGAGACACTTGCTTAGAACCACATAATGTGCTCTCATTAGAGAAGATGCTGTGCTCTTTGAGCAAAGTAGAATTGAATTAGCTCAGAAGAAACTCAAGATGTGCCAGGTTAGAACCTGTGGTAAAGCATTCCAAGGTTGTATTGGTCTGATCAGTCACAGTTAGACACATTGTAATTTGACTTTAACATAGTGATATCATTTTGGTCCTCTTTAAAGGATCATAATTATGACATAGTAGAGAATGAGGAAATAGGAGAGGAAAAGAAATACTAGGGGCAGCTAGGTGGTGCAGTGGATAGCACACCAGCCCTGAAGTCAGGAGGACCTGAGTCCAAATATGACCTCAGACACTTAACACTTCCTAGCTGTGTGACCCTAGGCAAGTCACTTAATCCCATTTGCCTCAGGGAAAAAAATGTATATATGTATATATATATATATATATAGAATCTCCCCAATAGTAATTAGTTATTATTATAAAAGAGGATAATTATTTCCACACCCATTTTCTACAGGAAAGTTCAAACTGCTTCATTTATCTAGAGTCTATTCATTCACTGCATCTTTTTTGGGATTCAGAATATTGTTTCTAACACTTCCTTCTTTCCTCTCCACAAAAGATCATACATGTACAATCACTTAAAATATATTTCTATAGTATTCATGTTGGGAAAGAAAAATTAGAGCAAAAAGGTGATTTGGCTGATGTAGCAAATGATGATGGTAGGCACCAAATGTTGGAGTTCAGTCATACGAAATATTCACAGTGACCCTTCTCTGGCCAAAGTAGGTTTATTTAGGAGAAGAGGTTACAGACAAAATGAAGAGATACAGTAGACACCAGAAATGGTAAATATGAGATAGAAGAGCATAGAAAGGGGTTTTAATAATTAATGATGCAAAGGGCAAATTCCTAGTGGAATGTACCATTTACCAGGAGAAAGGAAACACCCATTAGATTGGGTCATGCCTTAGCTAGAAGGCTAAATCCTAAAAAGGGTTTAGCACCCTAAAAGAGTTAATTATAAGTATCGTCAGGAGAGGAGAGACACTATAAAACATGCTGGGGGTTCAGAGAAACACCATGTGGCATGGGGGAGAGGTAAGGGGAAAGACACCACGAGGAATGGCAGACCGACCCAAAGGGGTATAGCAAATCATGACCTGGGTTATAGGCAGATTTATAGGGAAAATTTAACCTCAGGAGTTTGACATAATTTGGATTTTTGACTGCATCCCCTCCACAGAAGGTAAGACCATTTAACCAAACTTTCCTGCCTGCCTCAGGGAACAATTTTATCAATGCTTCATTTTCTTTCTGCCCACTACACCCACTATTCAGGACCTCATCCAAGTCACAAGAAAGAAAAAACAAACAACCAAAAAAAACCACCCCAAAGTAAAAAATAGTTTTGCTTTAATCTGCATTCAGACTTCGTTCTTTCTCTGGATATGGATGATATTTTCCATCATGAGTCTTTTTGGATTTGTTTTGGATCACTAGGTATTGCTGAAAAGAGCTAAATCCATTATAGTTCATCATTGTACAATGTTGCTATTATAGTGTGCCATGTTCTCCTTGATGAGATCCTATGTAGCTAGTAGGGTAACAGAGAAAGCTTGAAGATAAGATTATAATATTCCCTGAGGCAAGCAGGGAAGGACACTGATGGGCTCAGCTTAGCCTTACAAACCTACCTCTCCCCCTCCCAAGTCTAAGAAGGTCCCCCCTTATTGTATCCAATCAGAAAGCTGAGTTGTGATTAATCCTATTTCCAAGATTAATATAAAATCTTTTATTTATCTTTTAAAGTCCTTTGCTACCAGGCCTCTTTATTTTACTCCATACCATGTTTTCTATCATATGGCAAAGCTGGCCTTCAGGACAACCCTTCTTCCAATTCTGTGCCTTTTCACTGGGTGTCCCAACTCCTGGACTGTTCTGAAATGTTCTCAGGCTATCCCAGTCCTCATCCTCCAGGAAGCATCTCTAGCTCTTATCTTCCCAGGCTTCCTTCAAGACCTCTACCTTCCCAGTAAGAGGATTTTCCCAGGTACTCCCCACTTCCCTCTGAAGTTATTTCCCATTTACCTTCTATCTCTTTTATTTATTTATTTATTTATTTTGCATGTTCTCTCCTCCATCAGGATGTGATCTCCTTGAATGCAGATCTGTGTTTTTGTCTTCTTTCATATTGCCAGTGCTTAGCCTAGTGCCTGGCACATAGTAAGTGTTTAATAAATGCTTATTCACTTACTATGTGCCAGGCACTGGGCTAAGCACTCTTAAGACCAGCTCTCTCTAGCATTTTTCTTTCATATATAAAGAGTGTGTGTGCCCATGAAAAGTAAATATGACCAAGTGGATTACCTAACTGTGGCTTATGGGAAGCATTGATACATTATCTGTGGAATCCTACCCATTTCTCTCCAAAGGAGACTGTGATTCTTGCCTTGAGTACAGCAAGAAAAGGGCCATCAGATCTGATCCAATACAATAAACATTTATTAAGTGCCTAATACATGCCAGGCACTGTGCTAAGTGCTGAGGATACTATTAATAACAAAAGGTATTTTCTGCCCTGAAGGAGCTTACAATCTAAAAGGGAGAAATAATACACCAAAGGAGGCAGGAAAAGAGAGGGAGAGAGACCAGAGACCAGGGAGTATCCAGCACTAGCCCAGCACTAGCTTGGAGTCAGGAGGACCTGGAGATAATTAATAGGGAACCACTGGAACTCATTAAATGGAGAAGGGAAGGAATAACATGTTTAGATCTACACTTAATTTTTTTCCGACTACATAAAAGACATTTTAACACTCTTTTTTCAAAAAATTTGGAATTACATATTTTTTCCATTTCTCTTTATCCTCTCTAAGACAATGAGCAATTTGATATAGATTATATGTTATATAAGTTATATATGTGTAATCATGTAAAACATTTCTGTATTAGTTATCTTGTGAATGGAGAATAAAAGGGGGAAAAATTAAAGTGAAAACAGTATACTTCAATCTGTATTCAAACTTCATCAGTTTTTTCTCTGGATGTGGATAGCATTTTGCATTTTGAGTCTTTTGGAGTTTTCTTGGGTCACTAAATTGCTGAGAAGGGTTAAGTCTAACATAGTTGAGCGTCAGGACAGTGTTGTTAAACTGTACAGTGTTCACTTGCTTCTGCTCATTTTACTGTTGATGTTGTTTCAATTGATGTGTTTCCAGGGTTGTTTTTGAAATCTGCCTACTCATCATTTTTTATAGAACAATAATATTCCATTACATTCATATATCATTCCCCAATTGATGGGCATCCCCTCAATTTCCAATTTTTTGTCACTATAAAAAGAGCTGCTATAAATATTTTTGTATATGTACAGATCATCTATACTTTGGGGAGACACTTGAGGCAAGGAGACATACCAGTAGTCTTCTGTAATGATTCAGGCTTGGTGATGAGGGCTTGAACTGGATTGGTGGCTATGTAGATAGAAGATCTGTAGGAAGAATGTTGTAAAGATAAAAATGTCCAGGCAGGGCAACAGATTGGATTGGTGGAGTGAGGGGCATTATGCAAAGCACTATACATTTTAAAACATCTTATATCTAAATCTTACATTAGACCTTACATACTTTTGGGGGTAACAAGGAGGCTGGATGTGGTATGAGCACAGAAAAGTGTAGAGAGCCACAGACAGTGGGGAAACTCTCAGTGAGGTGTAAGATCCTTCAGCCCAGAGGGAACCTGCTGACAATGTCTGGTTCAGTTCTCATTTCCCCTTGGGGCGTCTCACCCTTCCTGAGAAGTCAGGGGTGTGTGTGACAAGCTGTGTTCTACTTGAAGCAGAGATACTTGCAGTAAAAGATGCATTTACATAATAATAGCAGGATACTTATAGTTAGCACATGCTCAGTGTGCTATAGTTATGTAATTTTACTAAAGTATTTAGGGCTGAGAGAACTTGAAATAAATAGACTCCAGATTTGACCATCCACATGGGTCCCTGCCTCATCACTCCTTCACTAAGACCAAGGACTCGGGCTGCTCCTGAGATCCTCCAGAGAGCTAGTCCAGATGGTATATTTTGGCACCCCAGGATGGGGGCTCTAGAAAGCACAGTACATTTTGGCACCCCAACTTAGGGGCTCTAGAAAGCACACTACAGAAAAGTGCTAATGGGGGTGAGAAGAGATCCAGGAGACCAAACAGACAAATATTTGAGAAGGGAGAGAATACCCTTAATTGGGACAGTCAGGATCTATGCTATGTTTAAGTAGCACAGATCCTTGAAGGAAGACATGAATTCTTAAATTCCAAAATGAGTGCATTCCAAGCATAAGAGATGGCCTGCTTTATTGCAAGGAATTGGGAAAGTGCAGGATGAGATAGGTAGAGATGTTGAAATAGAATAGATAAGACTGGGCAGCCAATTGAATTTAGTGTCAGTAACAGAAAAAAGTTAAAGATTGATTTGCCTTTGTGGGTCTGAGTGACCAAAGATTGAGAGAAGTCAATAATGCAATACTATATACTATAATACTAGCAATGCTGTAGATAATATAGATTTTTTTAAATTCACATAACATTGTATGACATTAATTCCTCATCATATTCTTTTTCCTTTTAACTTAAAAGCTTCTTAATAAAAAGAAAGAAATGCATAAGTAAATGTCAAGTCTCTGGAAGAAGATGATGATGAAGAAAGTAGAAGAGGGAAAGGAAGAGGAGGAGGAGGGAGAGAGGCATAGGGTAGAGGAAAGAGAGAGAAGCAAAGGAAGATGCAAGAAGGTAAGAAGAAAAAAGGAAAGAAGGACGCAGAAGAAAAAAAGAGGATGGGGGGGATATTTACTAGATTTTTAGAATTGGTTCCATATATAAAACTCTCTTTACTTTTCTTGAATAAGAAATGAAGAGTTGTTCCTAATAAATTTCTCCTATTTAGGATATAGAAAATGAAAAAAAAAATTTCAGGTTGCAAGTAGTGTGGCAGGCACATAATCCTTTTTCTTTCTCTTCCCCTCCCACCCCAGCCTCAAGAACAATCTCTTGTAACAATTTTTAGAAAGGAAGGAAAAAAAAAAAGGCAAAATATTTGTAATGGACCTCCGTGGTTCCCCACCAAAGGAAGTATGTTGTTATATTTATCCTTGGTGCTAAGTTTGGTGAAGCTTACTTGGATTTTTAGAGAAGTGTTTGATAAAACATCTCACACTATTCTTGGGAAAAATATAGATGTAGGCTAGACAATAATAGATATTGTATAGTCAGGATAAATAACTAGATAGATATTGGAATGATTGGAAAGATTTAGTCAAAAATGATTACAAGTCATCTTTCATCCTTCATCTGGAAGGAGGTATCTAGTAAAATACCCAAAGGATTTTTGTTTAGTCCTTTTCCACTAAATAGTTTTATTAATGAAGGGGGAAAAAGTAAAAATGGCATCCCTATAAAAATTTCAGATTACTCAGAGTTAGGAAAGATAGTTAATATGTTGAGTGAGAGTGAGGATCCAAAAAGACAGTTTAAAATATGGTGCTAAATCTAACAAGTAGAAGTTTAATATAATTATAAAGTCATAGGATCATAAATTTAGAACTAGAAGAACATTAGAGGTTATCTAATCCAATACCCTCGTTTTATAGTTAGGATTTGAGTAATTTGTTCAGTGTTACATGAATAGTAAGTAGCAGTTAGGATTTGAAAGAAGTGCCTTTGGTTTGAAATCCAGCATTTTTTTTTTTTTTTTACTATCTCAATCTTATATTGGGATTCAATAAGTCAATTTGACAAATATGAAATAGGAGAAGCATGGTTAGACAGCAGTTTGGCAGGGGTGGAGATCTAGGGATTTTATTTATTGATTTTTAAAAAAAAACTATTGATGCCTTTTATTAGTCATTTTATCACTTGACTTTGTATGTAAGCTTCTCTTGTGACAACAAAAAAAATATTTCCTATATCCATGCCCTTTTCTCTTCTCAAAAGGCCACATTAATTTAGGTCCTCATTACTTTCACCTGAACTATTATAATAGCCTCTCCATGGCCTGTCTGTCTCAAATCTCTCTCTACTTCATTCTATCTTGTGCAGAACTACAGTGATTATCTTAAAATGCAGATCTGACAATGTCAGTCTTCTACTCAGTAAGTTGCATTGGCTACCCAATATCAAACAGACTTTCCCATCCTGTCTTTCTTTCCTGTGGAATTCAAGTTCATCCAATCAGATCCTCTTAACTACTCCTTATTCACAGCACTCTTCACATTGTGCCTTCCTACTCTCCTGGAATATCCAGGAATATCCTCATTCCTCACCTTTATCTCTTAGAATTCCTAGTTTTCTTCAAGGCACACCTCAAAAACTATATTCTACACAAACGCTTTCTTTAGCTAGCCAGTTACTAGTGCCCCCTCCTCTATATTATCATGTATATATTTTATGGCTACTGGTTTTTGTTTGTTTGTTTGTTTGTTTGTTTGTTTGTTTTTTGTTTGTTTTTGGTTTTTTCCCCACAGCTAGTCTGTAATGTCTTTGAGAGTAGGGACTTTCATTTTTATCTTTGTGTTTTCAGGATTCAGCACATAGAGATCTCTTAATAAATGTTGGTTGATTGATTGAAAGAAAAACAACTGAGAGAAAACATTTGACACAATGATCAAATTTGACTACACACACACACACACACACACACACACACACACACACATATACACACATCTATTCCATGGTAATGGGTATAAGTCAGTGAGGGCTCAGTCTTGGCAGAATACACATTTTAAAAAAATTTTTGTTTAATATTTGATTTTTCTTCAATTACATGTATAAAAATAATTTTTAACATTTACTTTTTAAAAATATTGAGTTCTAAATTCTTTCTCTTCCACTCCCTCAATGAGAAGATTACCAATTTGATATAGGTTAGACATGAGATCATGAGCAGAATGCTCATTAATGTAATTAATGAGTAATGTAATTAACTCCCAAAATGGGGTTGATTAATACAAAACTTCTTAAATTGTGGGTCAGGACCACACATGGGGTCATGTAAGTGAATGTGGGGGTCATGAAATTATACTTTATTATGTAAATGTTTGATTTGTATACTTGTTTTGTACATTTATATGAACGGAATCACATATAATTTTCTTGGACGAAAAGGGGTCTCTGGTGGAAAAAGTTTAAGAAGTTCTGAGTTAATCTATTTATGGAAATAATGCATGAATTCTATGTAATGCAGTGACTTGCTCTCTGATTTCAAAGCTTGCCTGTGTATTCAGTGATTGCTTCTGGTCTAACTACTGAATAGTATAGTTAAAAGTGTTGTTCATGTGAAATCCAGTGTTCCTATAGAGTCCTAATTGACCAAACAGATCTCTTTCTTTCTTGTGGCAACTGAGATAAGACATGCTACAAGCCTCCTGGTAGAGAGAGAGGCCTCTGTTCCTTCCCTCCCCAACCTAGGTCACTATGTGTCTGGAATGTACCCCGTGATATCTCTGTTGTTTTGCCTTTTTTTGTGTTTGCTATTTCTTCTCTTAGGTGAATGGATTTTAGAAATGGAATAGATCAGGCTATGTTCTTGTGAACTTGTGAAAAGATCTGAAGACCAGAAGTGCAGAAACTGGAGTCCACAGTAGAGTTTGCCAGGAACCAGCTCAGTGAGCAGCACAGCTTCAAATACCCAATGGCATCCAGCTCAGTTGTGAGTCAACATGGCAGCCAAGATGCTATGTGCTGCCTCTGGAAGTGACCTTGCTGGTAGGAAGAATGCTCATGGATTCCACTAAAAGTTTCAGCCTACTCTCCCTGGGGACTAGGATGTAGAGAGAAGAATGTTCATTGTAGGAGGATATTTTTGTACTTTGGTTCTTGCTATATGTTTTCAGCAAATGTTTGTTATGGAGTCATTTCAGTTGTGTCTGATTCTTTGTGACCCCATTTATGGATTTCTTGGCTAAGACACTGGAGCGATTTGCCATTTCCTTTTCCAGCTTTTTAAAAGTTAACTGAAATTAATTAGTTAATCCATATAAAGGAGAACTCTAACAGTAAAAATGATATGGGAGGCAGGAGAATGAACCAGAATGGAGATTTAAATTGATAACATCAGCAGAACCTTACTTTCCTTCAAGGGCACCCCCTTTAACATTAAGGGAGGATGTAGTCTATGATATTCTGGGGACCTGACCAGCTAGTGTTCCTGCAGGTTAGAAGAGTTAAGTCCAGAGTTAAATCTTGCTATAGTAGTATTCCCCTGACTCTTTCCAACTGGGATTATGAAATGCTGGAACCATGTGTAACAGAGGTTTGAGAGACAGACAAGAAGACAAGCATAAGTGAAGAAGCAGTGGGTGACTTTGTGGTAAGGGTGAGAGGAAAAAAAGAGAAAGATAAGTAAGTATGTGGTAGAAGTGAACACATTTGGGACAATATAATGGGGAGTGAGAAATAAATAGAAGCATGGGGAAAAGTTCAGCTTTCTGAAACCCAAAACATTAAAATGTCCTGTCATCCATCTATCCCTTTTACTTCTACTCTCTGTTCAAAGATCTGAGGCTAGTCCTATAGCTAGATCAGGCTGTGAGCTTGTGAATTTGTGAAAAGGTCTGAAGAATCAGATATATAGGAACTGGAGTCCACACTAGCTTCATCTTTTCCCCCCAAACTTGTTCCTCTTCCAAACTTTCTTGTTACTGTGAAGGCCACCATCTTCCCAATTACCCAGCCATACAATCTTGGTGTCATCTTCGACATCTCCCTCTTTTTTCCTTGCCACATCCATCCAATCTGGCCAAATCTTGTTTCTATCTTCACAATGCTTCTCATATATATAGTTGCTTTTCTCCATTCATATAGCCACTCCTCAGGTTCAGCCACTCATCACTTCTTGTCTGAACTAGTTCAATAGTTTTCTAATCAATAAATTTCTATTCCTAATTCAGATCTCGTCCCAGTCCAATCCACTCCACAATCAACTACCCGTGATTTTTCTGAAGTATAAATATGACCATGTCACTCCTTGCTCAATGAGCTTCAATGGCTCCCTATTACCCCCAAGCTCAAATATGAATATCTCTGCCTGACATTTAAAGTTTCCCATCATCGAACTTCATCCTACCTTGTCAGACTTTTTTATACCTTATTCCTTGCTACTACACATTCTGTGCTCTAGCTGCACTGGCTTACTTACAGTTTCTTAAATACAGCACCTCCTACCCTTTCCTACCATCATGCCTTTGCATTGGCTGAGTCCCATGCCTGGAATATTTTGCCCTTTCAACTCTGCCTTTTAGTTACTCTGGCTTCCTTCAAGATTTAGCTTAAATCCCACCTTCTGGGGAGGTCTTTTCAGGTTCCTCCAGCTGCTAGTGCCTTCCCCTCTCAGATTACCCTCTATCTGTTCTTGATATATCTTGTATGTACCTAGTTAGTTACATGTTCTCTTTCTCATTTTCAAAGGTCCTTGAAGGGAGGGTCTGGTTTTTTTTTTTTTTTTTTAATATCCACAATGCTTGATACATTGTAAATGTCTAAGTGCATGTTAACTGACTGACTACCTTCTCTGCCATATTGTCCTAAAAATGAGACTGTCTCTTAAATCCCAGGGGTGATTTTTCGTCCTGATCCCTCTGTGGACTTGGCAAATGCTGACTAAGTGTGACAGTTCTCCCTCTCACTTAAGAAGGAAAGAAGCCAGGAAAAAAATCCAAGTTTCTCTTGATGGGTGACACCAGGCTTTGAGGAGTGAGTCTGAGAAGGGAGATGGGAGATTGAATATCTCTGTGACTGGCCTAAGGCAACATGATTGATGAACAGTGGAAAACTCTTCTATGGAACATACCAATTCTGGGGCAGTATAGTATCTCCTAACAGCTCAGAATTGCATTTCCCTGAAGATGCATCGAGGTTTCCTTGGGGTATATCAGAAATCCTGTTTTTTGCATTCTCTTCCTACTTCCAAGGAAAAACTGTCTGAAAGCCTCTGCATCCAGAAGGAGGATATAGATGAGAACAGAAGGATTTTTGCAAGTTTTCCTAGGCACTTGGGCCCGGGCACCCCATGCCATTCTTTGTCAGTCTTTTGGGCGTTTGCTGGATGCCTCAGGCAACTCCCCCGCTGCAATCACCCAGAGGGACCTGCTCCTTTCAAGAACTGTTGATTCTTTTTGACCAAGGACAAGGTGGCCCAGAGGCCCTGGACGGAGCCAGGTTCCCTTTGGCCAGGAGATGGTGACATTTTAGGGAAAGAAAGCAAACGTGTCATGTCCCCACTCCCGTTTTTGTCTGGCTGTAAACATTGTGGGATCACCCAGCCCATGACCAAATAGAGTAGAAAGGAATCAATGGAGGGAGCCCTGCCCCGGGGTGACACGAGCGGCTGATGATGGGCAAGGGAACTGGCTGGACGCCCCCCCCCCCCGGCTGCTTGGTCTCCCTGGGAGCTCGCCACTGCCTCCTCTTGCCCCCTTCTCCGAGGGCTGCCAGCTCGTGCATTTTTGTATCTTTTCTCATTGCGCAGCCCCCCTTGTCTTTAAAAGGCTAAACGCTCCGTACTAAATTTGGTCATGCTGCGGCTCCAAGATTCCCTGGAATGTCCTCAAGTTTCAAACAGCTCTGACAGGGAGGCAGACCCGCCTGAGGTCTCCGCTGATTGGCTCCTCGGATGGGGGCTGTGAAGCTCTTGGCTCTTATTGGTCAACTGTTTATACCAGCGGGGTCTTCTCTTTATAACCATTATCCTCCAGGGCAGAAGGGAGGCTGCTTCGATTTAACACTTCAGCACCTGCATCGAGAGAAGGCAAAGTAGCCACCCGCTTATCCAGTTTGCGGATTTGCTCCCAAGCCCATTCTCCCTCGTCCAAACTTCCCAGCTGAGCCCCCTCACTTGCTCACCCAGAAATTCAGGAGCCCCCCTCCCCTCTCTAAACACACACGCACACCGCTTTGAGCTGAGCTCCATCTCTTCAAGATGTCCAAGGTAGCCAAGTACCGTAGACAGGTGAGCGAAGATCCTGATATTGACAGCTTGCTATCTACGCTGTCTCCGGAGGAGATGGAGGAGCTGGAGAAGGAGCTGGATGTGGTGGACCCAGATGGGAGTATTCCCGTGGGGCTCCGGCAAAGGAACCAGACAGACAAGCAGTCCACAGGCTTGTACAATCGTGAAGCCATGCTCAATTTTTGTGAAAAGGAGACCAAGAAACTTATCCAGAGGGAAATGTCAATGGATGTAAGTAAAAGCCTTGGGGAAGCAAGAGGGTAGGCTGAAAGTGCTCTGGGAATTAATCATTTCTTCTAACAGCACTAAAGGGATTTGGTGCTTAAGAACAGAGCTGGTGAATTTCTTCCTGGGGGAATCAAGGTCACTGAAAAAGAAAGTTAGCAAAGGATTTCATCTCTAAATACCTCAGAGTGATCACTGAACTCTCCCTTGTGAGCCACTTAACCTTAGTTTATTATTCCCAAGAATTTGTTACATCTGGGGAGTGTCTTCATTCGTCCCACAATTTGTTAGTCCTACTGAATATTCTCACTAAAAATATGTCTAGAAGTACCAGTTTAGGACAGAGATGAGAAAAGAGGGAATAGAGTAGGCATCTTCTAGCCACCCCCAGTTAAAGCTTGTAGGTAGACATGCATGTATGATCTCATTTCTCAAATACTAGGGGCTTTGTAGTGCTTGGGTCTCATCTTAATACTCAAATCACTTCAGGAATTTCATTAGGCAGGCACAGACTCCAAAAGCAACAGAAGAAGTGGGGGCCGATAGAAGCCGAAGACCCAGTTGGTTTTAACCTTAAACCTGATTGGCTTTAAATTCACTTTCTTGGGAGGATGTTTCTCTATCCTCTTCTGTGGAGGAAGGAGCTCTTGTGGAACATCCCTTCTTCTTTGTGGCTCCACCCAAATTTCCATTCCTTCCTAATATCAGATGTGACCCCCCAGACACTTTTCAGCACTACTTTGCTCTATGTAGTACCCGTTGGAGAAAGGGAGACAGGAAGAACAATGTCTCCAAAACATTTGCCTACAACTGGCATTTGCCTATATAGGATCTATGCTCTGTCTTGGCTGGGAGCACATGAATCGGCGTTGTTTCTGAGTCTCTAGTACAAGAGATTTCTATATACCAGCAGAACTTTGTAAATTTTTTCCTCTAGCAATCCCTTTTTGCCCTGGAAATTTTTACATGGCCCTGGGTTTATATTTATGTAAAATAGGTGCCTCTATCTTGGCTTCCCTAATCTCCACATTTGTGACTATTCCAGGAATAGTCTTGAGACAGAGGTGAGCTTAAAGTGCTTCCAGAGGTCTTATGCTCTAAGATAGTATAATACTGCTGATTCTGTGAACATCTATCATGTCTTATCCCAACTCTGCTCAGCAGAGAATTTCTGGTGCCTGATAACTCAAATTCAGTTGTCAGGAAATATGAAGAATGAAATGAAACAGACCTGAAGATATTGATGCTTTTCTATGTCCTATTCTCCATTCTCCATTCTAACTTCACCCCACCCCCTGCACTTTGGGGACTGGCCTTGCTCATTTCTTACTCAATATAGCTGTGTCTCATCATTTCTGTCATTTGATGATCATAAAGAAAAGATCCCACAGATGATACTGAAGTTTTAGTCAAAAGTATTTGGTTTTGATGGCACTATGTAGATGAAATACAGGACTCCAGGCCTCCTTAAATTTCCTTCACGAAATTCTCTCCTTTTGGAAATTTTGTCTACTTGTGACCAGCCTTTCAGACTTTTCTTCTCTTTCATTCTCCTATTTTCTAGTCCCACCAACCATCTACAGCACTCTGGAAGACATAATCATGTTATGTGGCCTCTATAAAAGAAAATACATTCTGAATTGTTTTTCTAGAAGAGAGCTTGAATTGTGACATCTCTGAGTCAACCCAGGACATAACTTTATTTGAGGCTAGTATTCTGTGGCCAAGAGATAGAACTCTTCCTTGCGCAAGTCTGACTATACAGAGAGTGATATTTCTAATATTGGCTCCATTGGTACCATGTTGAAATCCAGTCAAATGAATTCAATGGTGAAGATATCTGTAGAATAAGAAAGGGGTGGGGAGGAAATATATGGCTTTATCTTGCCACCTAACTGCTCCCTTCATATAGCTTTCTTAGAGGCTATGGGTGTCTAGCTTCTTCAATGAAGTCAGTGGCATATTCACCACCAGGCAAGCATGGGTAGCCACATATGAGACTGGTGGCCAGTGTCTTCCCTACCATCTCACTTATATAGTTTAGGTTGATAATAAGCTGTCTTCTCCTTCCTCTAAACCCCACTCTCCAGGCCTAGCCTCAAGAGTACTTCACTGCCATGTAAACGATTGCCACTTATTCAGCACATCATTACTGTTCCTCTCTTTCATATGAGGGCTAAAGTAAACACACTTGGGAGCTCTGAAGATGAAGCTACTTCCCCTTAGAAGGGGATAATCTAAAGGAGCAGACAAATCAATACCCTTGAAAATAGTTACAAGGAAGCTGCTGACATGGGGGAGAAATTTGTGTCCATGACAGCATCAGTGTAGCAACAGATGCAGAGAATAGGAAAGTAAGGGGTTTTCTTATTGTCCTTGATACCCTTAGAAGACACTCAACAAATGCTTGTTGATTGAATGATTTCTGGTTGCCACAGCCAGAGAAGGTTCTAGAGGCACATGAAGAATAGAATGGAAAACTCAAAAATGAAAGAATCTTCTAGAATTTATTTTATCATCTTCCTAATTCCTAGTATGAACTTTGGTTCATGGGAAAAGGATCTAGAACAGTAACTAGAAAATTTACCATCATAGCAAGTAGCAAATAATATGCCCACAGAGAGAATTTGACCTCAAAACATTTTTTGAAATAAATGTTAAAAATAAATAGACAAAAAAATAGACCTTTTTAAAAATATGTCCATATACCAGGTTTGTAATTCATGATGTGAATATAATGTAAGATGTAATCTGGCACATAGAAGGCATTTTAAAATGTTAATTGATTGATAAGTAACTAAGACAAATTCATCCAAAAGAAATGATCATGGTTTGTAAGTTGGTATTAATAATGTAGAGAATCTGGCAGTTTCCTATTTAAACTAATTTTTTTCTTTTTAAAAAAAAAGTTTCATTTGATACCTTTTACTTTCACCCTATTTCTCTCTTCCTCCTCTTTCTCCGACCCAACAAGATTTAAAAACTTAAAAAAAAAAAAGTTCAGCAAAACCAAATAACACATTGATTGTGTTTGACAGCATATTCAATATGTCACATTTGTGGTCATCCATCTCTAAGAAGAAAGGAGAAAGGTAGATTTTCTCATTTCTTCTCTGTCTTGAGCCAGGTTGGATCATCATCTTAATACAGAAATTCAATTTATTTTAACACACTGTTTTTGCTACATGGATGCTAAGCTCTTGATTGTTAACTAAATATTTCTGTACCACTAAAGGAGCCCACATGGTACATGTTTTTGTATTCTTTACCTAAGTGAGTCAACTAGCTTTGTGCCAAGCACTTAAATTTTTTTTTTTGATAACTTTTCAATGTCAGTATAACTGGCTTCCTTTGTAGTTCCATTTATTTCTTTTTTATGTATTTGAAAATCTTATTCTGAGTTTTTAGGCTTCACTAGACTGCCCAAGGAATCCATGCCACATAAGAAAGTTAAGATTTTCTAGTCAATATTTTCAAGTCAGTCTAGTCTGAATGTTCATTAGCCAAGGAAATCCCAGCACATCTCTGAAGGGAAGTCATATATTTTGTTAGGAAACAAACATGAGGCAGAATGAATCTTAGGATTCTGACAGAAAGGGGTCCTGAAATTTGGATCCTTTATTGTATCTGATATTTGTACAATGCTTTATATATAATGGGGCAGCTAGAAGGTGCAGAAGATAGAGCACTCAGGCTTGGAGTTCAGAAGACCTTAGTTCAAATCTGTACTGAGACACTGATTAGTTGTGTGACCTTGAGCTAGTTACTTCACCCTATTTACCTCAGTTTCCTCATTTTAAAATGAGCTGGAGAAGGAAAAGTCGAGCTATTCCAGTATCTCTACCATGAACAGTCCAAATAATGTCACAAAGAATTGGACAAGATCGAACAACAACAAAATTGCATATATCATCTCCTTTTAGTCTTGCAACTACCTCATGAACAATACAGTAGGGATTTTTTTTTCAGTTAAGGCTATGATCTCTATTTTACAAATGATGAAATTTTGATTCAGAGATAATCAGTGACTTGCCAACAGGCAAAGCAACTAGAGTCAGATGGGAGAATTTGAACCTAGCTCTTAGCCTAGAACTCTAGCCTTTATATCATGCTGCCTTTGCTACTACTATAAACAATTATATCTAGGTCCTTGGGATTGCTGGTCCACACTGAGATTGGATTATCTTTTCTCAGCTGGACAGGAGACTTTCTGAGATATGTGGGTATACCTTATCTTCCCCTTTAAATTGTAAACTCCTTGAAGGCAAGATTTAATTATAACTATCATCTTTCTATCCACCATGTCTAGCACAGTATTATGCACATAGTATAATAACAGATTGAGAACTGGAAGGGTCCTTAAAAACCAGTGAGTTCAGTTTTCTCATTTTGCAAATGAGGAAACTGAGGCACAGAAAGATTTTTTTTTTTTAAATGACTTGCCCCAGGTCACGCAGCCAATGAATGCCTGAAGCAAGATTTGAACCCAGTTTTTCCTGGCTGCTTTATTCACTAGACTACCTACCTGCCTCATCTATCTCCATTGAATTGAATTTGTTAAATTGTTATTGGTGTGGATGTAGCCTTTTAGAAGACTGGTTATGATTGGCTCATCTTTGCATGAGATTGGCAGAGATCATGGAGATGGAAGATGGAGGTGGATCGGGCAGCTGCCTTTTTATCTCCACCTCCCAAAAGCAATGGATCACCCCTACAAACTATCAGGGAAATGTTTGAACTGGTAGCTTGATCCTAGACCCAGTAGAGACTTTTCAGTTCCTCTCTTTTGATCCCAGATCCAGTCCCTTGGCCTTTTGAAAGATGGCTCTGTTATGCCAGTGTCCTTGGGTCAGATTGCAGGAACCAGATCCCACCTAGCTGATTTGTGCCTTCTCTTTTTTTCCCTGGGCAGTGAAGAAAATTCTGCCACTCCTTTCCTCTGCCTTGGCATTACCAGGGCACAGGGATTAGCACCTGCCTTTGGCCAGGAGCAGGGACAGCAAAGCTGGATGGAGGGCAGAGGCAGTTAGGGAGCCTCTTTGGTTCTCTACTAAATTAGACCCAATTTCCAACTACTGTTGCCTTTAGAATAAAAAACAAACTCCTCCGCCTTTTTTTGAGGCTGTCTTCAATCTGGTTCTACCCTTCCTCTCTAGACTTGTTTCATGTTACTTCCTTTCATGCATTCTGTGTCTCAGACAAACTGGCCTCTTCACTGTTCCCTACAGTTGACATTCCATCTCCTTTCTTTTTGTACAAGCGATCCTCCATGCTTGGAATGTACTCTTTTCTTGTTTCTGTCTCTTGGAATCTCTTCCTCCTCATTGGTGATCTTCAGGAAAAGGTTGGATGTCCACCTGTTATAGTGAGGATTACTTTTCATATATTAGTTGGACTTGAAGACTACCCAGGTCTCTTTCAGCTTTGAAATTCTGAGATTCTGTGTTCCCTTCAAAGTTCAGCATACTTCATCCCTCTAATGAAAACTCTTCTGGATCCCCCCAATTGTTAGTCCCTCCTTCCTCAAAATATTTTATGATATATTATCACTCTATGTGCTGAATCCCTACAATAGAGTGAAAAATTCCTAAAGACTGAGACTTTTTGTTTTTTATCTGCTCCATAGCAAAATGCCTTGATTAAAAGAAACCCCTAATAAATATTTGTTGATTTGAGTGGATGTGGACTTCTTCCTACTTCCTTTTTCTTCTGCCCCTCAGCCTCTTGAGTTTTTTTTTCTAATAACCAAATGGTCAATGTTATGCCTCATTGGGAGAAATACAAAACAAATGGTAACCATTTAGTCCATGTGCTTGAAAGTTTGCTAAATAATTAGGGAGATAAGACTCATTTTTGGAACAGTTCATAAGATTGGTGATTTTGTCCATGTGGGATTTCCATTGATGATCATAACCCCAATGTAGCCACGCAGAGGATATTTGTGAATACTTGTTGGAAAAGATTTCTTCCATTGGTTTCCAAAATGTTTTGCTGATGGAGTCTCTCTGAACTAACTAACTAGGCTGGTCTTTGGAAGGCGAGCAATCAGCCTGTCATTGGCCCAAAGCTTTTCCAGCTTTGTAGAGAAATTATGGTGGTGCAGTAAAAAGAATACTAGACCTGGAGTCAGGAAGCCTCAACTTCATGAATTCAAATTGAGGCCTTAAATGCTTTCTGGATAAATCATTTAAACCCTGTTTACCTCAATTTCCTCATCTATAAAATGAGGTAGAAAAGGAAATAGCAAACTACTGCAATATCTTTGCCAAGAAAATCACATATGAGATTATACAGAATCAGACACAACTGAATAATAAACAAATGTCTATTGAATTGAGTCAAATTGAATCAAATCCTTAGAATTTGTTCTAATGCTTTTGAGTCCCTCCATGCCACCATCAGCCATCAGAGAGGCAGGCCCCTTAGTGGAGGGAAAAACACTTATTTTTTTAATTTTAATTTTCAAAACATATGCTCAAATAATTTGACAGCATTGACCTTTGCATAGCCTTGTGCTTCAGATTTTCTCCTTTCCCCTCACTCCCCCACCCAAGATGGCAAGCAATCCAATATATGTTAAACATGTTACAATATGTTAAATCCAGTATGTATAAACATATCTGTACAGTTCTCTTGCTGCACAAGAAAAATCAGATCAAAAAAAGAAAGTAAATGAGTAAGAAAACAAAATGCAAGTGAACAGTAATGAAAAAGAGTGAGAATGCTATGTTGTGATCCACATTCAGTTCCCACAGCCCTCTCTTTAGGTGTAGATGGCTGTCTTCATCACAAGATCATTGGAATTGGTATCGATGATCTCATTGCTGGAAAGAATCACATTCATCATAATTGATCGTCGTATTACATTGATGTTGCCGTACATTCCTGCTTCTTAATGCCTTAAGAATAATGTTTATGGAGCAGCACAGAAATTTTTCAGGAGGAAAAGGGTAGAGTCAGTGTAGCTGCCATAAAGGAACATAATGAGTCAATGAGTCAGGACTGCCCAGCTCATCCAGATCAGGCTCTTTGTTTGTTTCTTGTGCTTTGTGGATAGAACTCAAAAAAAGTGTTCTGGCTCAACATCTTCCCTCCTTTTTAGTCCTGGTTCATTCTCATCATTTTTCTTTCTGAGAGAATTTTGGCTCAAAATAAGTTTCTTTTTAAAAACTGTTATTGAAGTCATTTGTTTTTACATCACCTTCATTTCCAAATATATCTCTCCCTTCTCCTCTCCCCAGAGAGCAATCTCTTATAACAATATAAAAAAGAGGGAGGAGAAACAATTCAGCAAAATTAACCAAACCAACAAATGAGGTTTAAATATTCCATACCCATCATTTGGCACCTCTTGAACATAAGGAGAGAGGCATAGATATTCTTTGAGGTCAAGCTTGGTTATTATAATTACATAATCAAATGTAATACTATGTATTAGTGTTGTTCTTTTCATTTATTCTGCTGTAGTCCTTGTGTATAGTGTTTTCTTGGTTTTCCTTAAATCTTTTTGCATCAGTTCTATGAACTCTTTGGATTCATTGTTTCTTATAACAAAGGAATACTCCATTTGTGTTCATGTAATGCAGTTTGTTTAGCTATTCTAGAGTCAGTGGCCTTTTACTTTATTTCCATTTCCTTACAAACAAAAGTGCTGCTCTGAATATTTAGATGTACATGGAGTCCTTTTTTCTCTCTTTAATTTCCTTGGGGAATATATTTAGATATAGGAACTCTTCATCAGTGGGCCTGGATGTCAACATAAACTTTAAAAAAATTTTTTTTAAGTTTTTTATTTTCAAAACATATGCATGGATAATTTGACAACAGTGACCCTTTTATAGCCTTGTGTTTCCCTAGATGGCAAGCAATTCAATATGTATTAAACATGTTAAAATATATCAACATAAACTTAACAAGTGAACCACTTAGCCCAAATTTACACTTTCTTCTAAAGGCCTTCTCTGATTCCCCTAATTACTAGTGCCCCCTCTTAATTTTTTATATCTTATATTTTCTTATTTATATATACTTTATTTCCCCTGGAAGAAATAAGTTCTTGAGAGGGCAGAAGCGTTTTATTGGTACTTATTGATTGTTTGGTATCTCAAGAACTTGAAAGGGTTATGTAACTAAAATTCACACTTAGGGCCATTCTAACCAGTGGTGTGCTAACTTAACAACTATCTCTCCAAAAGGAAAAAAATGTTTGGTTCCCTTTAAAATTTAATCTGAATTATTAACATTTTCTTCATTACTTACTTAAGCATAGATAATCAACAAACGAATAAATCAAGCCCTGATTAGTAGCATTTGATTTTTTTTTTTTTTTTGCATTTGATATTTTCTGCAGCTAGGTGATGCCATAATGCACAGAGTGCCAGGCCTAGAGTTTCTGAGTTCAAATCTGAACATTTACTAGCTGGATATTACTGGACAAGTCACCTAACCCTCAGTTTCCTCATCTATAAAATGAACTGGAGAATGATATGGCAAACTGGAATCAGACAATATTGAATACAACTAAAGCAACAACAAAAAAATGCTGAAAATTTAACCATTAGCTTTCCTGAACTGGTGTCAATGAGCTGACTCCTACCCTTTTGATCCTGAGATTTTTATTCTAAATTTCTAGGATATAGTTTTGTTTAGCAATGCTAATATTCCATTCATTAGAAAGCACATTTATATCTATCAAAACCAGCTCTCACTCAATTATCAATGCCAGGATCAAGAATAATTTTGGTATAATCATGAATATTTTGTTGCTCCTCAGATTCTCCTATATTGGAATCCTTATGGACCAGTTTCATGGGCTCCTTCCCCAGAGCCACCCTTGTTGAAACATATACCCATTACATATATATTTTTCATATGGTAGTATACAAATTACTTGAGAATAAGCAAGAGTTTTCATAGGATTTTATTTTGTGATGATAGTGCTCCTGTGTATATGCTTCTTTTGACACTGGACTAACTGTAGTATCTGACCTTGATGGGATGAAAGCAGACTGAGCTTGTTTTTCCACATTTAGGAAACTAGATGGTATTAATGGAAAGAGTTCTAGGTCTGGAGTTAGGAAGACCTGAATTCAAATGTGACCTCAGATATTTATTAGTTGTGAGACTTTAGGCAAATTATTTCACTTGGTGATTTAGCTACCATGGATTTAATTACCTTCTCTATGCCAAATATTCTCAATTCTATCTTCCCTGCCCTAATTCCTCTGCCATTTTACAATTCCACTTTTTCAATTATCTTTCAGATCTCTCAAACTAGATGTCCCATAGAGAACTCATTATCTTTCCTCTTAAATGCTCTTTCCCCCTTATCTTTCCTTCCCTATTGCTATAGAAAGTAGCACCAACTTCCCAGACCTTCAGGCTCACAATTTAGGAATCATTCTCCACTCTCCACTCCCTATCCAAGTTGAAGCCAAGGCCTGTTGATTTCATCTTTGTAGCATCTTTCAATTAAGCCCCTTTCTCTTTTCCTACCCTGCCACCTCATCCCTGGACTAGAATAATAACTTGCCTCAAGTCTCTTTCCTAATCCAGTCCAACTTCCATTCAGCCATGAAAATAATTTTCCTAAAGTGAAGGACTGATCATGTCACCCTCCCTACTCAAAAAACTCCAGTGGTTCTCTATTACTTCTAGGAGCAAATACAAGGGCTTTATTTGGCATTCAAAACTCTTCACAACCCACCTCCTACCTTTCTGTTCTTCTTATACCTCACTCCCTGACATGTATTCCTTGATCCAGTGAAGTTGGCCTCCGGGTTGTTCAGTGAACAAGATACCACATCTCTAGACTATGGTCATTTTCTCTGGCTCTCCCTTATACGCTTAAAGTCTAAGTGACAAAGAAAAGACAGAAATGGATTCAAAGCTGGACAATCCAAGTCAAGAGGCTTAGATACCAAGGTGGAAAGAACATGGGACTGATTAAATATCAGGAGACCATTGTCTAATCCTAGCTTTGCCATTGGTAACATTGGCTGACTCCTCCTCCAGTGGTCCCTCCTTAGTTTCCTTATCTGTAAAATGGAAATAAGACATAGTGTTTATCTCACTATTTTGTTGTGAGGAAAGGGCTTTGTGTTTTTTATAATATGATATGCAAGTGGCTTATCTTATCTACCTAACATAGCTAACTATATATTTATCTAGATCTTTCTAGCTTGGACATTCAATTCCAAAGCCTAGTGAATATTAGTGTAGGGGAACTAGGAAAGCCACAAAAAGTGGGGAGTTTTGCCACTGGCAGATATATAATAGTAAGGCCAAGAGTAGGAGACTATGAATGTGAAAGAGATTGCCTTCTTTCCTATCCCTAGCTTTTATTCTGGTCCCAGGCTTCATTTGCATGCCACAAAAAGAAGTCTGAATAACTAGTTGGAGGCTCTTGAAGCTGGGGGAATTTCCAATATGGAATCTAGTAGGGAATGCATTTTCTTATCTCTTCTTGTATATTATAATTACCTATAATTTTGGTTGACTATGACATTGTGCCTATTGTTTTCCTGCTTCTGAGATTTTTAAAGGAAATGATTTGAGGACTTTAAAAAAAAAGGTTTTTTTATTGTTCTGCCCCTGATTTCTTTTTTAGTCTCAGCCTAATTTCTTTAAAGTTCCAGACATAACAATTGACTGATCTGTGCAGTTAGCACTATACAACAAAAGAGACAAAGTTTCAGAACTAACATATTCTCCTTCCTCAGCATAATCCAGCAGAAAGAAAGTCTGGTTTGGAGTTTGACTTCAAATGTCCCTAGGGTGTGTGACAGAAAGATCAACCTGGGTTACTAGGAAAGCTGTTTATAAACATCTCGGAATAGAAAGGTCTTTACAAACCCTCCTTCCTGGAGGAGCTTTACATACTACTTTAGATTCTAACATCATTAACTTTTATATCCCAATGTAAACCTACATTTGGGTGCACCCCTATATAAACAGCAGAGCAAATGCTCAGGATTCTAAGTCCCCATGTTGAACTTTCTGGAGGGCAGGACTTCCAAGGTCAAGGCAATTAGAAATTGGTCACATTTACCATGATATCATTAGAAGCAGAAATAGTACAAGAAAAGGAGCCTCTGGAGACATCTACCCTTTAAAGCTTCTCCCCCGCCTCCTCCCTCCCCCAGAACTGCAGATCCCTCTTTATATTCCCTCAGAGATTTGTCCCAAATACCCAGCTTCCCACTGCCCAAAGACCTCCTGGTATATGGGACTGCCCATTTCTGAAATCTTAGGAGTCAGAGATCCAGATTTGAAACCCAGCTCCTAAAGCAGACTGGCTAAGGACAAGGAAGCTTAAACTCTCTCAGATGGGTAGAGTAATCCTTGGTCCACCTATGTGAACATCAGCTATCAATATTGATTTCCAGAGTAGGCAATATACACAAGTGCTTGATAAATGCTGATTCAGGGGCAGTGAGGTGGTGCAATAGATAAGAGTGCTGGCCCTGGAGTAAGGAAGACCCAAATTGGTGACTTCAAATCTAGTCTCAGACATTTACTAGCTGTATGATCTGGGAAAGTCACTTAATCTTGTTTGCCTCAGTTTCTTCATATGTAAAATGAGCTTGAGAAGGAAATAGCAAACCAGTCCAGTATCTTTGCCAAGAAAGTCCCAAATGGGGTCACAGAGAATTGGACATGACTGAACAATTGAATAACAACAACAACCACAACCATAAATGTTGCTTGAGAACTGGATTTTGGATTTATCTTTTCCACTTACTATCTGGGTGACCCCTAGTTAAGTCACTTGATCTCTGAATCCCAAGTTTTTTCATTTAGGAAAAAAGGATGAGACTATTCTCATTATCTGGCATAGTGCCTGATACAAATTAGATGCTTAACAAAATACTTGGTGATTGAATTCTTCCTCAAAAGACTTTTGGGAGAAAGGCATTTTATAAACATGATTTGATATTCTTTTTTGCATCCATGCACCAAGACCCACTTATATCCATGAAGACAGTTTGGCACAGTGACATGAGTATGGGCTTAGGAGTAAAAGAACTTGGATCTACTTCTGATACTTTGTATCTTGGACAAATTTCTGTTGTTTCAATCGTCTGATACTCTGTAACCCCATTTGGGTTTTCTTGACAGAGACATGGAAGTGATTTGACATTTCCTTCTCCAGTTCATTTTACAGATGAAGAAACTGAGGCAAATAGGATTAAATGACTTGTCTAGGATCACACAGCTAGAAGTATCTGAGGCTAGATTTCAACCAAGGTCCTCCTGACTCTAGGGCTAATATTCTATCTGTGCCACCTAGCCATTTACTTAACAATAATAATAGAATTTATATGGAACTTGAAATGTTATTCATTTTGTCCTTAAGATGACCTTGTGATATATGTAACTATTAGCCCCATTTTACAGATGAGGAAACTGAAACTATGAGTGGTATGTTGACTTGCCTAGAGCCTCACAGCTATTGAGTGTCTAGGGCGGGCGCTTAGGTCTTCCTGACTCCAAGGCAAATATATCATCTAACTGCTTAAGTTCCCTAGCTTTCAGCTTCCCCATTTGCAAAATGAGGAGAGCAGACTAAGTAAGATGCCTTTCACTTCTAAATCTAGAGCCCAGTGACTGTCGCAGTGACATAGACAGCCACAACCATTGAGGCAGCAGCCTCTTGGAAAATGAGACTTCCTTCAGCCTTTCCCAGGATATGATATGCAGGTGCTCTGCAGTGTCAACAAGGTCCTGATTAAAAAACAAGACAGATAGAATTCATCCAAGCTTCCCCCATCTACTCTCCTGAAAAATACAAGCTGCCTTGTCCTCTTCATCAAAAACATTTATTAAGGATCTACTATGTGCAGGATGTTGCACTAGGTGCTGTGATCAACAGCTAGTGTTCAAAGAGTCCTCTGAGATTTGAAAAGTGCTTTCCTCCAGGTAGCCTTTTGAGGCAGGCTACATAAGTATTATCATGTTCACTTGACAAATAAAGAAAATAAGGCAAAAAAAGGGGGAAATGGAGAGATAAATAAATAAAAACTTACCCAATAAATAAAAAACAACTTACACAAAGTCATCTAGCTAGTAGAACTTGAAGGAGGTCTCCTGACTGCAGTGCTCCCCTGCACTGCCTCCCTCTCTCAAAGATGTGCAAAATATAATTCCTTCCCTTTTATGACTTCTGTGGGAGTGGAGAAAAGGAACTGTACAGGAAAAGATAAATAAAGATAAGATATGGATGTCCCTTTATTTTCTTAAATAATTATGGAAAATCCACCAAAGAGCTTATGTTTATTTGAGTTTTGATTGATATTTACTTAAGTTAGAAATTAAAATGTTTAATTTAAAATATCCATTAATTCATGTATAAACAATAATACCATTACACATTATCATAAAACATTTTAATAAAATATTTCCAAAACAAAATATGAGTGAGAATAGTAGCATTATTTTATATTCTTTTGAAAATTTCTCTAATGTCAGGCTTATAGAAAACAGTTGATTCGGGGCAATTAGGTGGTGCAGTGGATAGAGCACCAGCCCTGAAGTCAGGAGGACCTGAGTTCAAATATGGTCTCAGGCACTTAACATTCCCTAGCTGTGTGACTCTGGGCAAGTCACTTAACCTCAATTGCCTCAGCAAAAAAAAAAAAAAGAAAAGAAAATAGCTGATTCTCCTATCTAGTTCTTTTTCCCCCTCAATGTTATTTTGTTTTTCTAATTACATGCAAAGATAATTTTTAACATTCAGGTTTTTTTTTTTATTAAAGTGTTTTATTTACAAAATATATGCATGGGTAATTTTTCAACAGTGACCCTTGCAAAGCCTTCTGTTCCAAATTATCCCTTCTTTCCTCCTTACCCCCTCCCCTAAATGGCAGGTAGTCCAATATATGTTAAATATGTTAAAATATATAACATTCAGTTTTTTTATATTTTTGAGTTCCAAAACTTTTTTCTCATTCCTTCATTGCCTCCATCTTTCTCAAGACAGCAAGCAATCTGATAAAGGTAACATATGTACAATCATTTTAAACATTTCTATATTAATCGTGTTGTAAAAGAAAAATCAGAACAAAAGGGGGAAAACATGAGAAAGAAAGAAAAAAAGTGAAAATCTCCTATATGCTTTTGTATTGAATCTTTTAGGATATGTTGTTGTGGTTGTAAATATCAGGAAAATCCAGATTCACCAAGATATCTAATTGGAAAAGGAATGTGTATCTTACTTAACAGATAAATAACCTAAAATTTACCTAAATAGGTCAGAGCATCTTATTTAATAGGTAAATAATATCTCAGCATGATTATGGAAAATATTTTTGATCTCTTGTCATTATTGTTTCATAATAAAAGGCAAGGGAGTGACACAGTATGCAAAGTGCTGTACTGAGGGATCAGAAGATCTTGGACCAAACTCTGCTTCACACGCTTTCTAGAGATGGAATACTGCACAAGTCACCTTCAGCCTTCCCTACGTTTTTAGCCTCTCTCAGCCTCAGTTTCATCATCTACAAAATGGATATAATAATATCATCTACCTCCCAGATTTATTGTGAGAAGCAAATGAGATGACATATATACAGAGCCTATCAGAATTCAGAGTGTTATATCAATACTAGTGATTATGACAATAACCTGCCTGTCAATCCAGGAACTATCTCTTGGACACATTCTGTTGGCTGTTTGGGAATCACTGTACTAAAATAGTTTGAATATTTCATTTAGGACCTAGGTCTGTCTCCTCAGATCCTTCCCATCCAGAAATTTTCAGTCTTGTCCCAGAGACAATTACTTAGAATTCTCTTGCCATTTATAAGCACTACCTCTTGTCTCTAGACTAAATCTACATGAAGTTGTGCATTTATTCACATTTTTTGTAGGTCAGACAAATAATTTGGTGACTTTCTTACGTAAAGGAAAAGGTGGGGAGACGATAAAAATTCAGTTCATCTAATTTCTGCATCAGGCTACACTAAGATATTAGAGCCACTTCTGGGAGACAGACCCATAATTTGATATTGCCCATCCATTTTTCAGTCAACAAGCATTTATTAAGTGCTTACTGTATACTAATCACTGTGTCAAGCACCAAGGATACAAAGAAAGGCAAAAATAGTCCTTACCCAAAGGACCTTTAGTCTAATGGGATGGAAAGAGGAATATAGCATATAAATAACATTTAAATAAATAAGCAAGATATATACACAGGAGCTGGAAGAGAATCCTATTTCATTTTGGCCGTTTAGTAGGTAACTTTGCTGTTAATTTTCCCTTTTCTTTAGCTAATCCTTTGAACCACCTGGCAAATGCCTAATTTTCCTCTGTAGAAAACCTGCCCAGGACTGGATCATTGGAGAGTCAGTCAGTTTTTTCAGCACACTAACCCACGTCAGCTCAGTGCTTATGTTGGGATTCATTCAGCATAATTTCCCAGGCTCCAGAATCCATACAATTTGAGCAAATGCAAGATGAAATTTAAAGGCTACAAAGGAGACCCCTGGGTCTTGGAGCTGTTGTTCACAAATGTACAATCCAGGGCCTTCAATGGAGCCAATCCTAAGCCTGAGAATTGGCTCCTTCCCTTGACCTTTGGAGCCCTTCCCTAGAGAGGTGGCCAAGGAGTGAGCCCAGGAAGGAGGAGTCAGCCAAACAGAATGATTAATTAGACCATCAGCATGCTGTCGGCCAGTTAAGACTTAAGGCCAAAAAAGTGAAATGAAAATCCAAATGGAGGGGAAAAAAAGGCCTAACTGGAAACTAAAGCTCTGATGGTGAGTTTACAAGCTGGGTACTCAGTAATCAAGAGTGAAATGAGATACACAACTGGGCAGTCATTCTTAAAGGATCGAGTCACTGGAACTACAACAAACTGGGACATTGGTTTTGAGCTGTCCATCTAATAGAGGAAACATCATCTCTATCAGGGGTCTGATTTTTATATTTGGACTCAATCTTGGTTTGTGTTGGGGGTTACCCAGCAGTTAAGCAAACAGCAAGCATCTTTTAACTGCTTATTATGGGCTATGCATGGAATACAAATACAAAAATGTTACAGTCTTTTTCTTCAAAAAATTTACATTCTAAATGGGTACCTGTGGTCTAGAGCACTGCACTCCTTCCTTTGAATTATACCCATATAGACAGTCTAGTCTGAGTACAATTCTGGCAGAGCCTGGCCTCTGATGAGAAGGGAGAGAGGATTGAGCATTCTTTTCTCATACCCTTCTGCTAGTTAAACTCCCAACCCAGAGCCCTGAGGCCAAATTATTTAAGGCTTTGACTCTTATCTAGGTCTTCCTAAAGTAGCAAATAATAAGGTACACAGAATTCCACATAAATCAGTTATGAGACAGGTATTAATTTAACAAGATCCGGCAACTGATTTGAAATGTAGCATGAAGAACAGTGCTGAGATTGTGAACCTAATAAACTAAAAAGGATGATGGTGGTCTCAATAAAAACTGAAAAGTTTGGACATAAAATCAGTACTTATCATAGAACAGTCACAAACACAAATATTGCTATTTTAAACCTTTCTTTGAAAAGTCTTGAAGAAAGCAAAGGATTCTGAGGGGTAAGGAGACAGGGGAAAGCCAATAGAAAGACATAAACATAGAGGATAGAGGGTGTGTGTGTGTATGTGTGTGTGTGTAAAAGCAAGAAGGTGAGTTCTTTTGGATTCTAGAGTGAAGAAGGGGAATGTTTTATAATAAAGCTGGAGAGGCAGGTGGGGGCCAAGGTAAAAAGAACTTTATGTGCTAAATAGAGTAATTTGTATTTTATCCTACTGACAGTAAGGAACAGTTGAGTTTAGTGAGTAGGGGAGCATGCAATCAGACCTGAATTTACCTGAATATCTATATCTATCTATCTATCTACAGATAGATAGGGGGAAGATGAATTTTAGAGAGGAGATAGACTTGAGGTAGGGAGGCTAATTTGAAGGCTATTCTAATAGTCCAGATGAAAGAACTTCAATTACCATGGTGGTCATGTGAATAGTGAGAAGGGATCAGATACAGAAGATGTTGTGAAAGTGGGGATGACAACATTTGGCAACTGATTGGAAATGTACTGTGAGGGAGGCTGACTGGTTCAGAATAATGCTGAGGTTGTGAACCTGAGTGATCAGAAAGGTGATGGTGACTTCAATACAAACAGGAAAGTTTGGAAAAGATCTGTTTTAAAATGGGCCATCCAATTTAAAATGTCTAGTAGTTTGTTAGTGATGCTAGATTAGAGTATAGGGGTTAGGTAAATGGTAGAGCAAATAGAGCACTGATTCTAGAGTCAGGAGGGCCAGAGTTCAAATCTGACCTCAGACTCTCATTAGTTATGTGACCCCGGTTAAGTCATTTAACCCCAATTGCCAAAAAAAACCCCCCCAAAACCAAAAAAACCCCAAAACTTAACCCAAACCTCCCAAGCCCCCCAGAAAACAAAACAACAACAACAAAAACAGACTGGACCTCAGGAATGTGACTAGGACTGAATATGTAAAGGGGTGAGTCATCTATAAAAATGATCACTGAACCCAAGGGAGTCAATGAGGTCATCAAGTGAGAGTATATGGAAAGAAGGCCCAAGGCAGAGCCTTAGAATAGATCTGCAGTTAGATAACTTGATATGGATGATGAACCATTAAAAGAAACTAAGAAGAAGCTTGAAAAAAGTAGAACCAGGAGAGAATATTGTCATGAAAACTTAGAGTCTATAGAAGGAGAAGATGGACCAGCAGTAAAAAATGCTGCTGCAGAGAGATCAAGAAGTATGAAAAATGGAAACAGTTCTCAAATGCAATTAAAAGATTATTGGCAACTTGGAAGAGAGGAGTTTGGAAACCAAATTCCAAAACATGAGAAGCATTTGAGAAGAAAGGAAAGTACAGCCCCTTTGTTTAGGCATTTGAAGGAGAAAAGATATAGGACTTTAGCTTGAGGGAATGGTAAGGTTATAGTGAGGCTCTTTTTTTCAGGATCCTGGAGACTTGGAAGCATTTGTAGTAAATAAGGAAGAGATTAAAGATTACATATAGAAAGAGAATGATTAAATAATTGGCTTTGTTGAGGACAAGTACCACATCTTTATCAGACCCTAGAATAAAAGACTTGCTGTCAAGGAGTTATGAAATGTAGAGAAGAGAGATCATAGTAAATTGCCTCCATTTTCTCAGTAAGGTATAAGTTGAGGTTCTAATGATGAAGAGGTATGGAAGACTTAAAGAAGGAAGTAGAAGAGAAAAGAACAAGCTATTAAGCATATATGATATGCCAGGCACTGTGATAAGCACTTTACAATTATTATCTCATTTGATCCTTACAATAACTCTGTGAGGGAGATGCATTTTACAATTAAGGAAACTGAAGCAGAGAGAAGTTAAGTGACTTGCCGTAAATTACACAGTTCATAAACATTTGAGACTGAATTTTATCTCAAGTCTTCCTGA
The DNA here is from genome assembly GCA_023553655.1 of Myrmecobius fasciatus. Classification (NCBI taxonomy): domain Eukaryota; kingdom Metazoa; phylum Chordata; class Mammalia; order Dasyuromorphia; family Myrmecobiidae; genus Myrmecobius; species Myrmecobius fasciatus. The sequence continues at coordinate 239,047 of JAJPUD010002536.1, forward strand.
TTCCAAAGCCAATATTCTGTCCACTACAACTGCATGTACAACTGCATGTATGGTGTCTTTGACAAATTCAAGGAAAGCATATTCAATAGAGGTGGCAGTGGTCATCAATAAATATAAATCTATTAAGTACCTATTATGTGCCAGACATTGTAAATAGTGTTAAATGTTGTAGATTGATCGAAGAGGATAAAAATCATAAAATGGAATTGGATCTGGTCAATATGAGGTCTTTGTTGAACTTTGTGAGAGCAGCTCTTTTAGCGTGATGGAGGTAAAAGCCTGATTCACAGGACATTGGACAGTATTGACAAAGTAAATTATCAGGTGTAGACAACTTTTTTCAAAATGTTTAACAGGGAAGGGAAGAGGAGAGTTGAAATACATGAATAGAGAAGAAATCAGAGTAAGCTTTTGGTATTAGCAGAAAGTTTATTCAATCTTAACAAAATGGTATAGCTGCCCTGAGAATTGTTAAACATTCTTAGGTCATAAATGAAAATGAAAAAGCATTTATTAGGCACTTACTAATTATCTATACTATTCTAATTACTGGAGATACAACTATAAAAGCAAAGACCTAAATGCCTTTATACTAAATGATCTAAAAAGTAAATACCATGTTCCATCCCTAGTTCTCTGTAATCATGATTGGTCACTGTGCTCATCAGAGATCCGAAGTCTTTCAAAGTTTTTTTTAATATTGTTGTAATTATATAAATTGCTCTCCTAGTTCTGCTTACTTCATTCCGCCTCAATTGATACAAGTCTTCCCAGATTCTCTGAAAAACTGTCTCCATTAATTCTTAGAATATAACAGTATTCCATCACATTAACATGACTTGTTTAGTTCCTCAGTTTCTGGACATCCCTATTGTTTTCAATTCATTTCTACCACAAAAAGAGTTATTATAAATATTTTTATATACCCTTAGTTTATTTTTCTTAGACTAATCTGTCCCTTAATCTACCCTCCCTGTTATTTCCCTCTCTTCCTTCTCCTGTTTTCCTGCTGTAATTCCCCAGAGTGAAATTAATTTCTGTCTCCAATTACATGTGTGTTTCTTCTCTACTTAGAACAGTTCAAATGAAAATTGACACCTCCTTCCTCCAACTCCTTCCCTGTCTGTAGGGAGAAAGGAAGCAGAATAATGATATAATACTTAGTATATGCCAGGCACTCTGCTAAGTGCTTTTTACAAATATTATCTCATCTATTCCTCATAATAACCCCATTATTTGCATATTACAGTTGAGAAAGCTGAGACAGAGACCAAGTGATTTACCTAGGCTAAGTGACTTAAGAAGCTATCCATGTCTCAGACCAAATTACCTCAGGTCTTCTTGACTCCAGGATCAGTACTCTAACTTTTGAACATCCAGCTGCCTCAGTTGTATAAGCTTCAAATTGCTCATCTTGATTATGTGAGATAATTTTCCCCATTCTTCCTCTCCTTCCCCTTCCTTACTTTAGTGTTCTCCTTTTTATTCTTCTTTTAATAACATCAAAGTGTAATAGAACCACTCCCAAGCCCTCTTTCAATTAGGCTATCCCTGTGACTTTGATGATGGGGTACTGACTGAGAGTCAGTCCATTTAGCTTTTATTCCATTTCCATCTCCCCATTTTAGAATCAAAAAAGTATATTCTTGTTTTAATCCTTTATGATTGCTCATGTTTCCCTAATTTCTGTTTCTTAACTCCTGTGATTACTTTTCAGTGTTTCTGTCCAGTTCTAGTGTTTTCATAAGGAATGCTTAGAAATCTGCTGTTTCCTAATGATACACTCCCACTCCCTACCCCTGCTCCCAAAAAGATTATACTTAGTTTTTCTGGGTTAATTATTTTTGCTTATCAGCCTAAATACTTTGCCTTCGAAAATATCTTATTCCAAATTCTCCTGATGGCTACTAAATTACATGTGATCCTGATTATGGCTCATTGGCATTTGAATTCTTTCTTTTTGACTGTTTATATTTTTTCCTTGACTTGGAAACCTTGGATTGTGGCTATAGCATTCCAATGAGTTTTTTTTTTTTGTTTGTTTGTTTGTTTTTTTTAAGAGATGACCATTAGAATCTTTTTTATTTTTACTTTGCCCTCAGTTCCAAGGAATTTGGGTAGTTTTCTTTCTTTCTTTCTTTGCTGAGGCAATTGGGGTTAAGTGACTTGCCCAGGATCACACAGTTGGGAAGTGTTAAGTGTCTGAGATCAGACACTGTTCCTGGGTAGTTTTCTTTTAAAATTTCTTGAAATAGGATATTTAGGCTCTTTTTTGGTCATGGTTTTTAGGTAATCTAATGATTCTTATGTGATCTCTCCTTGAACTGTTTTCTAAATCAGTTGTTTTTGCTATGAGATACTTAATATTGCCTTTCTTTTTTTCATTTTTTTAAACTTTATTTTAATATTTCTTTTTGTATCATTGGCTTTTGTATTATTGACTTCTATTTAGTCCATTTTAAGTTTCAGGGAGTTTGTTGCTTGGGAAATATTTTGTATCTCTTGTGCCAAGCTACTAATTTTCTTTCCAATTTTTTCTTCTAGGACTCTCATTTCTTCCCAAATTATTTCCTCTAGTGCTCTCATTTCATTTATAAAAATTTTTCTTAAACTCTAGAACATTTTTAAATTCACTTCACTTTTTCCAGAAATTCTAGTTAAACTTGTCCCCAAGCAGTGTTTTTTGTTGAGGTTTTTCTTGTAAATGTTTTGGAGTCATTCTCTTCTGCATTTGTATCTTGAATATCATTTTTACCATAATATATCTTAATGGTGAGATTCCTTTTTTTATTTGCTCATTCTTCTAATCTCTTTCCTGACTTCAGACTTTATGTAAGGGGCAGTCTCTACATGCATCTGGAAGGAATGTCCTCTACTGAAGTGGTGAGAGTCATAGTTCATAGTTTGAAAGAATTCAAAGAGATTCTCTTATAGTCACAAAAGAATTTATTGATGCCATAGCAGGCAGACCAAACTCTGAGAGTGTCTGGCAATTAGAAAGTTTGGGAGAACTTTATATATCTTGAAATTTGGGGCATCAGCTAGCAGGCTAATAGCCTACATGTGGAGAGCTGATATAGATAAGAGAGGAGCAGAATGTCTTTTTATTCAGATAGGGAGATAGATTTTTTTTAGCAAGGTATTGTTATTTAGGGAAGGAGACAGGTTAGAAGTCAGAATGTAGCTTTTACAAAAAGACAAATATGTCAGGACAAGGATTTTACAGGAGACAAATAAGGAGCAACATATACAAGGTTTTATTGTTTTACATTCCTTAGCTAGATATACAGTTTTGAATAGATCATAGGCTTTGACCCATCACTCACTAATGCTGCTTTCTTGGGTTATTTTGTTATTTTAGAACCTTAGAGAGAATTCAGGTTGGGGACTTGCAAGCTTTTGGTATTCCCAAAGTGCCTTAAACTAGGACAAAGTCTGATTTCTGTCCTACTTTTGAGTCTGAGTAACACTTCTGTTGCCCTACCATGTTTACAATTCTAGTAGACTACATTGGACTCAGTTGGAAAGCTCCCCTGGTTTGAAGGGACAGAACTACAGGCTCATCTTTGGACTGGGATTCCTACCCTGGTTATTCCATTGCTGGTTTCCTACTGGATTGGAAACTAGAACTGAGACTTCATTCTGCTACTAGCTCTGAGCCTCAAATCTGTTGCTTACTTGAACTTGAACATGTTCTTTAATTAGTATACAACCTAAGCCTGTGATTACTCCTTACCATGGAACACTACTTTTTGGTGCAGATAGATCTTCTACTCAGTCAGCCCTCAGTCTGTGATTTGCAACAAAGCTGACAGTTTGCATGCACTCTTGTACCCTACTCATTGTTTAGGTCCCTCAGTACTGGATTGGAGACTTTTTTTTTTGCCTCTCTCTGCACTGGACCATTTCACACTTGCTTAGACCTGGATGGGGTCCATTCACCCCATCATTCCCAGTATCCATAGACATATCTCTCTTTTTATCTATCCCAACTTGGCCTGAGAGAGGTTCAGGTTACTATTGCACACAAAGATTATAATTTATTTTTATAATAAACATATATATCATAAACATATTTATATAATAAATAATTATTGTGTACTATTGTACACAAAGATAATAAATTACCTATCAAACCATTGAACAAATGCTCACTCTTTCTTTCTGGGAGAGGCCTACTCTATGCCAAAATTTCTCACAGCATATAAGATACAAATTATATATCTAAGTAGAACTGAAAACTGTTCCTCAGTCTTCCTCTTGAATCATAGAAGCATAAATTTAGCAATTCATTAAATATCATCTGTATGCTCAACAGAAATTTGATAGTTTAGACCTGATGACTTCTTTTGTTGTCAGCTTTCTGGACACTTTCTATTTATTTATTTTTTGCATCCTGGGAAATTGTCAGAGTTGGAAGAATTGTTGGAAATAGGTATTACTCTACTCAAATCCTCCCCCTGTTCCATTCCCCATCCCTAAAGAGGCATGGAACAGAAGGAACAGTCTCTCCAAGTCTCCTTGTCTCCCAGACCTAAGTCTCCCAGACACCACAGAAATGAATGATGTTTCCCTTTGCATTGCAAAATACTTTTATCTCCTTAAAAAGCACCTTTCCCCAGAGTCTTTTCTTCTGAGCATTTCCATGATCAGCTCATTAATCCTAGTTTGGATTGGAAGCTAACCAGATAGAATTATAGACTGCTATCTTGGAAGACTGGGGATGTGTTTTGTAGGCAGGAATTAATAACAAAGGCAAGAATGTAAAACAAAGTAACCAGGGCAGAAGCTGCCAATTTTACTTGGCTCCACTAGCTTTTCAGTCTTTTCCAAGATGATCTGTAGGACCATCAGGAGGTTACAAGGAACCTAAAACCCAGCCAGTTTCTTTGCAGTTTTACTAAGTGGAATACCCCAGGGGACAGACTAATGACCCAGGGGTATGATAGATATTAAAATAATTTTTAAACTCCAAATAGGCAGAATCCAGAGAGTCTGAGATTTGCAAGAGGTAAAAGCATTGTAAGGAGAGACAATATTAACTTGAGATCTTCTGGAAGCTATTAGATGAAGGTGACTTCAATATCTTGGGCAATGGCTTTAGACTTATGGCTAAAAGAGCTGAGCTCTTCTTGAAGAAACCTTAGACTGGGCAGCTAAGTGGCAAAGTGGATAGAGCACCAGCCCTAAAGTCAGGAGGACCTGAATTCAAATTTGATCTCAGACACTTAACACTTCCTAGCTATGTGACCCTGGGCAAGTCACTTAACCCCAATTGCCTTCGGGAGGGGAAGAAGAAACCTTAAGCATCTATCAATTAGTCAAATGATGAAGAATGTAAAAGCATTTACTATATATGTGTGGATATGTGTGGGGAGAGGGGGGAGCACAGTTTGGTGGCACAGTGCATACAATGCCAGGTCTCAAATCAGGAAGACTGATCTTCCTGAGTACAAATCTGATCTCAGATATTTACTAGCCTGTGTCACCCTAGGCAAGTCACTTAACCCTGATTGCCTTCCCCCCTACTCCCTCCCAAAAGAATAAATAAGATGTATCTTCCCCAAATTTATTTTTTAAAAAGAGAAAGAATACTGAATTATTTTGTGGGAGAGCATAATGGTTTGAGACATGAAGGAATCATATGAGAGGCATTTATCATGCGTCACAAAAATTTGTTATTTATTACATGAAATATGACTAAGCAAGAGAGAATCGCAGATGATTAAGCAGTATTCTTCAGGGTTCCTATTTCCTTTAAAGTCTCAGGGGAGAGGAGGAACAAGGGCAAGGTCTGAGGAATAAGGGGAGGAACCAGGGAGTAATTGGGGAGGAGCTAGGGAAAGACCAGGGAGGGAGCAAGAAGAAGCCAGGTAGAGTTTTTGTGACTGAGCATGTCCCAGACTTAGCTAAAAATATGCTTATGGAGACAGATTCAAAAACTGCTATCTCTGTGTAACAATGAAGACAGGATGGATGGATTAGTTACAGACTATGGAGGTGCTATGAGCTGATTAGAATCTTGTCTTCACATCATTTGCTACATCTAAACAAAAAAATAAATTTTAAATTCCCCCCCCCTCAATCAACAGGCATTTATTTTCTCTCCTTGTAACAAATATTCATGGTCAAACAAAACAAATTCCCAAATGGACCATGTGCAAAAATGTATGTCCCATTCTGGCTCTAGAGTCCATCACTTCTTTGACAGAAATTGGGTGATGTTCTACTTAATTGATTCTCTGGCCATTTAAACAATGTTCTTAAATTCACCACTCTATGCTACTTGTCAGTTTTTATTCTACTCTATAGGAAACTGAGGCACAGAAAAGGAGAAGTGTCAAAGGAGACACTGCCTTTAGAGAGTGATCGGACTTATCTAAGATGCCCTATGGGACAAGCTGCTCTCTCTGTACTTCTGTCAGGGAGGCATTCACAGGAGCCTGGAATTGTTGGGGGGAAATATCCCATTTGTTCTTGAATGGTCATTTGATGCTGGCACCAAATCACCTGATATGCTCTTTGTACTGGGCAAAGACAAACATATTGGTCACCAAAGCTTTCTATGTGGGCCTGGAGGATTATTTATCAAAATGATAACTTATTCTAGACACCCAAGCCTGAGCACAGTAGTCCAGCAGGGAAGCAGTCTGAGTTTTGAATGCAGATGAGAAACCATTCTGTGGGTTATCAAAGAAGACATCAGCAGGTATGGGTCATTAAGTACCCTCTTTATGGCTGGTAAGAGAGGTAGGGTGGGATCCCCTAGCTCACCTTGTTCCTCCCTCCGCCTCTATCTCCTATAGAGATCCTTCTCTTCAATTTGTTACAACTTTGTCTCTGCTCTCATTTTCCTGATATTGCTTCCTTTGCACCACCACCTTATGGTACTAGATCTATAATGTTTCCCAGCCCTACCACTGTGATCTTACGCTGGATTCTTTCCTTGTCTTGCCTTTGGGGCTTATGTTCTTGACTCTAGACTGTATCCTGACTCTGATCAGTTATACCACCATGTCCTAGCCAAAATGATCTCCAACCCATTCTCCCAACAGGTTAAAGGCAGCAAGCCACACCCTTCAGATCTGGCAAAGAACCAGGAGCTCTCACTATTTCCTTCAAGAGGTACAAAAAGAGCTGCAGGCACTCCTAGGGACTTGGAAAGAGGAATTATAGCTTTTAATAGTGTGGTACCCAAATGGGAAACATCTGAAGCCTAGGGAAAAACTGGCTCAATTCATGATATATCAAAAAGAATATTGGATCTTGAATCTATAGAGCTGAATTTGTGTCTTAGTTCTGCCTTTTCCTTGATGTGTTGTCTTATTGGTGAGCTATTTCATTTCTCCAGGAGACTCAATTTCTTCATCTACAGAACAGAAAAAGTTGGATTGAAAAAATCTCCAAGTTCCCTTGTATCTCAAGTATTCCATGATTGTGTGGTGCTCTGGGTCTGTAGAAATACCCTAAGAGCTGGTCATCAATGAAAGAAGTGGTGTTAGAGCCAGGCATTTAGCCTGTACTTTAGAATTTTACTTTAAAGTACTTTAAAGCCAGTACTTTAGAATTTTGTTCAGTTGAGGCTGACTCTTCATGACCCCATTTGGAGTTTTCTTGGTCATGATACTAAAGTAGTTTGCCATTTTCTTCTCCAGCTCATTTGACAGACAAGGAAACTGAGTTAAACAGGATTAAGTGACTTGCCCAGAGTCATACAGTAACTAAGTGGCTTTGAACTAAAGTAAATGAGTCTTTCTGACTTCAGATTCAGCATTCCATCCTCTGAGCCACCTAGCTGCCCCACCCTAGAATTAATCCTAGACAAAAATTTCTTTACATCTTCCTTTCCCTTCTTACTCCCTCCATAGAGCTAGAGATCAAGGCAGCTTCTGAAGCAGAAAAGCAGGGTTTTTGTCTCCATGGGTTCAGTGAAATAGCCACAGACTTTTCTCTCATAGAATGTAAATTCCATGAAGGCAGAGACTATTTTGTGTTTGCCTTTGATATCCCCATCACAGTCACTGTAGGTTTGTGGGATTGAAATCTGCCAAGTAGCAGGAAGGCAGAAGCCTGCAAGTCCTAGCTCACAATCACAGCCCCAAACAGCTGAGAGGACGAACTGTCCTTCGGGCAGTCTCTGAGGGATTCAAAACAGGGCTCAACTATTATGGGTTGAATAGCTTACATTTAAGCAATTCTCTGAGGAAAGATAATTTATTCATTGCTCTTTATAATATTTCCCAAACTTTTCCTGCTGCATCTTTATTGAGGGAGAGAGCTAGCTTGCTATGAACCCCCATTAGACATTTCTAAGGGGCTAGATGCTAACCCAACTTGTTTATTCTTGGAAGGAGCTTTTCTAACCTTCCCTTGAATGGGGTTTTCTGAAAGCTCAGAATGAGTCATCCCCTCCATTAAAAAAACATTTATACATTCAGGAAACATTGAACTTGAACCCCACCTCCTGGTTGAAATGGAGGGTCAGGAAGAAGATGCCAGCTTGATAGTTCTTTCTGTCACAAACATATATAAGCATTCCCCAATTATTATTATTATTATTTTTTTTTGCTTTTTGCTGAGGCAATTGGGGTTAAGTGACTTGTCCAGGGTCACACAGCTAGGGAATGTTAAGTGTCTGAGACCAGATTTGAACTCAGGTCCTCCTGACTTCAGGGCTGGTGCTCTAACCACTGTGCCACCTAGCTGCCCCCCAATTATTTTTAAAAAGAAAAAAAAAAAGCCCATATGAGGCTAAAAGCCGAATGCATTCTCCTCAGCAGCCTGAGATACTGTGAAAAGGTCATCAGCTCTGGATTCAGAGACCTGGGTCAAATTCCACTTCTGACATTACTTATGTGACCTTGGGCAACTTAACATCCATTTTAATTTAGTTTCAAGGTAACTAGGTGGTGCAGTGGATAGAACATTTTACCCTGTAGTGAGGAGGACCTTAGTTCAAATGTAGTCTCACTTAATAGTTGTGTGATCCTGGGCAAGTCACTTAACTTAGATTGCCTCTCCCCAAAACAAACAAACAAAAATCTAGTTTCCTCAACTGTAAAATGAAAGATATTGGACTAGGTGACCAGAGATCTCTTCTAGCTCTAGATCTGTGGTCCTGATAGATTTAGATACTACTAAGCAGAAGAGAGTTCCAGGTTTGGAGATGAGGTAGGGAAGAAAGTTGTTTATCTCACTCACCACCTAGAGGCAGGTAGGAGGTAAAGCAGTTAGAGCAAAAGAAGCCTGTTTAAACCCAGACGCAGATATTTACCTACTGTGTGACTCTGGATAATGCATTCTCTGTCTCAGTTTCCTCAACTGTAAAATGGGGATCATAATAAGACCTACGTCCCAGGATCAAATAAGACAGTATTTGTTTGTAAAGCACTTAGTAAAGAAGTATCAGGAGAGCAGTTCAAATGTGAAAAATTTACAACAGGTGTTTATTATACTCACAAGGCATTTATTGATATGAAAAGACCGATGGGCAAAATTAAAATGATTTAGCTACAGCTTATGGGTGAAATATCTATTTAAGGTTCAGAGGGAAAAGGGGAGAAGTAAGGGTGAGATCTATGGCGTTTGAGAGGAGTGCTAGCCAAGAACACACTTGCAAATGCTGCACTATTATATTTCTGTGAGCAGCTACACCATGGGACAGGAGGAGTTGAGTATGCTTTTAGATATCCTAACAAGACAGTCCCAGGAGTTTGGTCTATCTTTGTATGAGACAATGAGAACAGGATGGGTTCAATTTAAAGTTCTATATTACTCCTGACAATGGAGGCAGGATAAACTGATGAAAGTTCTGGCTCCATATTGCTTAATGTAGTGTTTGACACATAGCAAATGCTTAATAAGTGCTTCTTCCTTCCTACCCACCTCGATTTAGAAGAGGAGGATTTAATCTCTTTTAACAATCAGGTCCTGTTTTGATGACATCATAGGTTTTTGATGGCTATGCCAAAAGGATACAAGTGTTGGCAGAATCTACTGGGCTAGAAAATAGTAACTTCCTTTCATTGATTTCTCCATTTATTAAGCACCTATTATATCTATAGGTAGCTTGTTTGTACATAGCTGTTTTATTGTTGTTTCCTCAATAAGAGTCAGTTCCTTGAGAACAAATTCTGTTGTTTGCCTTTCTTTGTATCCCTAGCGCTTAGGAAAATGCCTGGAAAATAATAGGTGCTTAATAAATGTTATTTGACTGACTAACTCTGGGTGTGGTAATGGAAATATAGCTATATAACTGTTGTTGTTTTTCAGTTATTTCAGCCATATCTGACTCTTTGTGACTCCACTGGGGGTTTTCTTGGCAAAAATACAGGAGTGGTTTGCTATTTCCTTCTCCAGCTCATTTTACAGATGAGGAAGCAAACAGAATTAAGTGACTTGGCCAGGGTCATATAGTCAGTAAATGTCTCAGAATCCAAGTCTTCCTGACTCCAGACCTGGGTGCAGAGGATAGAGGCTGTTGATAATGTGTTTTAGCCAGAACAATTCATGGAATCCCTTAGGCATAGAGAAGGCCTAGTCTGTCAGAGGGAATGACCCACACTGATGAAAAATCAAAGCTCCTTGAGGGTCAGGACCTGGACAGGAGGGCACCAGCTTCGTGGCTGAAGCAGGCACGCCAAGGTTTCCTCTGGATCTGTGCCCATGGTCACTGGTCTGGTAGCCTGACCCCCTTGCCCCGACCCTGCTGAATGAGTGATTGAGAGCTCTCTGCCCAAAGTCTGAGTCAGCCCCCAGTGATCAGTGTTAACATGGCTTCAGAAGAGCACAGAGGGTCATGGGAGCTGACATAGCCTCCCACTCTGAAAAAAATATCCCTTGGTTCATGTTTTATTTCCCAGGGTGAGCCCTTTTCAACCTGGGAAAATCAAGATGATTTCCTGCCTGATTTCAATGGGCAACTTGGCTTTAGTTGAGAGGATCCAAGGCTTCTCTAGACTCTTCATGAATATGGGGAAGCTCAAGGAGAAAATGGCTCCCTCCACGCTCCACTACCCACCCTCCCCTCCCAACTCAGCAATGGCTTGGCCCAGCTGGGCTCTGCCTCTCCTTGTTTACCACATTCCTTTAGGGAACGTCATCGTCATTGGGTGGGCAGGCTCTGTGAAGCTGGCCCTCCTGGCTTCTTCCCTGACTCTCTCTCTGAACAGCCTCAAGGTCACTGGCCATAGCGCCTCTGGCTTTGGTGTATTTCTCAGGATCCCTTCCCGGCAGTGAAGTTCTGTCTGAGGACAGATTTCCAATCAGATTGGAGAGGTGCTCAATTCCACTGGTGTCCTAGTGGTTAGCTGGCCTGAGCCCACCAATGATGGTCTAGAGCCTGGAAAACTATCAGAGAGGGAAAGCTATCCTGGGCTCTCTAGGACCCTAAAGAAAGAGTAGGAAACATGGATTTTACCACAGGCTCCTTCTCCTGAAGGGAGGGTATTACTAGGATTACCGTTCCTGGGATACACTAGTAATGCTACTAGTAATACACTCACCCCCACACAAAGATGAGGATAAAGAATATTGTAGGATTTGAGTTGTTTTTTTCTAGCAGTGGGGATAGATTTATATTGATCCAGTCATTCTTTCAACTAGTTCCTTTTATAATCAATTATTGTTTTTCTAAATTATATTTTATTTATTTTTTTAAATTAACAAATCACTTACATTTTATATATTGGTATTTTATATTTAGTTGTATTTGTAGTTAATTGTATGTGCCCATGCTGTTCACATGCCCCACTTTTCATGATCTCATTTAAGGTTTTCTTAGCAAAGGTATTAGGTATGAGAAACGGAGGCAAACAGGATTAAATGACTTTTTCTTCCATTCTGTCTGTTTCACAGAAATATTCTAAAGAAAGAAGTAAATTTTAAAACACTATGTAAGGTTATAGAGCTAGTAAATATCTGAGGCTAGATTTGAACTCAAATCTTCTTGCCTCCAGGCCTGGATTGCTAACTACTGTGCCACAGAGTTTCTAGCCAGCTCCCTGGAAAAGACATGAAGCAGTATGTCTTCTCCAATCTCTTCTTTGGAGCCATTGTTTATACTTTGCAATATGACAACATTCATGGTTATTCCCCCCTTCACCCCTCCATATTCACATTATTGTAATCATTCTTTTTGTTTACTTCACTCTGCATCAGATTGTGTAAATATTTCCATGCTTCTCTATATTCTCACTCTCACTGTTATTTCTTTTCTTTTCCTTTTTATTGAAGCTTTTTATTTTCAAAACATATGCAAGGATAATTTTTTACCATTAACTCTTGCAAAACCTTGTGTTCCAATTTTCCCCCTTCTCCCCACTCCCCTCCCCTAGATGGCAAATAATTCAATATATGTTAAACATGGTAAAAATAGATGTAAATCTTATATTGGATTTATAGGCATATATATGTATACAATTATCTTGCTGCACAAAAAGAATCAGATCAAAAAGGAAAGAAAATGAGAAAGAAAATAAAATTCAACCAAACAACCACAAAAGAAGTGAAAATACTATGTTGCAATCCACTCTTAATTCCCACAGTTCACTCTCTGGGTTCAGATGGCTCCCAACATCCCAAGATCATTGGAATCGTCTCATTGTTGAGAAGAGCTATGTCCATCAGAACTGATCATCATATAATCTTACCATTGCTGTGTATAATGATCTCCTGGTTCTGCTCATTTCGCTCAGCATCAGTTCATGCAAGTCTCTCCAGGTCTCTCTGAAATCGTCCTGCTGGTCGTTTCTCACAGAACAATAATATTCTATATACCATAATTTATTCAGCCATTCCTCATCTTATGGGCACCACTCTCACTTTATTTTTTATGGCATAGTAATATTACAAAAAGTAGTATCTTAATAAATATTTGCTGATTGATTAATTGCAGCATTTAACTCTTTTAATAACACCCTATACAGCCATATTTTCTTATCTTTTGGCTCTATGACCATGCATTGTTCTGGCTCTCCTTATGGCCATTTCTATCTCCTTCGCTGACTCCTTTTCCCCTTCTGTACCTCTAAATGGTAGAGTTCATGAAGGTTCTGTCCTCTAATCTCTCTTCTTACCAACATTTCTCTTGATGATCTCATCTACTTCACTCACCAATTTTAGCTGTCATCTGTATAGATAACTCCTGACCCTGTTTCTAGTTTTGGAATCTCTATAAAATCTAGGTCCATTTTTGCAGCTGCCCACTTGCTCGAGCACTTTTGCTCTCTTGACTAAGATGGTAAAAGTAAGAATGAAATGAAGGCACAAGTGTAAACACTTGTTCTGCTTGGTCCCAGAGAGTAGAAAAAACAAGCAGTGGATTTGCAGAAGTTGCAAAGAAATGGATTTAAGCTTGATATCTGGAAAAGATTTCTAATGATTAGAGAGATTTTTCTGTTGCAGAATAGGTTGCCTTAAGGGATTGTCAACTGAGGCTGGAGAATCATTTATTGGATATGTCTTAGGGAAGATCCTTTTTCAAAGATATATGGCTTCTAAGTCCCTTCCAAGGCTGAAATTCTGGAATTCTGCAATTGCCCTCTTCTTCCTCCTCATTTCCCTTGTTTCTACTAATGCAATCTCCATTCTCCCAGTTACCCAGCTTAAAATAACCATCATCTTACTGGAAGCTTCCACATCCAACATATCCCCCCTCTCAACCCCAACATACATCTAATCAGTTGTAAAGTCCTGCTGGTTCACCTTCCAAAATATCTCTCCTGTCTATGATTTCTCAAATCTCCCCACTTCCTTGTTTCTGTCAGTAGTACTATCAGTTTCCCAGTCCACTGGACAGGAAACCTATAAATCATCTTTGAAATTCTCCCTGACCTCTTGCATTCAATCACTCAACAACTCTTATGGATTCATTTTTAAGAAATTTTTCTTGTATTCATTCATCTCTTCCCTTCACTACCACTGGTATATATGGCAGACTACTTCTGATAGTGGTTATTCTTGATCCTTTTTTCCCTCCAGAGCATAAATGATACATTCATCATAGGAATGAAACAATGCTTTGCTTTGTTTGCCTAAAACATTTAGGAGAGGGACCTGCACATAGGAGGCTCTTGATAAAAATTTTCTTAGAACCAGCTTCAAATCAGGAAGACCCAGCTTCTCATTTTAAATCTTATTTGATATCCCCTGGCCGAGTGACTTGGAGAAAGTTATGTTGTTTATCTATACTGGTATAGATAAGTGGAGTCTCCCTACTTGGATTTCTTTATAGCAAGGAAATCCTAGGTTCAGGCCAAAAAACAAAACCCAACCTGTTTGAAGTACAATTTCCTTTTATTTTTTTTCCTGAAATGATCCTTTGTCGGCTTCAGCTCCCTAGATCTGGTATTCCAGAATTTCATGAAAAAGCCCCCATTCATGCCATCCAACTTATATATGATTTTGTAAACCTTGAGCATCCATTCTCTGCTTTCATCTTTCAAAATTAAAAAGTCACTTTTATTTATTTTTAATTGGTGGAGTGTTGTGGAAAGAGCATTGACCTACAAGTCAGGAGACCTCAGTTTTATTCTTCTCTCTAATAATATTTCTTACATGCTTTAAGGTTAGTAAAATGCTTTTTACATTTTACATCATTTTGTCCTCACAACACTGGGAGATAAATGCCATTGTTCTCCATTTTACAGATAAGGAAACCAAAGAAGTAACTTTCTTAGAGTCACACAACTAATAGATATCTAAGACTACATTTAATAATAACAACACGAATAGCTAATATTTATACAGTGTTTATTATATGTCAAACATTGTGCTAAGCATTTTTTTAATTAAAAAAAATTAAATGTTTTTAGGTTTTACACACATACACACACGCACAAACACACACATTAATTCCACCCCCCCACCCCCCATATTTCCATATGAGTATTGTTGGGAGAGAAAAAAATCAGAACAAAAAAGAAAATACTATGAGAGGAAAAAAAAGATAAAAATTGTATGCTTCAATCTGTATTCAGTTTCTATAGTTCTCTTTCTGGATGCAGATGGTATTTTTCATCCAAAGTTTATTGAAATTGCCTTGGATCACTGAATTGCTGAGAAGAGTTAAGTCTATCAGAATTGATCACCACACTATTTTGCTGTTACTATGTATAAATGTTTTCCTGATTTCTGCTTGCTTCACTCAGCATCAGTTCATATAAATCTTTTCAGGCTTTTCTAAAGTCAGCCTGTTCATTTTTTTTTCTTTTTCTCTTTCTTCTTTTCCTTGGTCACTTCTTTCTTTCTTTCTTTCTTTCTTTCTTTCTTTCTTTCTTTCTTTC
>JAJPUD010002536.1:254340-313894 GCA_023553655.1 Myrmecobius fasciatus
CTTTCTTTCTTTCTTTCTTTCTTTCTTTCTTTCTTTCTTTCTTTCTTCCTTTCTTCTTTCCCTTGATCACTTCAGTTGCCACTCTCTAGATTATCCTCAGCCTATTACCTTCCCCCAAGGAACACTTAGTACTGGGGCACTTAAAAATATTTCCCAAAAACATCATTATAACTCTAGTTGTTTCCTAGTGGGACAGGAGGATGCATCTTTTCCCCTCTACTTGGGTGGGGGCAGAGAGTAACAAGTAAATTCCATCTTTCTTTTTTTCTTTTTCTTTTCTTCTTCCTTCCTTCCTTCATTCCTTTCATTTTACTTTTCCAAATGCATATAAAAGATAGTTCTCAACATTTACCTTTGCAAAACCTTGTGTTCCAAATTTTTCTCCCTCTCTTCTCCCTATATCAGAAATCTGATATAGGTTAAACATATGCAATTCTCCTAAACATATTTCCATATTCATCATAGTGCACAAGAAATATCAGATAAAATGGAAGAAAAAAGCATGAGAAATAAAAAAAGAAGCAAACAAATAACAATAACAACAAAAGATGAAAATACTATCCTTTGATCCATCCACATTCAGTCTCCATAGTTCTCTCCCTGGGTGCAGATGGCACTTACCATCACAAGTCTATCGGAATTGAATCACCTGCTTATTGAAAAAAAAAAGCCAAGTCCATCACAGTAGATCATCACATAATTTTGTTGTTATTGTGTTCAATGTTCTCTTAGTTCTGCTCACTTCACTTATCATCAGTTCATGTAAATCTTTCCAGGCTTTTCTGAAATCAGCCTGTTCATCATTTTTTCATAGAACAATAATATTCCATTACTTTCATATACCATAACTTATTCAGCCATTATCCAACTGATAGGCATCCACTCTTTTTCCAGTTCTTTGCCACCATACAAAGAGCTGCTGCAAACATTTTTGGACATGGTCCTTTTCCCTTTTTTATGATCTTTTTGGGATGCAAACCCAGTAATGGCACTGCTGGGTCAAAGGGTATGCACAGCTTTATAGCTCTTTGGGCATAGTTCCAAACCGCTCTCCAGCATAATTGAATTATTTTATAACTTCACCAACAATACATTAATGTCTCAGTTTTCTCACAACCTCTTCAACATTTATCATTATCTTTTGCTGTCACCTTGCTAAGCACTTTATAATTATTATCTTATTTGATTCTTATAACAACCTGGGAGGTAGGTGCTATTAGAATCCTCATTTTATAAATGAAAAAACTGAGGTCTTGAACTTAGAGCTTCTTGATTCCAGGTCCACTATTAGCCTTATAGCTAATTGACTCTTATTAGCAAGTTGTGTGATCTTGGACAAGTCACTCTCTGAATCTCAGTTTCCCATCTGGAAAAATGAGCCAGTTGGACTAGATCATAGGATCATAGATTTAGAACTAGAAGGTACCTCAGAGATGTACCCCCTCATTTTACAGATGGGAAAACTGAGTGCAGTTAAGTAGTTTGTCTAAGGTCACACATCTAGTAAGTGTCTGAAGTGGAATTTGAATCGAAGTCATTCTTATTCCAAGTCCAGTGCCCTATCCACTAAATCATGGCATCTAACGTTTTTAACCAGTGCCAACATTCCATCACCTTAAAACTCTATATCTAGTCTAATGTCATATAGAAGCCCCATCCAAGCATTCCCTTGATCACTTCAGTTGCCACTCTCTAGATTATCTTCAGCCTATCACCTTCCCCCAAGGAACATTTAGTACCGGGACACAAAAATATTTCCAAGAAAACATCATTATAATTCCAGTTGTATCCTAGTGGGATGGGAGGGTGCATCTTTTCCACTCTATGTGGGTGGGGGCAGAGAGTAACAAGTAAATTCTTGCAAATCTTTGGAATATTGAAGACTCCTCCATTTCTCTCTGTCTCTGAGAGTTTTCTACTCTGCTCTCAGGATGCTGTAACAAAGGGGGCTCTCTGGAAGTATCATGGTGGAATAGATACCAGCAAGTTGTAGTAGGAAAAAAAACATTGCATTTGAACTGAGATGCCTTGAGCATTCTTCATCTATTGCTTGTCCCTTAGGTGACTTAGGATAAGTTACTCCATTATTTAGGCCTGGGAAGGAAAGGACTAGATGGAGAGCTAAGGCACCCTTCCATTAGAAATCTCGTGTTCTTCACTGTGGGGTGTTTAGGTGAAAGAGGGAGCTGGTCAAAGGAGTCTTCAGGTTGTCAAGTTAAGGAGTGGAGCTTTAGATATAGAATTCTTTAGAAATAGAAATGAGGAAGAGGTAAGGTTTAGGGCTGGGGTGACAGGACCCTTTAGTTTGGGACCTAAATTGGAGAGAGGTAATTTAGGGAATGAAGTACCTTGACTATGGAGGTGGATCTGTCCATTTTTTAAAAAATAAAGCTTTTTATTTGCAAAACATATGAACATATGTACGGATAATTCTTTTTTTTTTTTTTTTTTGCTGAGGCAATTGGGGTTAAGTGACTTGCCCAGGGTCACACAGCTAGAAGTGTTAAGTGTCTGAGACCAGGTTTGAACTCAGGTCCTCCTGACTTTAGGGCTGGTGCTCTATCCACTGCACCACCTAGCTGCCCCAATATATGGGTAATTTTTCAACAATGACCTTTACAAAGCTTTGTGTTACAAATTTTTCCCCCCACTCTCCACCCCTCCCCTAGATGGCAGGAAGTCCACTACATGTTAATTATGTTAAAATACTTGACACATCGAATATATGTACACATATTTCCACACTTATCTTGCTGTGCATGAAAAATCTTGTCTACAAGAAAAAAATCTGAGAAAGAAAACACAATGCAAGCAAACATCAATAGAGAGCATGAAAATGTTTCATAGCCCTCTCTCTGGGTGTATATGGCCTTCTTCATTGACCAATTGGAACTAGTTTGAAGCATTTCATTGTTGAAGAGAACCATGTCCATCAGAATTGAGCATCTATCCATTTTTAAGGCTTAATTAGGAAAAAGTAACTGGCTTTGCTTGTATTGAAATTCTCCAGAAGGCAGATTCCCAAGTCCTAGGGTCTGGGCCTTTGCCCAGCCATTCCCTTGTTTCTTTCTCAGTGATTGGAACATGTCCAGTGGGCCTGTGGATGGATAATTTATAAGATCAGTCAGAGTGCGTGGTTCTAGAGAAAGAATCTATGAACATGTTTGTTTGTTTTAATAATAGTAGCTTTTTATTTTTTCAAAATGCATGCAAAGATAGTTTTCAACATTTACTTTTGCAAAACCTTGTGTTTCACAATTTTCTCTCTCCTTCCTCCCTCCCCTCTCCCCTAAACAGCAAGTTTATATAGGTTCCATATAATCCAATATAGGTTAAACATATGCAATTCTTCTAAAAGTATTTTCACATTTATCATGCTGTACAAGAAAAATCAGATCAAAAGGGGAAAAGAAAAAAAGAAAGAAAAAAACTCAAGCAAGTAAACAACAACAACAACGAAGGTGAAGATACTATGCTGTGATCCATGTTCAGTCCCTATAGTCTCTGGATGTAGATGGCTCTCTCCATCACAAGAACAATGAATCACTTCATTGTTTAAAGGAGCCAAGTTCATCATAACTAAACATCACATAATCTTTTTGTTGCTGTATACAGTGTTCTCATGGTTCCACTCACTTGTGAACTTATTTAAAAAAACTATTTTAATAAGTATATTTTAATATAATTAATTCCTTTTAAAACTTCTGTAATTTAATTTTGTGCATCTCTAAAAATTTTTTTGAAAAAAGCTCCATAGGATTCACGAGCCTGTCAAAGGGTCCATGACATAAAAAAGGTTAAGAATTCTTGTACCAGAATCATCTTCATGATTTTTTAGGAGGTATTCTCTCCCATAATTCCATCTTGTATGCAAGAAGTAGGAGGCAAGGTGGAGAGATAATGGGAAACTGGAATGACTGAAATAGAAGCCCAATCAATCAGTGCTAGTCAAGTTCTCATCCTTTTATCCATGCTGTGTGGTATAATGAATAGATCAAGAAAAGAAAGAGGAACATAGGATTTGTTCTATAGGAAACAGATGGTCAGGAAGATCAATGTTCAAATCTGACCTCAAATATATGCTAGAAGTATAACCTTGGACAAGTCACTTAACTTCTATTTGCCTCAGTTTCCTTCAACTGAAAACAGGGGGTAGCACCTACTTCTTAGAGTAGTTGTGAGTTTCAAATGAGATAATATTTATAATGCCCTTTAATAAAGTTTATAGTACATAATAGGCACTTGAAAAATGTTCTTTTTCTTCCTTCTTTCCTTTTTCTCTCTCTCCTCCTTCCTTCTTCCTTCATTCATTTCTTCCTTGCTTCCTTTTTTCCCTTCCTTCCTATGTACAAAATAAATGGAACTCATTCAAGACCATATAGTTAATAAGTAGCAGAGGCTCTAGATTCAAATCCAGATCCAGATAGCAGCATATACTTCTGTCTGCCATTTATTCATGAGAAATTTGAAGCTTCGGGGCTCAGTAACTTGTCCATAATCAGACTACTACTTAAATATCTGACCTAGGATTCAGATTCTGTTTTCTCAACTCTAATCCTATCCTCCAAGATCCCATGAAAACCTTTAGTTGTTTTCCTTTAGCATTCACATCCTTTGATCCTCCAGCAGTTGTTCACACCATGAATTTGAAAAAGGATGTGAGTCTCCAGAGTCATCCCTGTGATACTTTAGTACTGTGGGTACTGTGTCCAAGTTACAACAGTGACTTGAACATAAGATGTTGAAAATGAGATATAACCCAGGAGCTGTAAGCTTAAAAAAGGAGGTACGCCCTATATTTGCAATAATAAGATAGAAGAAATAGCCTGAGTACTGCACTTATATTTATGGAATGCTAGAAGATACAGGGGAAGGCTTCCAGTAGATTGGGTAGATCTTCTATAAAGGAGTCATAGGAAAACATAGATAACTATTGCCTAGTCTAAAATGGGTTAGAACCCAATTCTCACCCGCAAGGAGGAATTAATTTGCTCAGAATAGAAATAATGGGAACCTTGGGGATGGTGTGTGGGAGTGACCATTCCATTTTGTAATTTGTAATAGATAAAAGAACAATTTGACATGTGCCTGACTTGGGGTGAGTAGGTTTCTAAGTATTTATAGAAAAGCTAAGTAGACTCTAATGACCTAAAATTGTCCAGAAGGGATTGAGGTTTCCAAATGAAAATTTGAAGACATGAATTTCTTTACAAATCATGTTCAGGGAGAAAAATCAGAACAAAGGGAAAAACCATGAGAGAGAAAAAAATAGAAGAAAAAGGAAAAAAAAAAAGGGGACAAAATGTTTTTTAAGCTATTGTGACATTGGGATAAGTGTATGTGCTTAGTAAGCATCTGTTGGGGCTCTGCTGTAGACCAATCAACCTACACAGGCTTATATGTTGCCTTTCTTAAGTCCGCAGAAGATCAGGGTCAAGGGAAGACAAAGTATAACAAAGTGTCTCTGACATATGTACAAGAAGCCCTTGAGAGGGACAGCTAGATAGTACAATGGATAGAGCACCAGCCCTGAAATCAGGAGTTAAAATTCAGTCTCAGCAGTGTGACTCCTCTGTAAATCACTTAATCCCAATTGCCTCACCATAAACAAATGAACAAATAAATAAAGAGATCTTTGAAGATGTGAATTCTGTCTTTCTACAATGACAAACCGCATGGCTTTAAATGGCCTGGTAAGAGCCAGCTAGATTTCTTTTCTTTTTTTTTTGCTGAGGCAATTGGGGTTAAGTGACTTGGCCAGGGTCACACAGCTAGGGAATGTTAAGTGTCTGAGGTCAGATTTGAACTCAGGTCCTCCTGACTTAAGGGTTGGTGCTCTATCCACTGCACCACCTAGCTGCCCCACCAGCTAGATTCTTAATCTAGACCAAGAGGTGATGAAATGTGGTTCTCTGTTATTGAAAAATTAAAAGAAAGTCTTTGAAACTACCTTTTCCCAAAACCTAGACTTCCCATACTCAATCAGTGATTCCCACATACTCATAAGGTAAAAGGACGCAATTCATAGAGATAACATAGTTTGTTAGAGAGAGCAAACATGCAAACAAAAAAATGGATTATTCCTTTTATAGGAACTCTCCACTCCTAAGTGTCTTAGAAACCTGCCCCCCACTTAACCTTTTTTTTTTTTTTTTCCGTTGGGACAGTTCTGAAATACTTAGCCTCCTGTGGATCATGGGAAAAATCAAGGGATGAGACCCCATGCTGGGATCTGGATTGTGAACATGTAAAAACTGACAAAGTACAGAGGGTAAATCAGTCTTCTCACCATCATGCTCTAGACTGCATTGATCCCAAATCATCTCTCTGGGCTGGACCTGTCCTGTCATGGTTTCTACCCTGCTCCAATAATAGCTAACTTTAAGATTTGCAAGATCCTCACAACAATTTTAGGAAGTAGGTGTTATTTTAACCTCTATTTTACAGATGAAGAAACTGAGATCAAGAGAAACTAATCCTAATCTCTTGCTCAGGGTCACAAGCTCATGTTTGAGGCAGGATTTGAACTCTTCCCTAAACCAGTGATTTATTCATAGCCCTACCTAATTGCCTCTAGAGTCTTTCTAATCTTCACCCATTGGACTCAATTGGTGCTTTCTGATCCCAATCTATTTTCTTCCGTCAGGAATTTGGAGAGTCCTCTCCCTGTACCCCCATCTTCTTATTAAGTATGAAAGCCCTTGTAGTCACACTTGCAACGATATATTGGGAAAATGAAAAGGACTAAGGAAGGAATACACAGGTTATTGCTCAGGATGAATGGAATAGCAATAACCAATGACAGAGAAGGCTGTTAGAGGTAGCAAAATCATAATAATGGCTAGCATTTATATAGCTCTTTAAGGTTTATGAAGTGCTTTATGAATAGCCCTGTAATAGGGTGCTATTTTTACTGCCTAGTCGATTACCCTGCCTGGGACTCAGTTTCCTCATCTGTAAAATGAGGAGGTTGAATTAGATGGTAGCCTCTAAGGCCCTTTTCATTTCTAGTTCCATAAATTCTTTATTTTGCTTGCATTTTTCCCCCTGCCAAGAAAATGACCTTTAGGCTGGGGACAAAACAAAAAGCTATTGGAGAGCTGGTGACCAAGATAAGAGAGAAACTAAGAGGGCACCTAAATGCTCTTCATGAGTTCAAGTCACCACATCCTGATAAAATGGGGGTACTGAAGGAATTGACAGATATGACTGGGCCACTGCTAATTTAACTTGGAGGGTGAGAGATAGGTAGTAGGAGGATAGTGCTTTCACCCAAGAAAGGATCTCATGCACATATGTCAGAGGGGCTTTGATAAGATCCTTGGGCCATTGGTTTGATTGTAGCACCATCTGATGGGCAGCTTCTTGATCACATGCTCTCAGTAAAAGATCATGGAGCACAAGGATTACAGGTAGATGAATGATACCCCAGTTTTGAAAAGGGGGAAAAGAATGGAGTCTAAAAACTATGGGCTAATTAAATTTACTTCAGTCTTTAATAAAATTACAAAGTGTATTGAAGATGTTAATGAACCATCTAGAAAAATTATAAAGGGCACACATGGATTCATTGGCAACAGGCCATACCATATAATTTTTCCCCCTCTGTTGATGAGGTTAATTGATAAAATAGGCAAATGCTGATGATATGATTTACCTAGATTTTAATGAAGCATTTGACAAAGTCTTTCATGATATTTTTATGGAAAAGTGATGTGGTTTAACCAGTAATACTCCTAAATTGATTCCAAATTGATGTGAATGGCTAAAGTCCATAGTTATCATTAATGATTTGACATCACCTTAGAAGCATCTCTTTAGGGGAACACTTCCCCTGCTTCTAAGGTGATGTCAAATCATTAATGACAACTATGGACTAGAAGCATCTCTTTAGGGAAGTGCTCCAACCATCAGTGATTGGCTCTACATTATTTAATATTTTTATAAGTGACTTGGATAAAGGAACAGATGACACACTTTTTGATGCAAACTGGATGAAAGAGTTAATACATTGGATGAAAGAGTCAGACTCTAAAAGATGCTAATAGACTTTAATATCAGGCCAAATTGAATAAGATGAAGTTTCAATAGTCTTATACTTGGATTTTTTTAAAATTAGTTTTTTAAATACAAAATAGAAGAAATATGGTTAATCTCTGGTTAATCCATGAAAGATTTCAGGTTTTAAGGGACATATAAGATGAAATACAATAAATATAAACGTAAAATCTTCCCTTGGAGGTTCAAAAAATCAATTCTATAAGATGAAAGAGGCTAAGCATTAGTTCGTCTTAGAAAAATCTGGGAGGTTTGATGCACAGTATCTCAACAAATTCAATAGTGTAATGTGATTTAAAAAAAGGTTAATGTGATTTTAGGGTGCATTTAGAGAAGAAATTACCCAAGATTAGAGATATGGTAGTTCCACCGGTCAAATCACAATTAAAGTATCGTATTTGCATTTTGGGTTCCATAATTTAGAGACAAGATGTTGACAAATTGGCCAGAAGGAAACTATGATAATGAAAAGCCTTGAGAGCTTGTCATATAATGATTGATTGAAGGAATAAGGGATATTTAGCCCAGAGAAGATTTATGGATAACAGTCTAAAGTATTTAAAGGGCTTTAGATGAAAGAGGAATGAGAGTTATTCATTTTAGCCCCACAAGGAAAAACTAAAAACAATAGGTGGAAGTGGCAGAGACATATTTAGGTTTGATTTGAGGGAAAAACTTTGGAAGGGTTAGGGCTACCCAAAAAAGTAGAAAGGGATTCCTCCATTCATAAGGAATTCCCCTTGGAACTAGCGTTCTTACACAAAAACTGGATAACTACTTCCTATTTTTTCAGATCTGGTTGCATTCATGAATCTCTAAAATCTCTTCCAACTTTAAGATTCTGTGGTTTTTGCATCAGTGAAGGAAGATCACACCACATTGATTAAATCACAGATCTACTAAAATACCTAGCTCCCAAAATGGGTCGTGTTAGCCTTCAGGCCTGAAAGCAGCATGGACTGACTACTGGACAGAGCATTAGATTTATCAAAAAGACAGTGGTTCAAATCCTGCCATAGCCACTTAGCAGGCGACTTTCCTTAACATCTCTGGGACTCAGTTTCCTTATTTATTAAAGGAAGAGCTTGGATTTGATGATGTCTAAAGTCCCTTTCTGCTCTAAACCTGATTCTCTGACTTCTATCCAGTGTGGAAAAGCCTCAAACTAAAAGCTCCTACCTGGGTCTTCCTGGGCTTGATATTCTATATCACCTTCACCCCATATGTATGTGTATATACATATGCACATACATGTATACCCATATGTATGTTGTGAAGAGAGGAAATACTTAGCTTTTGATCAGCTCCATTGTTGTGTATAAATTATCACAGGCCATTGTTTAATCCCAAACTGACTTCCCTTTGCCACTTAACATAACTCATTATCAACAACAGATATTTACTCATCATTCTGCCTTATCTAAATTGCTTGGCAAAGTAGAGTCCTTTCTCAACAGGCTCAAAAATATGGGCTCAGGGAATAAAATTCACTTCATTATTAGTTTCACTAAAGCCAAATTTAAGAGGGCAAATTAAAGTTACACATCCTGCATGTGTGTATTTGTACAGGAGTGCACATGAACAGAAAGTACTGTTGTTCACACTAGGATATGATGTCACTGACAATATAGAAACCATGCAGAGAGGCAATGTCTGCATATAATGTATTTCCAGACACAGAAGTTCAAGGATGACAGATTGCTGTCATCTTAGGAAATGTTTCCTCATCTTCATGACCATAAATTCTTTGCAACCCAGTAGGACCCTTGCTTCTCTGTCTGATCCATTCAGGGCAAGGGAGGTGAGTGGATGGGACATGGGGGCATATGTTTGGATAGAAGCTGTAATCCTTGTCGGAGTAATTTGAATTTCCTATAAGTAGGAATGGAGACACTTATTGTGCTTTGAGGTTCAAGGATGACTGGGGAAAATCTGGAGGTCTGAGGGAAAGAAGAGGAATGTTGGCAGATGACTGAAGCTTATGTCACTGGGACTTGGTCATTGCCAGAGTGAGAGTCATGGCACCTTGGGCCAGGAATTGGTCAGAAAAGGAGCCTCTCAGCTTAAAAAAGACCTTATTAGGGAGGCTGGCATTGAGACTGGGTCCAGGACCAAGTAGATCCTGTTGGCTGGAAAAGTAATTTTGGGGTATGGGAACAACCACTCTGACGCTCATGGGACAATAGCTAATTATAATATTTGGTATTGATTTAGTGCTTTAAAGTTTGTAAAGCACTTTACAACTATCATCTCATTTGATATTTACAACCACTTTTGGAGTTAGATATTATTCTGATCCCCATTTTACAGATGAGAAAATTGAGACAGACCAAAGTTAAATGGCTTGCCTAAGGTCATATGGATAAATATTTGAGGCTGGAGTTGAACTCGGGTCTTCCTGACTCTAAGATCAGTGCCCCATCCATTGTGTCCAGCTGCTCCTTTCGTAGAAGACTATATCAATACAAGCTTGCCTCCAATGCCTTCTGTCACTCATTTAACAAGAATTTATTAAATATCTGCTGTGTGCCAGGTACCAGGCCATGTGATGGAAATACATGGACAAAAACATGGGACAATAGGTTTAGTACTGGAAGGGAGGTTAGGTATCATTGAGTCCAACCCCCTTCTGAGGTTTAGAAAGACTTGCCCAAGACCATACAACTAGTACACAAACTCAGTTTTTCCTGACTGAGTCTAGCATTCTTTCAAGATAAGTATGTAGTCCTTAGAAACAGACCCCGCCCACTAGGAGTTCATACTTTATTAGGGAGATGCAGACACATTTGAGGGTGATGGTAACTAGGGAAGAAGTTCTGGTCTAGACAATCAAAAGATTAGGAATAGAGCCACACCAATTCCCATAGACTTGTGATAGAGCCATCTGCATCTAGAAAGAGGATTGTGACTGAATGTGGCTCACAATATAGTATTTTCACCTTTTGTTGTTGTTTGTTTGTTTGTTTTCTTTCTCGTTTTTTTCCCTATTTTGATCTGATTTTTCTTGTGCAGCTTGATAAATGTGGAAATATATTTAGAAGAATTGCACATGTTTAATCTATATTGAATTACTTGCTGTCCAGGGGAAGAATAGGGAGAAAAATTTGGAACATGAGGTTTTGCAAGGATGAATGTTGAAAACTATCTTTACATGTATTTTGAAAAATAAAAAGTTCCTATATATATATATACATATATATGAATAGAAGCACAGGGCAGTAAATTGTCTAGAAGCAATGATATTATTACCTTATTGTTTCCAAGGTCAGAAGTATAAGAGAGAGGGTGGAATTTTAGCATGGTAGCATTTCATATAATAAGATGTCCGTGCAGGACAGACACTGGTGTCCTGGTAGATGACCACAATGGAAGTGTAGCCTAGTAGCCTAGTCTAGGGCTGACGAGCTATAGGAGATTGAAGTGAGTTCAATACCCAGCAATCTGGACAATTCTAATGAGTGGATAAATTTCCTTGGAATGACCTCTAGGTGTCAGATCCATTCCTGGTGGGGAAAGGGAGCAGTAGCAAGGCAGATGAAAAAGATACTAACACTGAGTAAGCTTTGGTGTGCTGGGGGATGGTTTCTAGAGGAAGGTTAGTTCATTTCCTTAACTAGAAATCTTTAAGAATTAACATCCTTGGGGCAGCTAGGTGGTTCAATGGATAGAGCACTGGCCTTGAAGTCAGGAGGACCTGAGTTCAAATCCGGTCTCAGACACTTAATATTCCTTGGCTGTGTGACCCTGGGCAAGTCACTTAACCCCAAATGCCTCAGCATAAAAAAGAAGAATTAACATCCCCAACTTGAAATTGTTAAAAATTCAAATCTTCATATTTCACTGTGAATCCACAAAGGAGATAAGTCCCTTGAAATGTAATGAGAGAAGACAAAGTTTTAGTCAATTTTTAAATTTTCATGATCATTGAAGGCTTCTCACAAGAAAGGAACCCCATGACTATGAGAGGTTGAGAGATGACCCCATTATTTGTGCTGAATTAGGGACAATCTTGTTTGGAAGCAAGAACTTCCATGGGAAAATACAAAACAAATAAAAAACAAACCAAACCACAAATGATGCTCTTAAGGAGGAAGCAAGAATGAGAGAAATGGGAGTTGGCTGGATTAAAACACTTCTAGAGCACATTTGGTCACTTTCCTGGTTCTGAGGAATGGTTGGGGGCTGACCTTTTCTGGTGAAACTATCAGTTGCTTTCATTTTTTAATTTTTTAACAGTTTTTAAAATTTTTTCAAATACATGCAAAGATAGTTTTTAATATTCACCTTTGCAAAATCTTGTGTTCCATATCCTTCTCTCCCTCCCCAAGACAGCAAGCAATCTGATATAGGTTAAACGTTCAATTCTTCTAAACATATTTCCATATTTTTCATGCTGCTCAAGAAAAATCAGATCAAAAGGGGAAAAAATACAAGAAAGAAAAAAAAAACAAGTAAGTAAACAAACAATAACAACAACAAAGTTGAAACTCCTAGGCTAACTACATTTGGTCTCTATAGCTCTCTCTCTGGATGCAGATGACATGGAATGGAAAGTGCAGATGACACTTTCCATCACAAGTCTATTGGAATAGTTGCTCTCATTAGAGATATTTCCCCTAAAAGCTCTGCCATGAGTTCTGGTCCTTCTGTCCACGCCACTTCTTCCTCTGGTTCCTTATTTCACAGTATTCAATACTATTTGAGGTAATGGGCTGTTAGCCCTCCTCAGGAATCAAAGACCCTTTATATTCCATTCTATTTATGCCCACCAATGTCCAGCGAAGGATCTCCCCTCTAGGAGGAAGTCTCCAAAGGACACTATGGAATATACTTAGTAAAAACCCACTCTGGATTAGACACAGAAAAATAGACTGAGACCTTGGGGCTCAGTGTCATCATGTGCAAAATGAGAGGGTTGGCTCAGTTGACTTTTATGTTCCTTTCCAGTTCTTAGTCTAGTTATTCTAGGGAACCATGGACTCAGTCACAAAGCTAGGAAGTGTAGTTATTATTATCATGCCCATTTCACAGATGAGGAAACAGGCAAACAGAGGTTAAAATATCTTGCCTAAGCTCACAAACTTGGCCACTCCCGTTCTTGTCCTGGCCCCCAAAGTCTGAGTTGGCCACTGCTGGGCCCCCGGGCCTGGGGATATATATTTCCAGTTTACCTTGTCCTTCATGTCAACCCTGAAATGGAGCCGCTCCCTCGAGATAGCAGATGACTCTCGCAGGGCTGAGCTCCAGGACTCTCCTGAAGACAGCTTACTCCAGAACAGCTGCATCGACCAATGCCAAGGGGTCCCAGGTGGCTGAGTGGGAGGCAGGGTCAGGGACTGGGAGCTGAAGGGCAGGCTGAGCCGGGGCGGGAAGGAAGGCTACTCCTGGGATATGGATCTCCCTCTAGGGATTAGAGGTTGGGTTTTGTGTGTCATTTCCAGGAGACAAGGTAGTGCTGGATAGGGGGTGTGTGTGTGTTGTGTATATGCATGTAAGTGTATATATGTGTGTTTGTGTGCATATATGTGTGTATGAGTATATGTTATGTTTGCACGTGTGTTATGTGCACATGTGTAACATGTATAGTGTTTGTGTGTGTTATATGTGTTTGTGTGCACGCAATGCATGTGTGTATGTGCTGTGTGTATATGTATGTGTGCATGAATGTATGTGCATGTGTGTATTGTGTTTGTGTGTATATGTGTGTGTTTCTGTGTATATGTATGTAAGTATATATAAGTATGCATGCGTGTATGTGTATATTGTGTTTGTGTGTATTTGTGTGTATGTGTGTTTGTATGTGTTGTATATGTTTGTGTATTTTGTGTGTTGTGTGCACGTGTATGGGCGTTTATGTGTGTGGTTGTATGTACATGTATGTGAGTGCATATGAGTATACGTGTGTGTGTGTGTGTGTGTTGTGTGTGTGTGTGTTGAGGGCAGAACAGGGAGGACTTAGGAAGAATATCACAAATTCCTATGGTGCTTTCTTTGTGAATAAGCATCCTGGTGCAGGAGTAACAGAAGGCAGGACACCTGTGATAACAAGGTCTCTTAGGGAACTCTCAGAACTTGGCACACAGCAACCCCCTTTTTCCTTAGGGAAAGAAGCCTAGAGCCCCCGACCAAGGAAAGCCTGGACAGATAGCTAGATAGAGAAACTCAGCCCGATTCAGGGCAGGACTCCCAGAAGTCATCCTGGGGGTGTGTTTGTCCCCTCAGGACCGTGGTTTAGCCACATGGTCCGGTTATATGCTGGGTGTTGTGCCAGTAACCAGCCACCTGGCTTTAACTATTGATGTTAGTATCCACTTGACAGCTAACCCATCCTGGTTGGGGGGGGGGGGGGAAGATGGAAAGAGGAATTTCCCTCTTCTGGATTCTGGCCACAGTGAAGATTATCATTCATCCATATTCCCCTCCAGGCACTCTCACATCCCAAGCACTAGTGACTTGGGGAGGAGTCCTCTTGTTCTGAAAACTCTTCAAAAGAAAGGGATTCCTGGATTTTGCAATCCACACTGTTAAGAAATTCTTTCCATATGGATCACAACATAACATTCTCACTCTTTTTGTTGTTGTTCGCTTGCATTTTGTTTTCTTACTCATTTATTTTCTTTTTTTATCTGTTTTTTCTTGTGCAGTAAGAGAATTGTATAAATATGTTTATACATATTTATTTTTAGATTTTAACATATTTTAACATATTTTTTATTTATTTAACATATATTTTAACATGTTTAACATATATTGAATTGCTTGCTATCTAGGGGAGGGGGTGGGGGGGAAGGAGAAGAAAATCTGAAACACAAGGCTATGCAAGGAGTCAATGCTGTCAAATGATCTGTGCAGATGTTTTGAAAATAAAAAAAGCTTTATTAAAAAAAAAAAGAAAAAATTTTTTTTCAAACATCTAATTTATACGTTGTGTGCTATAACTTAAGCCCACTTGTTCCACATACCTTTCTTTGTTGAGACCCTGCCCAGTCTTCTGGCACCTAAGTCATACGGAGTCTGAGTTATGCTAGGAGACAGACATGGCGCTTCCTCTTCAGTTAAATGCGACTTTAGAAAGGAAAGTGGTAGAGAGACTCAAAGACTGGTGGGAACTTATGGGACTTTAGAGATTGTTTAATTCAACTGCTTGATTTTATATATGAGAAAACAGACTTAGGAAGGTAAAAAAGATTGCACAGGATCCTAGTCTAGCTTCTTTTAATAAGCCATTTTGCTTGAGGAAGGGATTGGCTTCTATAGAGAGAAACACATTACTGTGGGGCTCCAGAAAGTTCTGAGTGTACAGATTCATAAAATTGTATTTTTTTCTTCTCCCCCTTTCTAAGATCAAAGAGTGGGCTAAGATGATGGTGAAATTTCTTCTTTTATCCTTCTGTGTAATCAGCGAGTACTCCCTAGAGGAGGTTAACACATTAAGGGCTCATGGAAAAAAAGAAAAGATATGGTGCTATATCCCTTTGGCCCCATAGAAGGAAGTCAGTTAACCAGATATAAATAAATCCAGGGGATAGACATGATTCAGTTGCTTTATGTGTCCAGGAGGGACAGTCAGAGAGATTCAATTCAATTCAGTTCTGTTCATAGGATAATAATAATAGATAAAACTTATATAGTAGCTATGATGGTTCAGCAAACTCCCATAAATATTATTTCATTTGATCCTCATACAACCCTGGGAGGTAAGGGTTATTATTATTATCCCCATTTCACAAATAAGGAAACTGAAGCAAACAGAGGTTAAAATATCTTGCCTAAGCTCACAAAGCTAGAAAGTATAGGTATTATTATTTTCATCCCCATTTCACAGATGGTGGAAGCTGAGGCAAACAGGTTAAAATATCTTGTCTGAGCTCACAAAGCTAGAAAGTGTAGTTGTTATTATTATTGTGCCCATTTCACAGATGAGGAAACTGAGTCAAACAGAGGTTAAAATATCTTGCCTAAGCTCACAAAGCTAGAAAATGTAAGTGCTATTATTTTCATCCCCCTTTCACATATGGGGAAATCAAGGCAAAGAGAGGTAAAGTACCTTGCTCAGCAACACAAAGCTAAGAAATGTCTGAGCCTGGATTTGAATTTAGGTCTTCTTTACTCCATCTAGGATGTTGATATCATCTAGGATGGCGATAATCTAATTTACAGAAATTTATTAGGAGCCTACAATATTCCAGGTACTGGGATCAGGGGTGCTATCCCTTCCCTCTGGCCTTCATCTTTCAGTCTTTAAACTATTCTTATCCACTTCCCAGAACACTTTTCCATCTACCTGCCTCCACAAAGGACTTTTAAGTGGCTCAAGGAGAATGGCTTCTATTCCCAAAGGTTTTTCCCCAAGGAAAGAGATCCTGCTCTCTACTGGTCGTGCATTTCTGGGTTTATTACTCTTGAGCAGTCCTGCCTCACATCTACCCTAAGTCACTCTTACTAAAAGAGATGAGGTCGAATGGAGCCTGGTTTAGCGGTCCAAGAAGTGAGCCTCTTGGAGGTATCTGGGGAATATTCGGCCACCAGTCTCAGAATAAGGGGGTCAAACCGAGGGCTTGGTGTTCCTCTGCAGAGAGGCATATGGAAGACAGCTCTGGTTTGTGCCCAAAAGAGCTCAGCAGCTCTGAACACTGAGATCCCAGCCCAGGGAGGGATTTGGTCTCCTTCTCCTTTTAAGGAAATGTCTGAGAGATTCTGAGGACTGCAAGCTACAACAAGCCTTAGCCCCACTCATTCCTAACTATTTGGAGAAAACAGCAGATTAATTGGCCACCTCCCCCCTTTCCCAGCCCTCCCTACCACCAACCTGTTTTTCATTAGTATTTTTTAAAGGTCTAGCAGGATTTCATGTAACAGACACATGGAAAAGATCCTACAGCTCAGACCCTCGAAGTAGAATTCTTAGTATCATCTGAGGTACATAAGGGGCTTGGTAAGATATTAGGTGAGGCTGAATGACTTGAGGAGGGAATAGGGAAGAAGATTTATTCTGTAGGTAAAGGTTGGATTAGATCACCTGCAAAGGCCTTTTTAACTCTTGATTCTTTGAGTCAGATCAAAATAGACACAGGATGTTTGAGGAAGGTGATGGGTAAGAGGAAAGAGTTCTCATGGGAGGTGGGGATAGGGATGAAAAGCAAGGGAGAGGGATACTAAAACATGACCCCATTATCTTAAAAGACCATGTTTAATCTAATTGTGAGGGGAAAATGCAGGAGTGTAGGGCGAGATGGAAGACAACAGTGGTCATAGGAAGGACAGGGCAGAGAAGCTGCCAAGAGTTGCCACCATTGGCCCCCTGAGTCGTATCTTCTCTGTGTCCATGGGGGAAGCCCAGGAAAAAGGGACCAAGGGCACTCTATTCAGGGAGAGATGAGGAGAAAGTGAGGGGGTCTAGGCCATCTCTCTCTCTCTGTCTCTCTCTTTCTGTCTCTTTGTTTTTCTGACTCTGTCTCTGTCTCTCTTTCCCCTACTTGGTTTAATCCCAATGCTGGTGCTGGCATCTGGTACAGGTACCTTTGCTTTGAAACTGAAAGTTCAGAAAATTCACATACAAATAATATAAATAAGGTACTTTGTAAACCTTGAAATGTTATATAAAACAGCAAATAAGAGGTAGGGCCTGGATGTATGATTTTACAGGTATGGGGAACTCTCAGGTGAGGAAATTCCCTCTATTAATGTGTATTGGCCCTTTTCCGAGTTATATTGTGGTCTTAGAAAATAGCTGGGTGGTGTAAAACCCAGTTTCTTAAACTGTTCACTTGTAGTCTTATAACTAAGTGTGGGGGTTGCAAAATTATGATTTGTTATCAGTAAATGTTTAATTTCTATACCTATTTCATATACCTATATATCCAGGGTCACGTCAAAATGTCTTGAGTGAAAAGGGGTTGAAAGGAGAAAAAGTTTAAGAAGCCCCTGAGAAGAGGATGAAGCACTGGGCCTGAGGAAGACCCGAATTCAAATCCTATCTCAGATATTTACTAGTGTGACCATGGACAAGTTAATTAGGTTCTGCCTGCCTCAGATTCCTCATCTATAAAGTGGACATTAAACATAGTGCTTCCCCAAAACAAGCAGAACCAGGAATACATTGTACACAATAACAGCAAGAATGTGCAATGATCAACTGTGAAAGCCTTGGTTCTTTTCAGCAGTTCAGTGATCCAAAGGAATCCCAATAGAGTTTGGACAGAAAACACCATCTGCATCTAGAAAAAGAACTAAGGAGACTGAATGTAAATCAACACATGTGATGTTCATTTCTTTTTTCTTTTTTTTTCCTTCTCCCATGATTTTTCCCATTTGCTCTGATTTTTCTCACATAAAACAATGTGCATTAAAAATAAATAAACTGGGGCAGCTAGGTGGCGCAGTGGATAGAGCACCAGCCCTGAAGTCAGGAGGACCTGAGTTCAAATCTGGTCTCAGACACGTAACAGCTGTGTGACCCTGGGCAAGACACTTAACCCCAATTGCCTCAGCAAAAAAAAGAAAAAATAATAAATAAATAAATAAATAAATAAATAAATAAATAAATAAATAAATAAATAAATAAACCGGGGCAGCTAGGTGGCACAGTGGATAGAGCACCAGCCCTGAAGTCAGGAGGACCTGAGTTCAAATTTGATCTCAGACACTTAACATTCCCTAGTTGTGTGACCCTGGGCAAGTCACTTAACCCCAATTGCCTCAGCAAAAAGCAATAAATAAATAAACTTTTAAAAAAATAGTGTTTCCCTCCCCTGGCTCTGTCCAACCACCATCCATGGTTGTTGTGAGAATCAAATGAAATAACAGCATAGAATACATTGGAAACTTTAAAACACTATGTAAATATTAACTGTTATTATTATTAGAGTTACCAACAGCACTGGGGAGATTTTGTGATTTGCCTAGACTACACAGACAGTACTGTCAATACTGTTAAACCCAGCTCTTCCAGATGCTGAGGTGGCCTCTCAATTCTCAGCAAGAGGGCATCCTTTATCATATGAGTTAAACTGAATGGATGCTGAGCTTCCTTCCATCTCTCAGATTCTATGGTTCATTAAGTTGCTGTTCAATTGTGTCTGATGCTTCATCATCCCATTTGGGATTTTCTTGGCAAAGTTACTGGAGTGGTTGGCCATTTCCTCCTTTAGCTCATTTTACAGATGAGGAAACTGAGGCAAACAGGATAAAGTGACTTGCTTAATATCGTATAGCTAGTAAGTTTCTGAGGTCATTTTTGAGCTCAGCTCTTCCTGACTCCAGTCCCATCCCTCTATCTATTGTACCACATAGCTGCCCCATTATTAAATAGCTCAGTGTTAACCAACAAGGACCCCACAGTCTTGTCTGGATACCCAGTTTTGGTTCTTTGGCTTAGGACAAATCCTGGCCAATATGCAGACCATTAATTTCCCCAAATATAAGATCTGTGAGCTTAAGACAGCAACCTTCTTACCTTCTACCCCTCCGGAATTGTCCTATGACCTGTGAGTTAACTGGCACCTTTCCAGAGCCAGCCCCCAGAACTTGGGCTCCCAAGAGGCTTCCCAGGACTCCTAGACATGTGCCTCATTTGCTCTCTGAATATTAGCATGCCTGGGAAGCACCTGGGAGAATTCATGACCCATCAGCACTGAAGAGATAGAAATGTAAGAGGATGTACAAGTGCTCCTAAATTCCAGCGTCACCAGGACCAGCTGCCAGTATAGATGACCCCAGTGCTTGTAGAACCTGAGAATGAGGCTTCTAGGTCCCCAAAGGCTAAGCTGTTGGTGACTTGGGAGCAGTACTTCATGGATCTGCTGTGGGGACAGTTTCAGCTCCCATGGAGTTATAAAGAGTCTAACTCATATGATAAAGGAATCTCTCTTCCTGCCCCATATAGGATGAATCTGGGCTTTGTATGAGTCTGAAGTCAGAATTCCTTGTGGGGAGAAGCACCTGGGGATATGGGTGACAGCTTCTTCCCAAAAGATCCATAGGAAGAATAGAACATATGTGGTCCTAATGCCTTAAATGATCTCAGCTGCATTTAGTTGTCCTGGGAAATGAGCTGAAGAATCCCATCCAGGAATACCCATAATCTTTTCGGTGTCAGTGGATGACAAAAGATAGGAGGTTCCATGGCCCTAGAAGCTCTTCCCTGCCAGGACCCTCCCCCAAAGTAGATCTTACTGTGTCTGGTCAAGATCATATGATAGGAGAAGGGAAGGAGATGGATAAATGAGCCACAGAATCCTTGCCTTAGATTCCATGCAGCTCATCCAGCCCAAAACCCTCCATGAAGGGACCGGGCTGGTTCTGTGGAAACATTTTGTACCTGCACCACAAACATGTCATCGGGGACTTGACCTAAGTTTATTTAGCAAAGAAAGTTCTTGGCTCCCTGGCTTGAAACACAGTCCAAGGGCAGAGTTTGGTGAGACATGGCCTTGGAATGGCTCTCCCTCCTCCCTCCCCTTGAGGCTATGGAGCCCCAGTCATACATACACAGCAGGACCTACTTTGGAGGAGGGTCCTATGAGCTAAGGACCATGCTGAGCCTTGTTCCCTTGGAACCTCCTGTCCTTTGTCACCCTCTGATACTCTGAATGGATTATGGATATTACTACGGACAGGGGGAGGATTCTTCAGCTCATTTCCCAGGAAAACTAAATGTAGCTGAGAGTATGGATGGCAGAAGGAAAAGGAAGCATAAGCTTGAAAAGGACAGATTTGAAAGATATACATGTAAGACCTTTCTTAATAGAGAGGCGATAGGGTATAATTAATGAAAACTTGTCAGAAAGAATTAAGGAAAGAAGCCTTTATTAAGCTCTTATAGAGTTAAGAGATTTTATAAGTAGGATTTCATGTGATTCTCAGACCCAACCTGGGAGCATAGTGATATTATTATCTCTATTTTATAGATGAGGAAACTGAGGCAAACTAGGTTAAGTGACTTGCTGGCTGGCTGGTGTTTCTTATAAAAATGCTGCAAAGATAAAAAGTACTCAGATGTGTATGAAGTTGATTTATTTACAATTCTTCCAAGAAACAGGTAATCCACCCAACAGCAAACCTTGGGCCCATCTTTGCTTATAGCTGCAGAAATGAGCTTTTTATTTCCTATCCTGAAGCGCAAGGTCCCTCCTCCATCTTCCCCAATTGGCTGGGGATGATAAAATTAATAGATTTCTTAGTCCTCCCATTGCATGTTCCTCCTTGACATGTTCCCCCTCCCTCATCATGCAATCCATGTTCAAAAATGGTGGAAAACTCCTCCTCTGGAGAGAAGTTAATATTAATTAACTCATTAAGCATGCACACTCAATGCTTACAGTTGCCTTTAACCCACTTCTTGTTTTGGGAATTTTTATCAGTTTGACAGTTCAGCAGCTTAATATCTTGTTTTTCACAACTAACTTGGTCAGCTAATATGACTCTTCTCTAAGTCCTTGTCCCTATATGGAAATACAACTCTATAGGTTACTCACAGTGTCTGAGGTTACATTTGAACTGAGTTCTTCCTGATCACCCCCACCCCCCAGCTTCAGCACTTACTACCTATGTTATAAATTAGACCACCTCTCTCAGCCTATTTTCTCATCTATAATGTGGGAGTTGGGTTGTAAGGTTCCTTCCAGTTTTAACAGGATGAGATCCTCTTATGATGAGGAATACATTTTAGGAGACCAAGGACTGACTTTCTAGTGAGTCACTTAACCTCAGTCTGTTTCAATTTCCTCAACTGTGCAACAGAGATAAAAAAGAGCACCTACCTCTCAAGGTTGTTGTGAGCATCAGATGAGATATTTGTGCAGAAACTTGCATTTAATAGGTGTTTATACTTGTTCTGAATTTACCGGAAGAACAAAAAGTCAAGAATATCAAGGGAATTAATGAAAAAATGCAAAGGAAGATGACCTAACCATGTCAGCTCTAAAATTATATTATAAAGCTATAGTCATCAAAACCATTTGGAACTGGCTAAGAAATAGAATAGTGGATCAGTGAAGTAGGTTAGGTACACAAAATTCAATAGTCAATGACTATAGTAATCTACTATTTGATAAATCCAAAGACCCTAGCTTCTGGGATAAGAACTCACTATTTGACAAGAATTGCTGAGAAAATTAGAAAAGAGTATGGCAGAAACTAGCTATCAACATCTCATATCCTATACCAAGATAAGGTCAAAATGGCTTCATGAGAATTGCACACTTTTAACCTATATTAGATTACTTGTTGTCTGGGGTGGGGAGGGAGGGAGAAAAATATGGAACACAAGGTTTTACAAGGATAAATGTTGAAAACTATCTTTGCATGTATTTTGAAAAATCAAAAGCTATCATAAAAAAGAAATGGCTTCATGATTTAGACATAAAGAATAATACTATACATAAATTAGGAGAGCAAGGGATCTGTGGATTTGTTTGATCTGTGGAGAAGAGGAGGGATTTGTGGTCAAAGAAGAACTACAGACCTTTATGAAATGCAAAATGGATAATTTTTATTACATTAAATTTAAAAGATTTTGCACAAACAGAACCAATGCAACCAAAATTAGAAGGAAAGCAGAAAGCTGGGAAATAACTTTTACAGTTAGTGTTTTTGATAAAAGCCTCATTTCCCAAACATATAGGGAACTGACTCAAATATATAAGAATACAAGTCATTCCTCAATTGACAAATGGTCACATGGTAAGAAAATAATTTTCAGATAAAGAAATATAAGCCACTTAGAATCATATGAAAAAAAATTTTAAATCATTATTGATTAGAGAAATACAAATGGGCAGCTAGGTGGGACAATGGATAAAGCACTAGCCCTGAAGTCAGGAGGACTTGAGTTCAAATTTAATCTCAGACACTTAACACTTCCTAGCTATGTGACCTGGGCAAATCACTTAATCCCAATTGCCTTAGCGGGAGAGGGGAGGAAGACACAGAGAGAAATACAAGTTAAGACAAGTCTGGCATACTACTCCATAGTATGGTCCAATGGTCAATCTCTCAGATTGGCTAAAATGAGAGGAAAAAGATAATGATAACTGTTAGAAAGGATGTGGAAAAACTGGGACACTGATGCATTGTTGGTGGAGTTGTGAAATGAACCAACCATTCTGGAAAGCAATTTGGAACTATGCCCAAGGGGTGTGGAATTGTGCATGACCTTTGATCCAGCAGTGCCACTACTGGACCTATATCCCAAAGAAATCATAAAAGTGGGAAAAGGATCCACATGTGCAAAAATGTTTGTAGCAGCTCTTTTTGTAGTGGCAAGGAATTGAAAATCGATGGATGCCCACCAATGGGGAATGACTGAATAAACTATAGTACAGGAATGAAATGGAATATTATTATCCTATAAGAAATAGTGAACAGGCTGACTTCAGAAAAATCTGTAAAGACTTACATGAACTGATTCTGAGTGAAATGAGCAGAGCCAGGAGTATATTGTATACAGCAACAGCAAGATCATGTGATGATCAACTCAGCAGTGCACTGATTCAAGACAATTCCAATAGATTTGGGATGGAAAAAGTCATTCAGAGAGAAAACTATAGAGACTGCAGATAGAAACATACTATTTTCACCTTTTTGTTGTTCGTTTTTTTTTTCTTATGGTTTGTTCTGATTTCTCTTTCACAATGAGACTAATATGGAAATATGTTTTAAATGATTGCACATATATAACCTATATCAGATTGCTTGCTGTCTTGGGTGGGGGGGTGTTAAGGGAGAGAGAGAGAAAAACTTTGGAACTCAAAAATGTTACAAAAAGGAATGTTGAAGACTCTCTTTACACGTAATTGGAAAAACAAAATACCATTGAGAAAAATAGAAATAGAATATATACATACATATGTATGTATATATATAATAAATTTCTCCTATAACTATCAAAGCTAAAAAAAAAAAAAAAAGTCCAAAGGAGAACTGGTGCTGAATTTATTCCAAGAATCAGTGGCCCAAAAAAGACAAAGAGCAGAAATGCCTTTTCCCAGCATTCACAGCCTATAAGAGAAGAGTCTTCTCTGCAAGAATCTATTCTCCCAGATGCTCAGTAGTTAATCTCTGACACAACCACCAGTCACAGGAACACAGAGGGACCAATCAGAAGTTGCTGTGTCATTTCAACAAAGTGAAGCACTAGTCCACAGCAAGAAGCCAATAAGCATGTGCATCCTCATGGAACCAGAGTGCATGTTATTGGCCTTTCTGTGAGTTTCTCCCCTAGAGTCCCAGACATTGCAGCATGTGTCTTTTAGTTAGGAAGATCTGATCAGCATGTAATTCCTGCAGCCTTTAGTAAACAAGACCTGTTCTATTCTTTTTTGTTTGTTTGTTTTTGTTTTGTTTTATTTTTGCTGAGGCAATTGGGGTTAAGTGCCTTGCCAAGAGTCACACAGCTAGGAAGTGTTAAGTGTCTGAGACCAGATTTGAACTTGGGTCCTCCTGACTTCAGGGCTAGTGGGGACCTGCTCTATTCTTTATGGAGACAGAAAGCAAAAGCCAGGGACAGCTAGGTGGTGCAGTGAATAAAGCACTGGTCCTGGAGTCAGGAGGACCCAAGTTCAAAACCACCCTCAGATATTTACTAGCTAGTAATCCTGGGCAAATCACTTAACCCTAATTACACCCCAGAAAAAGGAAACTAATGCTCATGATATTACTTTGACTCCATTATGGAGGGAGAAGTGATTAACAGGCCCTCCTTGGGCAACAGTCAGAGACCAAACTTAGCTCCCTATTTCTCTCAGTCTTTGTCTCCAGTCCATACTCAAGGTCCCCTGTTCATTTCTTGTGAAATTGGTTGATAATACTAGAGATTTTTTGCCCATAAAAGGGAAAATCTAGCTAGGGACATGACACCATATAGAAGTCATCTCTTTATATATTAGACATTTCTTTAATTCCAGAGATTAAAACTGTAGCAAGTGGTAGAAGTTGCAAAGAGGAAAATGTGTAATGGGAAACTGGTCCAGTCTTTTGAGTGTGAACAACCTCCTCTGTCTGGTGTCAACCTGCATGGATCCTCAGAGACCATGCTTCTGGGCCTTCCAGGTATGCTTGAAGGATGGGGCCCCTATTGGCCAGGCTCCTCCCCGAACATGCCCCATCCCTTCTGTAGACTTGATTCTAGAAAATAGTTCCAAATAATTAGAATTGACTAAAAATAGAACCAGTCACCTTGGAAGTAGGTTATTCCTCATTGGAGATTTTCATGGGTAGCCATTTTCTGTATACATTATAGAATAAATTCTTATTCGGATAAGTCTCTTCTAACACTAAAATTCTATGATTCTGTGATTGCTATGACTCTACAGCTATTGCTTAGAACAATTCCTTGAGCCTGGTGGACATTTGTTTGTTTGGGTGCCATCCCATATTATATTTAAGTAATAGCCAATAGCCAAGATGGGATTCACAGAATCCTGGAATCCAAAAGCTTCCAAGTTCCTCCTAATTAGATTTTCACCCATTTCCCTCCCTCCACCCCCTCAGCAAGACTGATTCAGAATTGTTTGAGAGACAAGACCATCTTCTTTAGGAGAGGAACCACCTTTATTCATTTTACAACAAGAGCACTCACTGGCTCTTGAGTCTAGAGACCTGAAGTCAAATCCCAGCTCAGTCACTTACTATTTGTGACCATGTACAAGTCTTTTAAATACTTTGAATCATAATTTCCTTGGGTATAAAATGAAAAGTTATTTTTTGATTCCTAATTTCCTTATGTGTAAAATGAAGAGGTATTTAAGTGGCTCAGTGGAAAGAGCACTTTTAAGTATCTGAGGCTAGATTTGTACACAGGAAGATGAGTCTTCCTGACTTCAGGCCTGACATTTTATCCACTGCACCAGTAGTGAGAGGTTAAGTGACTTGCCCAGAATGAAATAAACAAACAAACAAACAACAACAACAACAAAAAACAATAGAGACTTGAAGCTAAGACTTCTGGACTCTAAGGCCAGATCTTTAGATCTACTACTCCAGGCTTTTATCCATCCTCCCATATCACAGGACTGTGAGCCATTATTGCTAACTCAGGAAATTCTTCTTTATATTTTCCCTTCTGTTGAAACAAAACTAGAACCATTATCAATAAAATCAGAGGTGAAACAAGGTTGCCTACTATCACCATTACTATTCAATACTGTATTAGAAATGTTAGGTTTGATGGCTCTCTTCAACAATGAAATGTTTCAAACCACCTCCAATTGTTTACTGAAGAAAGCCATATACACCCAGAGAGAGGGATGTGAAATGTGGACCACAACATAACATTCTCATACTCCTTGATTGATGTTTGCTTACATTGTGTTTCCTTTATCTGATATATCGTTTGTGTAGATAAGATTTTTCTTGCACAACAATGATAAGTTTGGAAATATGTATACATATATTCGATTTGCCAATATTTTAACATAATTAACATGTAGTGGATATCCTGCCATCTAGGGGAGGGGTGGGGAGTTGGGGGGAAAAATTTGTAATGGAAAGCTATGTAAGGGTTATTGTTGAAGAATTACCCACACATATGTTATGCAAATAAAATAAAATTTAAAAAAAATTTAAAAATTTAAAAATTTAAAAAAAAGAAATGTTAGGTTTGGCAGTAAGAGAAGAAAAAGAGATTAAAGGAATTAGAGTAGGTCATGAGGAAACCAAATTATCACTCTTTGCAGATGATATGATGGTATACTTAGAGAACCCTGGAGAATCATCTAAAAAACTACTAGAAACAATTCACAACTGTAACAGAGTTGCAGGATACAAAATAAATCCCCTTCTGTTGAAACTTGAATTGTAGAACCCTCAATGAAGAATGAAAAATGATCAATCACTTTACATAAAAACTATTTAAAGATTCTAAGGCCATGCTTTGAATGCCCACTCCATGTCCCACCACTCAATTCTCTCTCAATCTAGCTCTTACTTCATCTTTATTTTTCTTTCTGAATTCTCCTTAGGAAAGCAGGCAAGTGGAGACCAAGACAGATGCCAAGAATGGAAATGAGAAAGGTCAGGATGCTGGTAAAAAATCTCTTGGTTCCAAACGGGACTCTGACCTGGGAAAAGAGCAGAAGAAGGACAGTCTGAAGATAAGCCAACAAAAAGAGAAAG
Organism: Myrmecobius fasciatus; assembly: GCA_023553655.1. NCBI lineage: Eukaryota > Metazoa > Chordata > Mammalia > Dasyuromorphia > Myrmecobiidae > Myrmecobius > Myrmecobius fasciatus. The sequence goes on from JAJPUD010002536.1 coordinate 281,512, forward strand.
ACGAAGCAGATGGCAAAAGCAAAGAGAAACTCAAGGATGACAAAGTCCTGAGGGGCATAGACAAAGGCAGGGTCAAGGCTGCTGTGGACAAGAAAGAGACGGGGAAGGATGGGAAAGCAGAAGAAAAAACAGTGGCAGCAAAGAAAGGGATTGAAAGGAGCAAAAGTGTGAGCAAAGACAAGGAGAAGAAGGGAGAAGAGAAGAGTGAGGGAGATAAAAAAAAGGAGGAAGAGAAAGTGAAGACAGGGAGTGGCAAAGAAGAGGTCAAAAAGGAAAATGGGAAAGTTAAGAAGGGGGAGCCTGCCACCCCAAAGGAGCCCAAGGATGATGGCAAGCCCAAGAATATTAAGGCTCCAGAGTCTGAGAAGCCCATCCCCAGTAGCCCTACCAAGGCCCCAGAGACTCCAGCCAAGGCCCCAGAGACTCCTGCCAAGGCCGAAGAGGAAGCAGCCCCTAGCATATTTGATGAACCTCTGGAAAAGGTGAAGAACAATGATCCAGAGATGACAGAGGTAAATGTCAACAACTCGGACTGCATCACAAATGAGATTCTGGTCAAATTCACTGAGGCCTTGGAATTCAACACTGTTGTCAAGGTGTTTGCCTTGGCCAATACGAGGGCTGATGACCACGTGGCGTTTGCCATTGCCATCATGCTCAAGGCCAACAAGACCATAACCAGTGTCAACCTGGACTCAAACCACATCACTGGCAAAGGCATCCTGGCCATCTTTCGGGCTCTGCTCCAGAACAACACACTGACGGAGCTTCGCTTCCATAATCAAAGACACATTTGCGGGGGCAAGACGGAGATGGAAATCGCCAAGCTCCTTAAGGAGAACACCACCCTCCTCAAACTGGGCTATCACTTTGAACTGGCGGGTCCCCGGATGACTGTCACCAATCTGCTCAGTCGAAATATGGACAAACAGAGGCAAAAGAGGCTGCAGGAGCAGAAGCAGGCACAGGGTGGGGGTGGGGAGAAGAAAGACCAGCTGGCAGTGCCCAAGATTGGGGCCCTGCCCAAAGGCTCCCCTAAGCCATCTCCACAACCTTCCCCAAAGCCCTCCCCGAAGAACTCCCCCCAAAAGGGTGGCACTCCTGCCGCCCCACCCCCACCTCCACCTCCCCTGGCTCCACCCCTCTTGCCAGAGAACCTGAGGAATTCCCTTTCTCCAGCCACCCAAAGGAAGATGGGAGATAAGGTCCTCCCAGCACAAGAGAAGAACTCTCGGGACCAACTGCTAGCTGCCATCCGTTCCAGCAACCTCAAGCAGCTCAAGAAGGCACGTAGTTTGGGGTGGGATAGGAGATGGGGATGGGCAGTAGGGCCCACAGTTTATTAGGGTTGGGGGAGAGGCAGAGAAAGTATCAGATTGCCTTTGATTCTGAAGAATTCTGAGGGAGATAATTCAGACTCCTTCGGGAACTATTGAATAAATAGATTCTAGGGCTTAAAAGGGACTTTGAAAGGTCATCTAATTCATCCTCTTACTTATGGCCCCTTAAACCATGTGCAACAGATGATAGATATAAAGATAGACAAAGACAGAGGAGGGTAGAAAGGAGGGGGAGGGGAAGAAGAGGGAGAGGGAAAGAGGAAGAGAAACAGGGGGAAGGAGAAGGGAAGGGGAGGGAGAGGGAGAGAAAGAAAGGGAGAGTAAAAGGGAGAGAGGGAGGGGTAGGAGAAAGGAGAGAAAGGAGAAAGGGGAAGAAGAAGGAAATGGAGAGATAGAGGGAGGGGCAAGGAGAGGGAAAAAGAGAAAAAAGGAGAGGGAGAGGGAAAGAGAGAGAGAGAGAGGGAGAGGGAGAGGGGGGAAGAAGAAGAAAAGAGGAGGGAGAGGGAGAGAGAGAAACAGAGAATGGAAAAGGGAACAGGAAAGGGAGAGAGGGAGGGAGAAGGGAAAGGAAAGAGAGGAGAAAGAGGGAAAGAGGGACATAGAGAGATAGAGGAAGAGAGAAAGGAACAAAAAGAGGGAGGGGAAGACAGAGGGGAGGGAAAGGGAAAAAAGGAACAGGAAGAAGGAGAAGGGAAGGGAAGAGAGAAGAAAAGAGAAAAAGGGAGAGGGAGATAAAGTATGGTGATATAGTGGTTGGAGCACCAGCCAAGAAGTCAGGAGGATCTGAGTTCAAATTTGACCTTATGCATTTCTAGCTAAACAAGTCACTTTAACCCTGATTTTCTTGCAAAGAGAAGAAAGAAAGAAAAGAGAGAATGTATTTATTATGCCAAGCATAATGCTTAGCACTAGAAATAAAAATACAAGCAAGTAGGATATTCTCTGTCCTCAAAAAGCTTCCATTCTAATGGAAGAAGAAAACAAGTAAAGAAGTCCTAAAAAAGGAGGGTAGGAGGGGAAAGGGTATCTCACTGGATTTGATAAAGAGACTGAGGGAGCTGACATTCAGGCATGGCCACTAGCAGATAAGGCAGAAAGTTCACTCATCAGAACCTGGGGGAAAGTCAAAGTTTCCAGTGGAATATAAATGGTTGGAGAATAGGGCCAAGGGTGAGGATAAGTATATCTTGTCTTTAAAGGTCTTTAAGAACAGGAATTTTCCCAGCTATCTCTCAGCATCCCACTCCAATCTTCCATCTCAGAAATATCTAAATGCTAGATGCTGGATATCACACATGGTCTAAATAAGAAACCTCTCTTCCATAAAAAGGGATCCTGCTCTTTCATAAAAAAGGGGGGGGGGTCATGTAATCTAGTAGGATGAGTGAAATGCATTAAGCAAAACTTTGATGTACCATACTATCTGACAAGGTCATTTGAGAGGTACTGCTAAAAGTGATGTATGAAGCCAGGAGAAAGGTCAAGTGTTGTGAGTAGAAATGATAGGCTCTTTTACAGAAATATTAGAATTAGTTTCAATCTTTTGACTTTCTTTTTTTTGGGGAGGGTGAGTGTGTGTGCATGTGTGTATGTGTGTGTGTGTGTGTGTGTGTGTGAGAAAGAGACAGATAGAGACAGAGAACAGAGTTATACACACACACACACACACACAGAAAGCACTTTAAGGAAATGACTCCCAAGAGTCAGTTTTGCTTGTTTATTCTCTTTATGAGGTTGTATAATCTATTAGCAGAAGTTCATTCTCTCTGGGAGTCTTATTTAGGCAAGAATCAGAATTCATGGGCCTGACCTGTTAGATGCCAATGATGGTCTGACCCTGAGTAAATAAATGGTGCTCAAGATCTTGTGGGATTCTGAAATGAGTTTGGCTACTGCCAATAACCCTAGGGCATGGTGCTGACCTTTACTGTGTTTTAGGTGAAAAAAGCTTCCCCTTGCTTTATCACTTATTGAATGTTAACAATGTCACATAGCTGACTATCATGAGAATGAGCTGGTTGTCTTGGAGGAAATTTATGCCATCCTCTGCATTCTGTCTTTCTTTGGAGGTCCAGTTCAAATGCCATCTTCTCCATGAAGCCTTCCCTAACTACCTACTCCAAGGATCTCATCTTGAAATTTATTTGTCCCTCCTTTTGTATACTTATATATTACTATTATTGTATGTCCTAGAGGTCCTCCTTATCAAGGATCCTTAACAATTTTTGTTTCAAGAATCCCTTTCACAATCAGGAAGTTATTCTCAGAATAATGTTTTTAAATGAATAAAATAAAATACACAGGACTACAAAGGAAGTCAATTATATTGTGACAGTTATCTACATATATGTAAATGTATATATATCTATATCTATACACACATGTATGTGTGAATGCACGTAAAGGTCACTAATGCCAGGTTAAGAACCTCTGCACAGAGGGCAGCTAGATGGCACAGTGGATAGAGCACCAGCCCTGAAGTCAGGAGGAACTGAGTTCAAATCTGGTCTTGGATATTTAACACTTTCTAGCTGTGTGACTCTGGGCAAGTCACTTAACCCCAATTGTCTCAGAAAAAAAAAAAAAAAAAAAGAACCCCTGTGCAAATTCAATAAGTATTTGTTAAGCCTCTCCTATCTGCAAAGCTCTGTGCTAGATGTTGTTGATAGAAAGAAAAAACAATGGTTCCAGTCCTCAGATTTTGCTTTCTACTGGAGAGATACAATGTGTAGTAATACCTGAGTAAATACTGAGAAAATACAAAATAACTTCAGGAGAATAGCAGGAGGAACAGAAGGATGAGGAAAAGCCTTCCACAAGAGCAGGCACTGGCACCAAGCCTTGAGGGAAGCAGAGAATTCTATAAGGCAGACAAGGAGGGAAGGAATACATGCTCAAAAGCTCCAGAAAAGGAAAGATGGCATCCTTTGTAAATTTTGTATTTTCTCCACCACCTAGATTAGCATGGACCAGCCTAGTACAATAAGTAAGATCTGCATACACAGAACCCGAGTTCACATCCCACCTCTGATGACTTCTTGAGTGATCCTAAGGATCTTCCCAGAGCTCCACTTTCCTCATGTCTAAAAATTAAGAAGTTGGACTCAGTGATCTCTGAGCCCCCTTAGTCTGGATATTATGATCTTATTATCTCTGGAGCTCTGTATCTCACAGGTGCCCAATAAATATTTGCTCAATTGAAATCTAAAAACCATCCCTAACATGACTCTCTTCAACAATGAAATGCTTCAAACCAATTCCAATTGTTCAGTGAAGAAGGCCATATACACCCAGAGAGAGGGATGTGAAATGTGGACCACAACATAACATTTTCATGTTCTCTATTGATGTTTGCTTGCATTGTATTTCCTTTATCGGATTACTCTTTCTTATAGATATGATTTCTCCTGCACAAAAAAATGATGTGTGGCAATAACTATACATATATTTGATTTAAGTATTCTAACATAATTATCATGTAGTGGATATCCTGCCATCTAGGGGAGGGGTGGGGAGTAGGGGGGAAAATTTGTAACAGAAAGCTTTGTAAGGGTTAATGTTTAGGAATTACCCATACATATGTTTTGCAAATAAAAAGTATTAATAATAAAAAAAAATAAAAACCATCCCTAGTGCTTCTTTTAGACACAGAATAATGGATTATCTGGACTACAGGATTTATCCAGTATCTAACTTCTGGTGTCATTATTTACACAGACAGAAAAAAAAAAGAGAGGATTTACTTGAAGTATTTTAAAACATGGCATTTTAAATGATTTTGGAAAACAGGTGTAGTACTCCTGCTTTTCATTTTATCTTCTTAATAACTTGTGTACAATATTAGGCCATTTGACCCAAACCACAGCCTTGTGAGACAAGTAGTGCAAGTATTATCATCTACACTTTATAGCTGTGGAAACTGAGGCTCAGAAGTAATGTGATTTGTTACATGACTGATAAATGACAGAGTCTAAATTTAAACCCAGACATGTTCTCAGTTCTTTCCTGAGGGAACCATCCAAAGTATGCCTGGAGGTGTCAGTTTAGACATCAATTAAGTTTTTCTGCTAGCTAGGACTGCCAAATGTGGAAACACGTATTTCCTTTCTCTCCTTTCCCTTGGGAATCAGTTCAGAATTCTATATATCTTGTTCCATGACGGTTGAAGTGGAAGACACATTGAGATGACCATAGGAAGCTCCAGCTTGAGAGTCCTTCAGTAATACTGTGTTTTTGCTTTCTCCCCATGTAGGTGGAAGTGCCCAAACTGCTTCAGTAGGACGAGGGGCCTGGGGACAGTGTCTGCCCATCCCATAACTGTGCTCAGACCAAGCCTCCCAGAATGATGCAGACCTCCCCCAACCTCAGCTTCCTGCTGTGGAGGGACCTACTCTGTGAAGGGAGTCCCAGGAGAGAGGCCAAGGACCCTGACGTCCAGGCCATATTCAAGGAAAGACACCTCCTTTAACCTCACCTTTCTTTTCTTAACTTTGAGATGCTCCAAGGATTTCTTTTCCCTGGAATAGAGGGTTCTGGACTATGAGTCAACCTCATGTGCCACTCAGAAGGTGGTACTATTCCTGGGCACCATGTTCCCAGTTAGAGATGGAAGACCTGTGGCTAGAGAGATGCCCAGCAAGGACCACATGACACTCTTCTCCCTTTCTTCCCAAAGCCTGCTGCTCCTGTGGCTGGGATTCGGCTCTTCGAGGAGCCCAGGAGACACAGTTGATGGGGTTGGTGGGTGTCTGAATGTGGTACTGCCAGGAGAAGGGAGATTGTTTGGTATGGAAGTGTAGAGGTGAACAGAAGGCAAAAAGGAATCATATTTGTTTAGGCTGCACATAATTGAGAAGAATTTGGGCATTTTCAGAAAGAGATGAAAGTAATAGGGGGCCACCCCCAAATCTTTGAATCCAAGAAAGGGGCAGCAATGCTCCTGGAATGTGTCTGGGTTGATTGGAAAGGAAGTGGTGGGAACAGCAGTGTTCTGGATGAACTTTTCAGGGGTTGAAATGGAGGGGAAAGGGAAGGGGCCGGCTGTTGGGCAAGAATGAGAGAGGGGCATACCCAGAATGATAGTTGGTCATACCAGATACCAACAGACATGTCCCTCATATCTACTAGCTACTGTATAGGATAGCTGTGCATCTGTTTTTCCATAAGATTTTGATAATATATACAAATCTTTAGCTGCCTAAGATTGTATTTGCTGCAGGGGTACCAGTCTTTGAACTTAGAGACAATGAATACACCTTGCCATTACACTTCCTCTTTCCTCTGGGGACCTTGAAAAGAAGGCTCTTAACTGTGCACTTAAGCTAACCATCCCCCACTACACACAGCTAAGATTTAAACCTATCTCATAAGATTGGAGGGAGGGGCAAAGGGAGAGGGAGGAGAAAGCTGGGAGCCTCTGGAGAGACATCTGGAAGTTTCCTGGGCCAGGGTAGGTAGAATCCACTATGTTCTACTATAAAACAGAAGCTCTTTGTAAATGCACTTCATTTTAAGCAACATTTATTAATTTCCTGAGAGACAGCGAGGGGCAGTGGATAAAGAAGTGAGTTTGTCTTACTTTTGACTCATATTGGCTCATATGATCCTGGACAAGACTTCTAACCTCTCAGTGTGCTCTGAACATTACAGAGAAAAGGCCAACCTGCACTGTTCGATGGAGCTCCTTCTTCGGCCCAATAAAACCACAGGTCTAGTCTCCAACCCTCTTGGGAAGTACCTATTACATTTTTGCCAGTCGATAAGCTATCAGTGGTTGGAACCATTAAATGGGGTAGGGAGGGAAAAGGGAGAATGCCAGTAGGAAGAGTCAGAGAGGAGCCTTTCAATGAACCAAAAAGGTCCCTACTGTATGCTCACTATTGAAAGGCATAAGGTATCCAAAGGAAGAGGGATGGAAGACATTGATAGGAGTTAGTTCTTAGGCAATTAGAAGAGGCAGACAGGAGAACAGAGCTCCCTAAGATGCCTATATTAGGCATTTTCGGGGAGAGAAAGAGACTCATTCCATTTCTCTGCCTAACCATGGGCTATGGGCCAATTCTTTACAGAGGCCACAAGGCAGCAAAGGAAATGACCTCTGGGCACAGAAAGGAGCTAGAATGAACATAGGAGGAGATACTGGTCTATAGGGAAGAACAGCCTTTGTCCTTGTCTTCTTTCCTCCCCAATGTCTGTATCTACTCCTCTGATCAGCTGGGACCCAGCAGACCTGCCTAGCTCTTCTCCAACACACTTTAATAAGCTTTCCCTCTGGTGTCCACAGATATTTAGATTGTCTAGTATAGATAATTGTATAGACTCATTGAGCATATCCACTAACCCTAATGAAAGGACCATCTATAGGCCAATCAATTAAAAACAAAAAAAAAAACAACAAAAACAACCATTTATTAAGTATCTACTAAGTTTCAGATAGGGAAGTTAGGATTTGAAATGGAAAGAGCATTGAGCTTGGAATTAAAAGGACTCATTTTTATAAATTCAAACCCAGCCTCAGACACTAGCTGTGTGACCCTGGACAGATCATTTAATGTGTTTGCCTCAACTTCCTCATGTGTAAAAATGAGCTGGAAAAGAAAATGGCAAACCACTCCAATATCTATGCCAAAACTCCAAAATGGGGTCACAGGAATTGGACACAACTGAAATGCCCGAACAACATGTCAGACACTGTGCTAAGTGTGGGATACAAAAAGAGGCAAAAGATATCCTTGCTGTTATCTCTCAGGAAGCTATGGGGTCCCCTTCTAGGATGTTCTTCTGCAATGACAAAGGGCAATCCTTGCTTTCTGCCTTGGAGTGTCCATCAGTGGTATCCGTTCATCAGGTCTGACTATTCCACCCAATTGAGTCTGAAGATCCCTTAAAGAAGATCCCTTCTAAAACCAGGAGGTTGAGCAGTGACTGAAGGAGGCAGGAGACAGCACAGAAAGAAGCAGCTCTTAGACATCTAATAAAGGAAAATGAGATGAATCTCTTATGCATACACTTGCCACATAAATTCAAGTAACCTCAGCAGAATAAAGACATGGGAGCTGCTGGGCTAGGGCTCAGTCTTTGTTCCCCCACCTCAGGTGACAGATGTCTTCTGATCTTTTTCATTCAGTGATGTCCCTTCCATGTTCATTCCAACCTGATTTCACCTGAACAAAAAAATTGCTGTGGTAAAGTATATAAATGAGAGAGGGAAGGAGCATGTGATATCCTTTGACTCACACACCCTCTCCTAACCCTGAGGATATCTCTGGTCCCAGGGACCAGTCAGTCAACAAACATTTATTTACTAAGCACGTTCTAAGCACAAGAAATATAAAGATAAAAAGAAAACATTCCCTACCCTCAAAGTGCTTACATTCAAACAGAGGAGACAACATGGAAATGGCTAGATACATGGAAGGAAAGAGAGAGGCTCCTAAACTTATCCATCTCTCTGCCACTATTTTCAATCCTTTTCTTTCCCAGTTTTCTTCAACCTAAGGGACAAGTAACCAAAGATACAGAATTCCAGCTCCCCCTAGAGGTCAGACATATCCATGCCCCATCATGGGCTGAGCATCCCTACTCATACAAGCTGAGTCCATGAAGGATGTTTACAGGCATTCCCCTCTCCTCATGACACCTTTCTTGGGGTCAGGTTATTGCTGACATTTCTGAAGCACAAAGCATCAAGGAGATGCAAGGAAGAGAGGAAGAGATCTGTTTTTCTGGAGGCTCAGCACATCATCACTCCAATAATAACTAATTCACATTTCTTTGGTGCATTTAGATTTACCAAGTATTTTTTTCTTCTCATCAGAACCCTTTGAAGTGGATAAGGCAAATGTTATTATCCTCATTTTATAGGTGGAAAAATGGAAGCCTAAAGAAACCACATAACCTGCTAAGACAGTTACTGTTCAAATCTGGATTTGCATCCAGATTTTTTTTTTTTCCCTCTGAGTCAATTGACGTTAATTTAGGAAGTGTTAAGTGTCTGAGATCAGATTTGAACTCAGGTCCTCCTGACTTTAGGGCTGGTACTCTATCCACTGCACTACCTAGCTCCTGCATCCAGATCTTTTGATGCATTATCTGTCCATCTATCATCACTCAAGAGCACTGCAGTCCTACTTGCGCCCCTGTCAGTCCTCTGTTGGTCTCTTACCATCCAATATTCTTCCTCAGAATGTGCAGTCCTGCAACTACCTTTTGGATATCTCAACCCAGACATCCTGGAGATAGTTCAAGTTTCTACACCAAATTCAGCAAAATTATCTTATTCACCTCATCTTATCTGTCAAACTCACCCCTCTTCTGAATTTCCCTGCTGCAGTTTAGGGCACTTCCAGTCACCCAGGTCCACAACTTTAATGTCATCCTGCCTTTTTCATTTTTATTCACTCTACGTATCCAGTCTATTGTCCTATCTTTTCTTCTCTCTCCTTCCTATGTGTCCCCATTCACATGGCCACCATCCTAATTCAGATCCTCAGCACTTAGTGATGAAGAAAACTTTTGAGAGTCCACTGGATAGAAGGAAGACCAAATTAGTCAATATTAATAAAGAAATTTATCCAGGCTTTTTGCTGGAAGGTCAAATGCTAAAGCTGAAGTTTAAATACTTTAGCTATGTAATGAAAAGATGAGACTTGGAGAAATATTGAAGCAAAAGGAAAAAGGAACAACAGATGATGAGATGGATTGATAGTTTCATGGAAAACAATAAACATAAACTTGGACAGACTTAAGAGATAATGGAGGATAGAAAGATGCGGCCTGCCCTGTTGCGGTCCAAGGCATCACCAAGTCAGACAAGACTGAACAACAAAATTGCAAAAATCTTATAACTGATATTCTTGCTTCAAGTTTCTGCCCACTTCAGTTCATCCTCCACAAAGATGGAAAAGTCATTTTCCTAATGTCTAGACCTTGTCACCCCTCCCCCATTAAGCTTCGATAATTTCCTATTACCTCCAGGATCAAATATAAAGCCCTCCTTTTGCTGTTTAACGTTCTTGAAGATTTGAGCTTTTCCCATTGGTCCAACCTTTTAAAAAAAAATCTTTATTATTCACTTATTAATTACCAAAAAAAAGTTTAATTCGCTAGACATAAAAACAAAGCTTCAAGGTTTATCCTCAACAAGGTATATCCATCCCATGCATATAGTAAGATTATCCAAAATTTCTTGATGAAAGAAAGGGTCAATATAGATAGATGAGTGGTTCTTTGATCATTAATATCAAACATAGAAATGTTGATGAAGCCTGATCACCAAAGATGTTGTTTGTCCAGGCTTTTTATACTTTTCTCCCCTCTCCGTACTGTAGAGTTCAGCTACAGAGGCAGACTTACAGTTTCTTTCACAGGTCGACACATCTCCCTTATTTATCTCCATGACTTTGTAGTGGCCAGCCTCCATATCTAGAATTTTCTCCTTCCTCATGTCCATCTGTGTTTCTCTGGTTTCTTTCAAGTTTCAGCTCAAACTCATTTTCTTTAGGAAGCCTGTTCTGGAATCCTGTCCTCCCCACCAGTGGCTCTCAGTTGCTGGCACCTCCCTCTCTGAGAGTTTCATCTTCTATCTATCTATATTACATATATGATATATATAAAGATATATATGTAATATATATATCATATATCTATGTTACATATATGATATATATAAAGATATATGTAATATATATATCATATATCTATGTTACATATATGATATATATAAAGATATATATGTAATATATATCATATATCTATATAATTTGTTCATATCTGATCTTTACACTTTCTTAAGACTTTCCTGTTAGAATGTGAGTTTCTTGAGAGCAAGGATCGTTTTTGCCTCCCCCAAGCTTAGCATAGAAAGCAGTATATAGAAAGTGCTTAATAAATGCTTGTTGGCTGACTGAACGAATGTTAAGTTTAGAATTGGTGGTGTTCACACTCCTCTTAATAAGAGTACAAGATATTTGCTTGCCAGCCCTCAGCTAGCTAGTGGCAGATGTTCCAAAATGTCACTTTTTTCTGCCATCACCTTCCTCCATGAAGAGCTCGGTTTTTGTCTAGCCGATGCTGGACGGGAACCCGCACTTGTTAGTTCATCTATCTGTCGGTCGGTGTGTAAACTTGCTTCTCCAGGTACTGAAGAACTAACTTCTCATCTCTCCTCCAACTCCGCCCCCTCTCATTCATTACGGGTCCCGTCCCTATCCCTCCTAGCCTTCTCACCCCCAATTTCCTCTACTCTTTGATTTCTCTCTGGCTCTACTTAGTGGAGCCCCACATCTCGCCCCGGGGTCATCTCCCTCTCGTTCCACCGCACCCCCAACACGGGTTCCCAGATCCTAGCTCTCTTGACTCGTGATTTGAAACCTCCGCGGGCAGCTTTTCCACCCCGGTCCAGGCTTCTAGTTGCCCGTGTAGACGGAGGCCACGCGGAGTCCTGAGGGCGCTCCCTGGTTGTGAGCTGAGGTCCGCACGCAGTTGCCAGTCGGGTCGGGATGGTGAGCTGCCGGGAGCTATTGAAGCGCTAGCCCAGCTTCCCGGTGCGTGAAGGACATCGGGTGCAAGATGCTCAAGTACAGTTCCGCCATGGAAGTGAACGCATAGGAAAAGCAGATCTGGTGGAGGCTCGCCCACGCGGCCCGGCCTAATCGGCGCGACTTCGGCTCCGTGAAGAACCGTTAGCGAGCTGGGCCCAAGACCAAATCGCGCGGCATTGTCAGGAGCGCAGGGGACTCCCCCAAATCACCCCTCGGGCACGCAGCCGCATTGGGGCAGCGGGCCGGGGATGCTGCCTAAGGAGAATGGAGTATCCTGGAGGATTCAGGCGCTTCCTATCAGACTCTGCCTCGGGCTCGCGCTCTCCTGCAACCTAACTGCTGGGTATCTTAACTTTGGAGGTTCCATTTCAATCACACTTAAAAGTTTAGATTGAAAGCCCTATTCTGGAAAGCATCAATCTCATTTGAAAATAAGAAAATGAGCCTCAAAGCAGCAAGTGAAATGACTTAATACGGAAAGGTTCTCTGACTCCCACTCTAGTGCATGTATCGCCGGTGTCCCATCTTCCTCAGCCCTAAGTACCACGATTCTATCTCCTTTCCTTTTCATGATCTGTTCTTTCTTAAATCTCCCTTTCTTTATATGCTTTGTTTTTCATTCTCATTCCTTTCTTCCTAACCCCAGTTCCCTTTTCTTGCCTATCCAATGTCTTAATCTTCCTTTCCCTTTTCCTATTTCATTGTGGAGTCAGAAGATTTTGGTTCTAGATCTTCCTGTGATAACTGTATGATGCGGAACAAGTCTATGACTCGATTTCCTTGTCTGTAAAGTCTTATTTAGTCATTTTTTTTCAGCAGTGTCCAACTCTTTGTGACTCCATTTGGGATTTTCTTGGCAAAGGTATTGGAGCAGTTTGCCATGTCTTCTCCCAGCTCATTTTACAGATGAGGAAACTGAGACAAACAGGGATAAAAAACTTGCCCAGGATCACACAACTACTAATTTATCTGAGATCATATTTAAACTCAGGTCTGAGCACTCTATTCACTGAGCCACTTAGGAGCCTCTTCATTCCAATTTTAAATTATGATTCATCCTGTGTTCTTCTCTTCCTTCTGACCTTTATTTCTTCCCTCTCTCCTCCATTATGCTTTGCCATTGCTGAAGCTCTTACTTTGGTCCCAGTCAAAACCCTGCTGAGATCACTGCATAAGGGCCAGCAATAAATATCTGCTTCTCCTCCCCCACCCTATCCTTCCTTGCCCTAGCCCAAGCTGTCTAGTCTGTAAATACCTCAGGATTCAGCCTGTGCCTCCCATCATTTCTGGAGGAGGATTAAATTACTTAATATACTAGACCCTAAATAGGACTTCAACAGCTGGATCTATCCAGTGCCTCCCCATCCTTGTATAATGACAGACTCTAAGAGGGGGCATCTGAGGATGTGACAATTGTGGGTGAGGGATCCATGGTGTTTCCATGGATCTCCATTCTGTCTCCCCTCTTTGGTTTTTTTGTTTGTTTGTTTATTTGTTTTGGTTTTTGCTGAGGCAATTGGGGTTAAGTGACTTGCCCACAGCTAGGAAATGTTATTCAGTTCTTTAGCAACATAAGTGACTATAAAATCACAAATGGAATAATGTCAGAGAAAGCTGCATTCTGCTACAATCTGTTCTTTGGAGATTCCTCTTAATCATGGAGAAAGGATCTTTAGGGAGAGATGCAGGGGTGATATGGCTATGTGTTATTCTTAAGAGTACAGGAGGTGATAACATCAGATTACTAGGCAATAATCACATGCTGTAAAAAACCAGTACTTTTGTCATCCTTAGGATCATAGCACCATAGGTTTAAACCTTAAGAGACCATCTAGTCCAACCCCGCCCCTCATTAATGATGAAGCTGAAACCCAAGCAAAGTGGTCACAGCATGCAGCAGAACTGGGAGCTGGCTGGTTTTTTGTTTTGTTTTGTTTTTCTTTTTTTCCAATTACTCAGTGATTCATTCATTTATCCAAAGGGCTCTTATTTTTTGGCACTACACACAGATCCACCAGACTACCCAGATCACATTGTATTTACATTCATGTTTGCATGTTGTTTCTGCCCACAGAGTGTAAGCTCTTTGAGGGCAGGAATGGTTTCATTTTTGTTTTCACATTCCCAGTACTTATCTAGCAGTGGCCAACAACTAGCAGTGGTGACTAATAAATGTCCCTGTCCGATTGATTGAACCCTACTTCTCTGCTTCTAAATTCAACAGTTTTATTACTATATCATGGTGGAAAATATTTCCATAAAAATGAATAGTATTTCCTAACTAAGAGAGGAAAGTGTCTTACTGAGCCAGAATGGAAACAGACATTGGAGGTAGGGGGAGGGACTAACTCCAGTGAGATGACAATAGGTGAACCATCAGTTTGATTAAAGGAGCACAACTTTGGAGAAATCTGCTGGGGCCATTCAGAGCGATTCATTTGGTAAAGGGAGAACCAATCTTATGGCTAAGAATAGAAAAGCTCAATAAATATCTTGGAATCAAAAAAAAAAAAAAAAAAAAAGAATAGCATTCACTAGAACCCTTCTTCCCTGCTAGCAGCCCTATGGATCAACAGCCCAAGATATATTCCTGGAGTTCCATTTTTTTTTTTTTTAGTAAGCAGTCATAGGCTATTAAAAATGTTTGTGTACCTGCCAAAACAGAAGCCGTCTCCTCCTAGGTCCCCATTTGCCCACCTAAGCTTCCTGTTTTATACATCTAGAAAAAGGATACAGAGTTTAAGGCCAGTGTCCCAACTCTGCCTGGATGACTTCTGTGGCCACAGGTATGAAGGCTGAACTATTTGAGGTCAAATCTGTCCCCTCCAGTACCCATCTCACATTACCTTACCCATTCTGAGAAAGCCACGGAACTGTGGGTGTATCCCTGCAGCCACAACTGATGGGTGGGAGCCTCTCAGCTCCAGGCAGTTTACAGAACTCTGTTTGGGAGGTCTAAGGATTTCTTGGGAGGGGTTTCTGAGGCAGGGGAAGCAACAAAAGAGACATCATCCCCACAATGGGCAGAGTCTTGTCCCCACCTTGCCTTGCTGCGGAGTGACTGGCACAAGCCCAGTCTGAAGAACTGAGAACCCTCTGTAAGAAGTGGGAAGAGTCAATGAGAGATTGTTTGGGTGCTAAGAGGGCTAGCAGCAGCCCTGGGTCTTATGGCCAGTATTATGGCACAAAACTGGGACCTCTACTTCCAGAAAGGCCAGCCTCCCATCTCACTTAGATCTTATATTAAGACTGAGACAGTGGTGGAGGGACTTGAGACAGAGGATATGAAAGGAAGAGGGAGGATTTAGCACAGAGTGAAGCAAAACTTAGGGCTGGAGGAAGCGGCTAAGAGATGAGGCCATGAGCATGGTAGGCCAGAGAAGGAACCAGTTGCTGAGTAACACTGGTTTGCCAATTTAGAAAAAGCTCTTGGAAGTATATAGAGAACAGATGAGATTGTGGGAGGGCTGGGAGAGAGCAGGCTGGTGATAGCTTTTTTCCCCCTCGACTTGAATAAAAAGAATCCCAGGAAAACCCCCTCTCCTAGCAGGTGTGACTATAACATTTTGAGGAGAGGGGTCTGGTCTTACACTTCTAGAAAAGTTTCTGGCGACTATATGAACACAGGGTCCTCTTGGCTATTCCACTGAATCTCTGAGCTAGAAAGGGATCCTGAGAGATATATCCTGAAATCATTTTACAAAGAAGGAAGTTGAAGACCAGTGGATGTGAAATGCCTGCGTTAAAGTCACATAGCAAGTTAGAGACAGCCAAGAATTGGGGTTTCCCCTCCATCTGGGAACACATTGAGTACTGGAGAATGGAGTTAGGTAGCTGCCCAGGGTGAGATAACTGCTTATCAGATTTCTAGCACATCCCTTCAGCAAGGGGGCCCAAAAGCTGAGTCACCCCTATCTTTGCCTAGAAAAAGATGTGTCTATGGGTCAGTTGGCAAGGATAGGGAAAGAAGAACACTGGCAATAGCAAAGAATTGTCTTAGGGATGGCAAAAAAAAGCCAAGGCACCTTGATGGAAGGAATGGGACATTCTGATTCTGGGGCAGCAAGAAAAGATACCGTTCTTATCTTCTCTGGTACTTCAGTTTCTGCTTCTGGGTTCTGAGCTTCCTTTGCTAGCTTAGATTCCTCATAGCACCCACCCTCATTATCATTCCAAGAAAATTATAAGCAAACCTGAGTGAGAAAAGCTTGGGAGTCTCTCCTTTCTGTTCCTCCTACCCTTAAGTGAGTCATCCTAAAACCACATGGCAACCTTCCTACCCACCCAAGAGCAGCAGTACCAGACTCATCCCTATAACCTACGGAACAACCAGACAGTGGTTTTATGCCCATCTCTGGCACAGCAAGACCTTAGTTGTACCTCTCTTGTAAACCACATCTAGGTCTGGTGCCAGGCTGTCAACTGATGAGTTTTATACCAACTGTAGATATCAGAGCATGACTGTCTCCGCCTTGGTGTCCCTTCTTCCTCCCTGGACAGGAGATACATCTAGATCTGGTGCCAGGCTGCTCAACTAATGAGTTTTATACCAACCCTGGACATCAGGGCACTACTACATCTCTGCCCCCTCCCTGGACAGGAGACTAATCTATGAGGCTAATCTCTGCCCAGCCAAATCAGGAAAACCAGAAGAAGCAGGCACAATTTCTAGGAATCCACATAGGGTAGATAGCCAGGGTTAGACTTGGGTTATGTCCTTGCTAGTCAGGGACATGTTCAAAGATATTGAAGTTAGGATTTAGACGTCTTTCACATTTACAGGTTTAATCTGTGGGGATATCCCTGGTTTGAAGGGCAGGAGTGGGAAAGAAGGGAGAAGAATGAGGAGTAAAAGGATGATTGGTGACCAATAGATATGGCCCTCTTCCACCTCCACCTCCATCTCCACCCCCACCTCCATCTCCACCCAGATGGGGGGAATTGTGACAGTGGAAACAGCAGCAGACACAGGTAAGCACCAGGACTACTAAAGGTGGCCTGAGGGAGGATACTACTTACCAGGGACGGAGGGTGTGCCCTCACCCACCGTGCTTTCCTTCCCAATACTTCATATCTTTCCACCTTCATTAAAAAGAAGCCCACCATCCTCCCTATCCCAAAGTCCTTTTCCCAGTAAGGTATCCCACGACTGTTCCATGTCTTCAGGGAGTCTATCCCAAATCAAAGTATCTGCCCTGCTTGGTCTGATGCTCAGTGTCCATGGATCCTTCTGCATGATCCTCTCCCACCAGTGGAACAAGGTGGAGAAATTAGGGTGTGCCTCAGAACAAGTGGATGCCTAAAGGGAAGGCTGCAGAAATACAGGACTGGTTCCTCAGGCCCCAGGGTAAGTAGACTGTGAGGGCATGTAGGGAGGAGGAGCTGGAAAGAAAAAGGTATTGAATTAGTGACATGAACAACAGCCCTTGGCAGATTGAGGGAAGGGAGTGAGAGAGAGCTTGCAAGTATGTGGGAAGAGAACTCGTAACTGGGAAACCGAATTCTGGGTTGAAGGCAGGAGGATGGAAGATGTCCAAGCAGGGTTGGGAGAACTCAACTGGAAGACAACAGAAGGGTTTAGGGTTTCTTACCTGCAGGATTGTAGACCGGGGGACCAGCTGAGTACATGGGATATTGGGGAGCGGGGCCACTGGGGGGATACACAAAGCCTGGCTGGGGGGGTGCAGGGCTGGCCTTGGGGTCCTGAGGATATGGATACATCGGCTGGATGGGGATGCCTGCCATCGGGATCTCTTGAACTAGGATGGCAAAGGACAGAACACAAAATAAATGTTTGTTGACTGAATAAGATTGTAGGAAGAGAAGGAAGTTTTAAAGACCATCCAGTCTGATCCTATTGAAAAAGGGAACAAGAGGGCTTTGCCTAAGGTGGCATCTGGATCCCTCTCTATTCCAAATAGACCAAGGACAGCACTTTGGTGGTATTCCTGGCCCATCTTGGCTGGGCAGACTGCAGGATTCATACTCCCCCCCACCCCTACTCTTCTCCCTTCCTAACCCCTCCACCTCCAGTGGTCTGGAGGGGTGGGGAGTGGTGGGTTTGTCCTCAGACACTGGCTGCCACAGATCAGGTTACAGAGCAGACACTCCTCCCTTCCCCCTACCCCAAGTCAGGGAAGGCACAATTCCTAGAGGGGGCTCGGATTTCAGAGACCTCAGTCCTTGAGAACAGGCCACCTGAGGAATACCCAGCTGGGAAAGGGAGACCAAAAGTTCAAAAAGATCAGAATCGTAAACTTGTGCAGCTGTCCAAGGGGTAAATCCCCCAGGCTCTGTCACTCATAGTAACCCCCACACATCCCCATGGAGTTATATATTCTACCCACCAGAGTGAGACAGGCAGCATGGTACAATTGACAAGAGTATATGGATGGTATAGACAGTTAAAGCCTCGGAATCCAAAAGTCCTGAGTTCAAATCTTGCCTCAGGTACTTAACTAGCCATGTGACTTTGGATAAGTCACAATCTCTCCAGACCTGAGTTTCCTCCTTTGTAAAATGAGGGGGTGGGACTCTAAGGTCTCTGAGTTCTATGATCCTATGATATCTGCTACTCTGTTCTTTCCACAATTTCTAACAGTATGACAGCTGTCATACTGCCCTGGACCCATTACATAATATTCACAAGCTCTATTATATACATAACTTTCAAATAAATAGTAACCTATCTAGCTTAGTATATACTCCATACTTGTGATCTATTACATACACACACATATATATAACTTTCAAATATGCCATAAGAGATCTCCCTTCCTATATAGTCCACAATAAAGCTACCAGTGATTCCAAACCTTGGTGCACATATATTCATGCCCAGTTTAGCCCGCCCTGTATCCCTCTATGCCCACACAGGCTTCTGGCACCCACCCACCCCCTCCAGTAAGTACCTTCTAAGGGACTCCGAAGCTGCTGGCGTCGGCGGTACAGGTAACAACAGGAGCAGAGGAAGCAGCAGATGGTGGTGACTACCACGGCAATGAACAGGATCACAGCTGAGGCAATACCCGCAATAGTCTTGGGGCTATGGGCATAGTAAGGTTCTGTCAACAGCCAGGCCGTGTAGAAAGGAGCCAGGGTACCTGGGACTCCAATTAGATGGATACTACCCTGGTTTGCCATGATAGCCTAAAGACTGAACATTCCAAAATATTGTGCTTGGCTCTAGCCAGGGCTTCGGAGTCCCAGGGATGGGGGTGAGAGGGGCAGTAATAGAGTCAGAAAAGAAGGGCCTGGTTCTGTGGTTCTTCCCTACAGAGAGGAACCTAGTTTCCCTGGCCATGGTGAGCCAGCAGATATCTAGCTGACTAAGTGTGGGGCATCCTGGGACTTGTAGTTTTCTGGGTTTACTTTTGGGACCATACTCTCCTGGGTGTACCCTGGTCCTAGGGAGCTAATAAAGAGACCTGAGGAAGACAGTGTGCACCCCCAACCTGTTCACTGATTTGCTGCATTGACTTCATACCAGCTTAGAGTTGATAAAGCAAAGTCTGAGTTCTACTGCTAACTTAGCTCTCAGTAATTTTGCTGGACAGAGAAAATGCCAAAACAAAACACAACAAACACAATAGGGCTCTGGGAAAGGAGACAAGAGGGCCCAGACTGGGTCAAGTCCCAGGTCCTGTAGTATGCCAGCACTGGCTCCCTACGTGTAACCCAGGAGTCCAAAATTTCATTCCCAGACACTAATCATTTAGCCGTGATTACTAAGCTAGCCTTCTGGGTTTCAGATAAAAATGTGGGCACTAGAAAGGAAGAAGCAAAAGGACAGCGGAAGGAGGAAGAGTCAGTAAGGACAGGGCCATTGGAGGAAAAAGAGAAGGAAGGGGACAGAGTAAGGGCCAGAGAAGAAAGGCTAGAGGAGGAGGCTGGGAGGAAAAGGGCTGGGAGCTCACACCTAAAGGCCAGACAGTGCTTCTGTTGCCGTTCAGTGATGAGCTTGGATAGATCTCTGCAGCAGAAACGGTGGTAGCAGGTCCCACAGCAGAAGGATGCGAATTCACAGTCAAACCCAGGGTGCCACGAGCCATTCCCATCCAGATACCACAGGCAGTCCTCATCTGCCAACACTATGAACACAGTAAGCACCTAGTGGGCACCATGCTTGCCCCTCTTCCAGCCTACTCCCTCTAACTGCTTGTGGACACCAGTCCTCGCTGGACTCCTGGCAGCCACGAAACTCCCTCCCTCCCCTCCCCCTTGCAGCTTCTGCCAATGAGATCTCACTCCTTGGCATCTGACCCCATGCCCACTTTCCAGACATCAAATATGGGGTCCGATTGCCCGAGCTCCTGCCTCAACCCTCTTTCCCTCCTCGGGGATATCCAGTCACCCACCACCTCTCCTCCCAGGGCCCATAGCCCTTTGTCTTTCCCTCCTTCGGGAGCTCCCTCCGGGTTCTATGCCCCCTTCCCCCACCCCATCCCTCTCTTCCTTCCCCACCCTAAACCTGCCCGGGTCCAACCTCCCACCCCCTTACCCAGAGGAGCCAACAGGATGAAGAACAATATTCCAGCTAGCTGCTGCGCTGGGGCCCAGGGCAGCCCCGGAGGCGACATAACTCGGGGCAAGGACAGGGGCAAGGGCAGTGCTGGGGTTGCCACGAGGGAGGAGGCAGAAGGAAAGAACTGGGAAAGAGGAAGACAGCCCAGCGGGAGCCGGAGCCGCTGAAGCTGCGGTAGGGCTGGGACCAAGGCGGGCGAGCGGGCGGGCGGGCGGGCGGCCGCTCCGAATCCTGCTCCCGCCCCTTCGAGGGGAGGGACTAAGGAGATTGTCTAGCCGGGGTAACCCTGCCCCTGCCGGCTTGGTGCTACTGGCCCCTGCAAATGTCTATTCAACAGGGGCCCCGATTTGGCGTTTCCCACCTTCGGCTCTGGCACTGCGCACCCCTTACATAATATGGACCGTTCAGTTCAGTTGGGCAACCCAGTTCCCTACTCCCTCTGCCTTCTGTGCCCTTCATCCAGGAGCTTCCAGCGATGCCCTCCCCCAGTCCTTCCTCACCTGGCCATGGGAATCAAGGAAAGAGCCAGAACCCTCAGTCCTGGGGCCATCTGGGAATATTCGGGCTGCTGTGCCAGCCTTCATGATAGTGGAGTAGCTGAAGCTGCCCTGGATACTGAGTGTCCATCATGGGGAGGAGCCTAGAGGGACGTGGAAAGAAGGGGCTGGGGGATGGTCCCCCTCTACAGAGCCTGAGAACACAGACTCCCATTGAGAGGCTGCTCAGAGCTGCATTGTATCACCCTGCCCTCACAGGGTCCTGTTGCTTTGCCAGCTGTGTTGGCTCGCTAAGGCAGCGCCCTACCCCCATCCTTGTGCCCATAGAGTTGATACGGTACTAGGGCTTGCCTTAGAGTTGGTCATACTTTGGACAATGGGAACACTGGTACTTTTAAGAGATATATCATTTCTTTAAAATACATCTTTTGGGATGTATTTAATAATAATAATTTTGTTTATGTAGTGCTTTAACGTTCTCGAGCATTCATCCCATCAGGTTTTTGTGAAGATCAACTGAGGTAATCTATGTTAAAGTACTTTGCAAATCTTAAAAGTGTTGGATCAGTATCAGTTTTAGTATCCTTGTTGTGGGCTTCATTATTAAAGTTCAGACATCATCTCCTGATCTTTCCTGATTCCGACAATTGCAAGTGATCTCCCTCCACCTCTAGTTGATCACAGCTTCAAATTCCTTTGTATTTTAACGTGTACTGGAGCTAGCTTGGTATGGTTGATAAAGGACTGGAGTTGGAGTCAGGTTCTGATCCCATGTGCTTACCCAGTCTTAATCACTGATTGGACATTGCCTTCAAATTGAGACCTATTAAAGACCTTAGCTTAAAAGGTCTAAGATCTCCCACACTCTATCCAGGGCCATTTACAGTCCTTCTGATCTGTATCTTGCCACAGAACCCAGATGGCTTGGGGAGGAGAGAGCAAGGCTGGTGACTTTGTGCATCTTTCCCTTCCTTAAATATAATTCACTTGCATGTCATGGCATCATCTCTCTGATGTCATGGTCCTCTTTGAGAATGAAGGACAAACAACTGTCTGTGTCACCTCTGGCAACTCATCATGAGAGTGATGGATTTTTTTTTTAATAAGAATAGCTTTTTATTTTTCAAAATGCATGCAAAGATACTTTTGCAAAACCTTGTGTTTTCTCCATCCTTCTCTCCCTTCCCCCTCCCCTAGACGAAAGTAATCCAATATAGGTTAAACATGTGCAATTCTTCTAAACATATTTCCACCTTTATCATGCCATACAAGAAAAATCAGATCAAAAGGGAAAAATAAGAGAAAGAAAAAACAAACAAGTAACAATGACAAAGGTAAAAAATATTATGTTGTGATCCACATTCAGTCCCCATAGTCCTCCCTCTGGATGCAGATGGTTTTCTTTAGGGTGATGGATGTTTTGACTTGCTCATAAATCGGATTTGAATGTGGCAGAGCTGGGCAAAGTCTTCAGTCTCACTTTCTTTTATAGAGCCATCAGAGGTAGTGGCAAAATAAGGTCAAGATGGTGATGAAATAAAAGGATGACATGATAGGATAAGGGAGGGACTCTTAGAGGAATGGTAGGGTAAGGAATAGTAAGTAAAAATTAATTGTTAAAAGTAAATTAGACACAAGGAGGAATAGGGTAAATAGGGCAAATAGGACAAGAAGGATAAGCAATGAGGAATAATAGAACGGAAGCAGGGAAATGAACAACTAGTAATTTGAATGTGAATGTGAATTTAATCATAAAATGGATAGCAGAATGGATTAAATACCATAATTCTACAATGTGTTGTTTACATGAAACAATTAAAAATGAGAGATATACACAATTAAAATAAAGGACTGAAGAAAAAGTTATTATGCTTCAGTTAGTGAAAATAGCAGAGATAGTGTTGTGTCTGGACTAGCTCTCTGGAGGACTTCAGTATCAGCCCAAGTCCTGGGTCTTAGAGGAGGAGTGATGAGGCAGGACTCATGTGGATGGTTAAACATGGAGTCTGTTTATTCCAAATTCTCTCACATTATATACTCTAAGACCCTTATATAACCAAAGCAACACTGTGCATGTGATAACTATATAGTGTGCATGCGGGATCGTATAAACAACTTGCTTTGTATGTAAATGACTCTTGCCACTTGGTATCACACTGCTTCATCTACAACATAGGTTGCCACTGCCTCCTGACTTCTCAGGAAGGCTGAGAGCCCTTAGGGTGGGTGGGGAGCCAAACCAGACATTGTCAGCAGGTTCCTTCTGGGCTGAAGGGTCTCATACCTCACCCAGAGTTCCCCCACTATCTGTGGCCCTTTACAAGGTAATAATCATGATGTCAGACAAAATTAAAGCTAAAATAGATTTAACTAAAAGAAATAGGGAAAACATATGATTTATAATGAATATTATTCAATATTATTTTAGAAATTCTAGCAGTAGCACTAAGAGAAGAAGAAATTGCAGGAATTAAAATGAGATAACAAACTATCTCTTTTAACAGATGATATGATGATATATTTGGAAAATCCTAAAGATTCAGCTAAAAATTATCTGAAATAATACTTTTAGCAAAAGAGTAGGATGTAAAACAAACCACATAAATCATCCACATTTTTATATATCACCAATAAAACCCTGCAAGAAGAGATAGTAAGGGGCAGCTAGGTGGTGCAGTGGATAGAGCACCAGACCTGAAGTCAGGAGGACCTGAATTCAAATCTGGTCTCAGACACTTAATACTTTCTAGCTGTGTGACCCTGGGCAAGTCACTTAACCCCAATTGCCTTAGCAAAAAAAAAAAAAAAAGTTAATATGAGATACCCCATTTAAAATATTGGTAGATAGTATAAAATACCTGAAAGTATAACTTCCAAAACAGACTCAAGAACTATATGAACATAATTATAAAACATTCTTTTAAAAATTTAATTTATTTTTAATACACATTATTTTTTCTTATTAAAGCTTTTTATTTATAGAACATATGAGTGATTTTTCTACATTGACCTTTGCAAAATTTTTTGTTCCAAATTTTTCCCCTCCTTCTCCCCACCCTCACCCTAGATGGCAAGTAGTCTAATACATGTTAAATATGTTAAAATATATGATAAATGCAATATATGTATACATATCTATATAGTTATTTTACTGCACAAGAAAAATCAAATCTAGAAAGAGAAAAAAAAACCTAATAAGGAAAACAAAATGCAAGCAAACATTCACAAAAAGCATTAAAATGCTATATTGTGGTCCACATTCAGTTCCCACAGACCTCTCTCTAGTTATATATGACTTTCTTCATCGCTGAACAATAGGAACTGGTTTGAATCACCTCATTGTTGAAGAGAACCATGTCCATCAGAATTGATCATCAATATACATTATTTTATGAAGCATGTTGGGAGAGAAAAATAGAACAGAAGAGAAAAATCATGGGAGAAAAAAATGAAAAAAGAAATGAACATAGCATGTGTTGATTTACAGTCAATATCCATTGTTCTTTTTCTGGATGCAGATGGCGTTTTCTATCCAAAGTCTATTGGGATTGCCTCAAAATAATGCTTCATATAACTCAGATTTAAATAATTTGAGAAATATTAATTGTTCATGGGTAAGCAATGTCAATATAATGACAATTTAACTTAACTAATCTATTTATTCAATGCCATCCCAGTTAAATTGTTTGTTTTTTGTTGTTGTTGTTTTTGTTTTTTTTTTCCTGAGGCAATTGAGGTTAAGTGACTTGCCCAGGGTCACACAGCTAGGGAATGTTAAGTATCTGAGAGTAGATTTGAACTCAGTCCTCCTGATTTCAGGGCTGGTGCTCTATCCACTGTACCACCTAGCTGCCCCTCCCAGTTAAATTGTTGAAAAATTATTTACCAAATTAAAAAAAAAAAAACCCAAAACATGCATTTGGAAGAACAAAGGGTCAAGAAGTTTAAAACTAATAAAAAATATATATATATATAAAGAAAGGAGGTTCATATTATAAGGCAGTAAATATCAAAACTAAATGGTACTGGCTAAGAAATGGAAAGATAGATCAGTGGATATTCAATACACATCAGTTAAAATAAAGCATATTATAGTAACCTTGTGTTTGATAAATGTAAAAATTTAAGTTTTGTTGGTAAGTGTTCATTATTTGCCAAAAATTATTGGCAAAGTTGGTAGAAATTGGTATGGGACAATGTCCTAAAAAAAAAAAAAAACCCAAAATACTAAAATAAGGTCAAAATAAATAAATGACTTAATGACCTAGATATAAAAGAAGATATTACATGAAAATCAGAAAATCATGGCATATAGTACCTATCAAACTCATGAATAGGAGAATATATTTTTAATAAACAAGAGATAGAGAGCATTCTGAGGTATAAAATGGATTGTTTTGATATTTTAAATTAAAAAATTAAAATACAAGAAAATCAATGTAGCCAAGATTAAAAGAAAAGCAGAAAATTAAGAAAAGTTTTTCATAAACAGTTTCTCAGATAAAGATCTCATTTCTCTCTCTTTTTTTTTTAAATTAAAACTTTTGTACATGTGGGTCCTTTTTCCTCCTTTAAGATCTCTTTGGGATATAGGCCCAGTAGAAACACTGCTGGGTCAACCCTATCTGCTTCTGACCTTTTCTCTCATTGATTGGGGGAGTCCAGACTTAGTCCTAATTCAGAAATCTACCTAGAGATTAAATCTACTCCAGATACAAAAAATACTAGCCACTGACACACTTTTTTTTTTTTTACCATATTAAAAACTTAATACTAATGAAAAGGTATGTGGGGAGGAGGAATGACTGGAGAGAAATGTAAATTTAAGATAACCCGAACACCTGCAGCTTTTAGCTATAGCTCAACTTGTTATTGCAAAGTCTCAAGTCACAAGTAGGGCATAGGTTGAGCCACATTCTTATGAGAGGTCTTCACTCAGTTTATCTCATTCATTCCCTAATTGATAAATGGTCAAAGGATATGAACAAATAGAAATCAAAATTATATATCATGATAAATACATATGCTTATGTGCATATATGCATATATTTGCGTGTATTTATATATGCTTATACATACACACTTGTTTAACTGCAACCTTCTCTAGGGGAGGATAAGGAGGGAGAAAATAAACGAAGTGCATGAGAAAGAATGAAAGAAAACTTAGAAGGAAGCACAAAGAAGCTGGGTAGCTTTGAAAGCAATGTATTATTTGTTACACAGGTTTACCAAAAGAAGTAAATAGTGTGAAATGGAAATTCATAGTTTTATATTGAATTCTCTCTTATGTTCTGCTCCATACATAGAAATGCTCTTTTTTTTTTCTGGTTTTGTATTTAAATTTAAAATTAATTAAAAATAATGATAAAAAAGATTGGCAATGAATGACCCAATGTGCAGTGGATGACCTTAGCCTTTCTAAATTAAGGTCTTTGGTCTCAGTTTATCTGAGGTCAGTCCATTCAATGCCTAAGGACTAGATAAGAATTGTGACAGCTGACGACCCAATTCACCAGCACAAAGATATCAATCAGTCAGAGGGGAAGACCTTTGAGTTTCTGATGGAACAGATAACAATTGCTATTTATACAGTCACCAAAACCTAAACAATGAGCCAAGAAGCTTGGGCAAGGGCTATGATTTGCCACTCTGTGAAAGCCTTTAAGACTTTCTTACTTGTTGCTGGAACTGGATTAGATGGTCTCTAAGATCTTTTCTTGTAGACCTGCTATGGATGACACACTTGTTTGTGAACTCTATGCCCAAAATGCTCTCCTTCATCTCTGTCTTTTGGCTTCCTTGAAAACTCAATTTAAATCCCAAATTCTGTTAGGGATAAGGGAAGGGAGAGCCTTTTCAACCATCTTTCCTCTCTCAGTTGGCTAACGCCCATCCTTCTGAGATTATCTTCCACAGTTTTTTGTATGCTGTCTCCCAAGTTAGAATGTGAGTTGAGGGCAGATGCCGTGTTTTTGCCTTTCCTGAACTTATCACAGTGTTTGGAACAGAGAAAATACTTAGTTAACATACACTGACTGACTGTATCTTGTACTTTCTGTTAGATGATAAGTTCCATGAGGGCAGGAAATCTCTTTGCCATTTTTAATTTCCAGAATCCAGCATAGTGCTTATGCAGAGTAATTGTTTTAATAATTTTTTGTTGGATTGAACTGGATACCAAGAGGTAGATCGTGCCCTTATTATTGATATATTTAAGATAGGACAGCTAGCTGGCACAGTATATAGAGCATAAAAGTCGGGAGTCAGAAGGACTCATCTTTATGAATTCAAATCCAGGTTCAGACACAACTAGCTGTGTGACCCTGGGCAAGTTACTTATAATTGTTTGCCTTAGTTTCTTTATCTGTACAATGAGCTGGAGAAGGAAATGGAAAATCACTCCAATATTTTTTCCAAGAAGACCCTGAATGGGGTCATGAAGAGTTGGATAGGACTGAAAATGACTGAACAACAACAAAGATGAGATAGCTGACTTGACAGAGAAGTGATGATCAGCCTGTGGAGCAGGGATCGAAGCCAGGTTTTCTGATTCCAAGTTCAGTGATCTTTTCAGTATAATCTATTACCCCTACCCCACAGTCCCGTAAAACTCCGGTTGAAAGTTATGTTTGACTCAGCATTCTATGATTTCCAGCCCTGCTTATCAACTAGGGAGGAGGAGGGGAGCAAAGCTTCCTAGCTGGAGGAGATGCAGTGTCAACAGCTTTTTGTTTTGCCTGCTCTTTGTCATGTATCCTTACTTTCAAATTACTACTTTCTTGCAGCCTAGAGGAGAGACTGAGATTCAAGAACCCCACCTCTTTTGCTGAATGGACCTAAGATACTTATAAAAGTCAGCCCCACCTTGAAGCCTTTGCTGATGTTCAGTGATCAGCCAATCTATTGCTGCTTTAATGAATTTATAATAAGATCCTTTTAATTCTCTTTGTCCTAAATTTTGTCTCATTAATCTGAATGAATGCTCAAATGAAGAATTTTGCTTTCAACATTCCCTTTGTAGTTTGTGCCAGTGATGTTGGCTGCTTTTGGGTCCAAGAATGGGAGAGATAATCCTGTCTCCCAACTTTCATATAACTAATAATATCCATAATTCAACACCAGTTAGGATATGCCTCATTACAAAAGAACCCCAAGGGAATCATGGTGTCAGATGCCAAAAGATTGGAAAAGGAATTACAAATGACATTTCTTATGATATTGGCTAGTGGGGAGAAAATAATCAATCCTTGGGAAAATGTTATTGGAAAGCCTACATGGCCGAGAACATTCTTTACAAAGAAGATGAGGTTTTTGCATTGTGAGGTGGGAAATACAATTAAGATATAGTCATGAGACTAAAACAAACAAAAAGGCAAGTGAGAACTAGTTTTAACTATATGGAGAAAAACCTAATTGCTGAGGGAGATGTGGCTGAGAATTTAGAGAGACCAGAATTGTTCAAGATTAGACAGGGAATGCTTGGCTGGGAAGGAGTGAGGAGGCTGGAAAAATAAGAGAAAACAATTTCTCCTCTGCAATCTTGGCACTTGGTTATATTTCTTATGAATTTATATTCTATTTGTTTAATAAGTTTTTGTCTTTTTACATTTTTTTGTATTTTGCACATCATCCCCCTGCTATGGTCCCCATGAGGGCAGCAACCTCATGGACCATAAAATCATTTATCTCTATCCCCCAGAGCCCAAGGACATCAGATACTAAGTAGACATTCAGTGAGTGATTGCTGAAGCATCCAAAGCAGGTTGGGGTAAGCTAGGTGATCAGGTTTGTTCAGATAGAATAAAGTGTAGTCCGGATCAGTGAAGAGTTCATGGAAGAACTTAGGTCTGATGTTCTGAGAGGTGAGAATGAAAAGAGAATCTTTAGGAGAAGTGATTATGCAGAAGGACTTACTCTCTGTCCATGGACATGTGGGTGGAGAGCTGTGTGCTGGGGTGAAACTGCCACTTCCCCTCTGGCCACCCTGGAGGGTAAGTATGTCATTGGACCCAGAGGAGTGTGAGAGTGAGGGAAGTAAGGGCCTTGAGCCTTTACCTGTGACCTCAGCCCTTTCCTCAAAGCTCCCTTTATTTTTTCTACTCTGGCCTGTATTCCTTCTTTCCCTACTCCTTTCTCCCCAGTCTTCCTGATGTAATAGGACTGTGTCCCCCTGATCTTCGTGGAGGGTGGGTCACCTGGCCTGGGAAAATTCCTAAAATGATCCCCACCTGAATCTCAATCCTTCCCCACTCTCCTACTTGGTTCCCATGGGAAACTCCCATCTCCAAATGATCTGGGAAACAATCACCACCATTATTGATTTGGAAATTAGTCCCTCAAATCTCTCCCTAGCCCCAAATCATAGAAAGCTAAATAAAATCAATACTCTGTATCCCAATCTTTTCTATTTTCCTAATCATGAAAGGGCCCACTGAGAGAAAGAGCTTCTCAATGAAAATAAACCCATTTTTACCAAACCTTGCTTGCAGACTGGGACGGTGAATTCTTTCGTAAAACCTGACACTGGCCTGGGGACCCCTATCGCTGTTAGGGTATCTCACCCCTCAACATTCCTATCCCTCCTGAATCTCTTTTCTCTCCTCTTAATTCTGTTAGCCTGCTCTTATTTCCTCTTTCTATTTGCATCCACAAGGCCAGGAAGATGAGGTTCATCTTTCTGGGGCCAGAGTGGGCAACTCCCTCCGGGAACCTGCTTTGGCCATGGACCCACAGAAACCATTAACATGGACAATCTGGTCAGAACATATTTGTCTCACCTTCAGGGCCTGTATATGGGAAGGAGGTAGTGGAATATCAGAGGAGCAGGGATCTACTATGGAGAGCAACAATAAAACTAGGGTTTGTTCAGCACCACGGCTGTGTTGCCAATTAGCCTCCCAGCATAAAATTTTTAAACATATATTTTACATATTACATTATATATTAATATAATATAAATACGTCAATATAACAAACATTATATCAATATGTAATATAATTATATAACATATATTATATAATAAGTATATATTAATACATATTTTAATATTAAAAATTTAATATCACAGTTGAAAGCTGAGCCCCTCTCCCCACTCCTCTCTTCTCCTCGAGTCATTCTAAGGCCTTACTAGGTTAGATAAGATGGGGCCAAGTTGGAATAGCAAATAATTAGGTAGTGTTTTGGGGGCAGGGCCATTCATATCATGCCTTTCTTGATAGTGGGGTAACAGAAAGACTGAGGGGGATGGGGAAAAGGCTGGAGCTGGGGAAGCCTGGCTAGACCAATGATTAGACTATATGTGGCTTGGGTTTGTTTGTGGGGGTGGGGAAGGGGAGGAAAGGGAGGCGGATGACCCAATCGAAGTTTTTCTGTGGGTCTGAGCAGGAGTGGGAATGTATCAGTGCTAAGTCACCTTTTCAGCTAGAACAGAATGACAGAATCTTCTTCTCTAGGGCTGATGGGTAGCAGGGACAAAGGCTCTTCTTCCTCTTGCATTTACCCCCTCCCACCTACATATTTACATGTCACCTTCCCACTTCCTTCCCATTTCTTAGTCTATTACCTCACCTAGGCTTTGTGAGCTGGAAGTGATTTCTGAGGTTACCTCTTAGGTGACTTGGAGTCAGAAGGTCCCAAGTTCAAATATGACCTCAGATATTTACTGCTTGTGTGACCCTCAGCAAGCCACAAAACCCTGATTGCTTAAAAATAAAGTCAAACCAAACCAGAGGTCACCTAGTCCAACTATCCACCTCGGCCAAGGAGAATTACCCTTTCCAATATCCCTAAAGGGCAGTTATCCAGTCTGACCATTTTCAAGGCAGCTCTCATTAGGCAGACTGGTCCAGTGTTGGACAGCTCTAATCCAGTAAAAAAAAAAAAAAAAAAAAGACTGAGCATCCCTCAGGTGCTATTTCCCTATCCCCAGTATTTAACTGATACTACTGGCAATCTAAAATATGTTAAAATGAGCTGTTGTGAGTTTAGGGTCACATTTCTTCTCAATCTTTCTCCCCCGCCTCTATCTGATTCTTGTTCTTGAGCAGTCACTCTGGTCCCACCCTGAACAGAGCTTCTAATCTCAAATAATGCCCCACCCACACCTTTTACCACCAGACCCTTCACCCCCCTCCCCCCTAGCAGCTGCAGACAGATAATTACAGCCTCCCTCCCAAAGACTTTTCCTCTAATTTCATCTGTCTTCATCTGTCATCACAGGGAAGGTGAAGGATGGGAAGTAGGAGTAGAGAATAAGGGAAAGGGAAATCCTGATTTAGCTAAGCTCACCCAGTGCTAGTTAGGGTTCTGAGATGATAACCTAGGTATCTGGATCTGGGTAGAGATGACAGCTGTCTAAACTTCTTTCTTGACAAGTGATCCAGAAGAAAGATGCTACTGTTCCAAAGGGCCTCCAGAGAAAGAGATCCCTTAGTCATCCCCAACTGTTGTTTACATCTTTAGCTAGAAAGTTAATCTTGATTTCTAGTCTCAACACTTCTTGCAGAATGGAAATTCACATTCATTTATTTTGTTCTTTGGGGTAGGATGGGGGGAATTGAGAATAATGAAGAATAGTTCCCACACATATCAGCTGCTACAACTGTAACTTGGAGGATTTTCCTCTCTATTCCCTGAACCCTCTCCATTTCCAGCCTGAATTTTGGGGGAAACCCTTATAGGAATGCTTCTTCCACTCATCCAGACTTGAGCAGATTAAAATAGAAGCTAAAATGAGCAAAGTGCCAGGCTGCTTGGTGTTGGGATACTTCTCAGTGTTAAGATTGAGCCTTGGCTCTGCAGCATGGCTGCTTATAGTACCTGAGCTGGCTTGCCTGAGTTATTTTCTCCCTCCAGCCAAGTGTCCCATCCCCACATCTGGCTTTCCTCTCTCTAAAGTCACCATAATTTCTCTCCAGTCTTCTGCTATACAACACCCAGGGCCTGGGTTGTATGGCAATGATCTGTGGGAGGATGGGCTCTCCTCAAATCTTTTCCTCATGGTCCCTGGGAAGGTGAGGGGCATAAAAAATCCTGACTTTTTTTCCATCCTCCAAGCCCTACTAAGATTTAAAGCTGAAGGAGACTTTAGAGACCATGTAGTCCAATTCCTTCTGGAAAATGAGACAACCAATAAACCAGTGAGTCAACTTTTTTGAATCTGGTTTCTCTGATTTCATGTTTTATTTATTTAAAATAGAGATGATAATCTGAAAGTTTTTCACAAGGCAGTCAGTAGTAAAGGTCTTTTCTTTTTGTTCTTTTTGCTTATTTTGTCTAATATTTTTCTGATTACATGTAAAAACATTTAACAACCATTTTTTAAAATATCATGGTTCAAATTTTTTTCTCCTTCCCTTCCCTTCTCTTTGAGAAGGCAAGCATTTTTATATTGATCATACATGGGAAGTCATGCAAAACATATTTCCACATTAGTTATTTGCAAAAGAAAACAAATAACAAAAATAAAGAGTAAAAAAAAA
>JAJPUD010002537.1:0-129683 GCA_023553655.1 Myrmecobius fasciatus
ATCTTAGAGGAGGGAAAGGGACCCACATGTGCAAGAATGTTTGTGGCGGCCCTTTTTGTGGTGGCTAGAAACTGGAAACTGAAGGGATGCCCATCAATTGGAGAGTGGCTGAATAAATTATGGTATATGAATGTTATGGAATATTATTGCTCTGTAAGAAATGACCAGCAGGACGATTTCAGAGAGGCCTGGAGAGACTTGCATGAACTGATGCTGAGTGAAACGAGCAGAACCAGGAGATCATCATACACAGCAACAACAGTATTACATGATGATCAATTCTGATGGACATGGCTCTCTGCAACGAAGAATTGTCTCAAACCAGTTCCAGTTGTTCACTGAAGAAAACCATATACACCCAGAGAGAGGGAAATGAAATATGGACTACAACATAACATTTTCATGATCTCTACTGACATTTGTTTGCATTGTGTTGCCTTTCTCTGATTCTTTTTTTTTTTTCTTGTAGATAGGATTTTTCTTGCATAACTTCTCAAGCATTTCAACATTATTAGCATGTAGTGGACTTCCTGCCATCTAGGGG
The DNA here is from genome assembly GCA_023553655.1 of Myrmecobius fasciatus. Classification (NCBI taxonomy): domain Eukaryota; kingdom Metazoa; phylum Chordata; class Mammalia; order Dasyuromorphia; family Myrmecobiidae; genus Myrmecobius; species Myrmecobius fasciatus. The sequence goes on from JAJPUD010002537.1 coordinate 545, forward strand.
AGGGGAGGGCACTGGGGGTAAAATTTGTAATGGAAAGCTTTGTAAAGATCAATGTTGGGGAACTACCCATACATATGTTATACAAATAAAAAGCTTTAACAAAAAAAAAAAAGAATATTTATCTAACAAAAGAATACAAAGCTTCAGTTCACTTGCCTGTAAATATACATTGTTTGTAAGATATGTGAATCTGTATAGGAATCTTGTGGAGGGAATCCACACACAGAGATGTGGTCAGTACAATCCAGTAAAGGGGCTCATACATTAGGAACTCATGTCATGTGCATTCATACATAAACATATAACTTCTGTCTCTCAGAGTACAAAGTTTCTTTTGGTTTCTATTCTTATTATAATATTTCTCTCTGATGTTTTCCACCAGAGAAGACTCCATTGTTTCCAGCCAGGAATTGTATCTCAACTATTCCCTACTGTTGTTGCATCTCAGTTGTTTCTCACTAGACATAATTGAGACTCCAGCTGGTTTTCATTTATCTAGATATCTTTAGCATCCCCTAATATATTGTCAACACCCACTAGGAATGTTGTGGCTAGTAAGTCTCTCTATTGAAGAGGAGTCTACAGACTTATTAACTAGTCCTTTTAATTACTTCCACCATCCACTGAAGAGTACTGTGAATGTTAAATATCCCCGCCTGAACAAAGCTCTATATCACTGTGCTATATATATATATCTTTTGTCCTCCTATAGTACTCAGCTATAGCCCTCAGGTGAGGTGCTATCCTCAGAGCTACCAGCTGATCAGCAGTCTTCTGCCAGATGGAGGACTGCAGGAAGGGATGTAAGTTCATTAATGTTTTTTAGTCAATGACTATGAAATTCTTTGCAGATTTTCTCAACCATCCCTTTCATCTAATTAATATAAAGCTACTTTCAACTCTTTAGTCAGCTCTTTTAGCCACCGTATGGAGAAAAAAAAAAAGCTTCTCATGGTCAGACTATACCAGAATGTGGTAAAGGCTTGCTCTTGGAACACCTATTCAAAGCCCTCTTTTTTTTCCCCATTCTTTATTTCTTCTCTAATCTCTTTTGAGACTTATTGGCTGAGGTAAATACCCTATGGGCTGTAATTCCTTAAATAGAAAAGGAGAACTAAGTAAGGTGATAGGGACACTTTTAATTCTGTCCATCATGCTCCTCTATTTTATGCAAATAACAATGGCTGCAATGAATCCAACTATTTACTTCACCTCTACCTTACTCTTACTTCATGAACACATCCCAGACTTCTTGATGACTACCATGTGGTGCCCAGAATTGAACAGGAAAATATAGATGTGATCTTACTGGGGCAAAGTAAAGTGTGATTGTCACCTCCTTCATTCTGAATACTGTGCTTCTGTTAATGTTATCTGAGATCATATTAACTTTTTTTGTTTACCTTAATGCATTATTAACTCATATTTAACTGGTAAGTCACTAAAAATCCTACACATATTTTTTCAGAAGGTTATTATTTTGCCCATCCAATACCACTACACATGTGTATGGTTGATTTCTTTAAAAATACAAGTACAAGGGGGCAGCTAGGTGACGAAGTGGATAGAGCACCAGCCCTGAAGTCAGGAGGACCTGAGTTCAAATCTGGTCTCAGACACTTAACATTCCCTAGCTGTGTGACCCTGGGCAAGTGCCTCAGCAAAAAGCAAAAAAAAAAAAAATACAAGTACAAAATTTTATGCTAGTAAATTTCATCTTATATTCAGCCCAATAATTTAACTCTTCATGTTAGTTTACTGAGGTGTTTAGTTGTTTTTGTTGATGATATTTAGCTGTTTTCAATTGTATCCAACTCTTTGTGGCTCCTTTTGGGGTTTTCTTGGCAAGGATACTGGAATGGTTTGACATTTCCTTTTCCAGCTTGTTTTATGGAGAAGGAAACTGAGGCAAACAGGGTTAAATGATTAAACCTAACAGCCAGAGAAAATCCTGCTAAGTCCATTGCATATCTCATTTTTGTTTTTGTTCAGTCATTTCTGACTCTTTGTGGCCCCATATGGCATTTTCTTGGCAAGGACACTGGAGTGGTTTGCCATTTCCCTCTCTAATGGATTAAGGCAAACAGAAGTTAAATGACTTGCCCAAAATCATTAGTGTCTAAGACTAGATTTGAACTCAGTTCTTCTTGACTCCAGGATGATGCTCTCTCTATTGCACCATTATTTTAGTTATCTCTCCCAGTTTTATGTCATCTCAAAATGTGATACACATGCCACGTATGTAATTATTCAAGTCTAATTTTTTTAAGTTAAAAAGCATAGGGCGAAGAGTAAATTCTTTCAACATTCCAGTAAAGACCTATATTTAAGATGATATTAATTTGCTCCATGACTACTCTTTACTACCAGGTTTTAGCTCTGAATCAACCTAACTAAACTATAGCCCAGAACTCTGCATCTTATTCACAAGGATAGTGTCTGAAATTTAGATTATCCCTAATATAACAGTCTAAATAACCCTAATTAAAAGTGAAATGAGATTAGTTTTTTTATTGAAGCAATCAGGCATTTTGTGGTCTCCATTTTCTTTTGTAAATCTTTATTAATCATTTCCCTGGTAATATGTTCTATAATTTTGTCTGAAATTTGAATCGTCATTGGTTTATAATTTTCATATTTTATTCTGTTCCCTTATTTGAAAATTGGGGAAATATTTATTTACCTTCTTTCACTCATAATCCAAAAGCTCCCTCTTGTTCTCCTTTTAATAATTAGCAGCAATGATTTAATAGTCACATCTTCCAGCCTCTTTAGAACCCTGGTATATAGTTTGCCTGTGCCTGGTGACTTGTACACATCAATGGCAGTAAGGTTTTCTTTATTTCTCCCTGATTTCAATTTCATATTTGTTCAGTCTTTCCTGTACAAAGATCATTATTTATAAGAAGAAAACAAAAGAAAATAAACCTTTGAGGGCAAAGAAAGGAGGTTATTTTCCCTTTTATTGAGTAATGTCATTTTAGAATAAAATCCCATTTCAGGGTAAACAAGTAGTCGATCTAACCCTGAGTTTTGCCTTCCTTTATCACCAATCTTAGGCGAGGTCAACAAAAAAGACAAACAGAATCAACATTGTCTTGGACTCCTGAGGCCAACAACAGACTAACAGATTTGGAAATCTTTGTCCCTTCCTGAGGAACATAGCAAACTGCCCTCCAGGGCAGTTGGAAGGCCAACATGACTGTTTTCTGTATATTATAAACACCTGTGGGAAATGGCTTATATTCAGAAGTTCTCTTGCACCATATACTTCTCGTTGGCTTAGATAATAATTTTGAATGCCAATTTGTATCCCAAATTGTTAATGGTAATTCTAGGACACAGAAAAAGAGAAATGGTTATTTCTGCCTTCCCTCTGCCATTCAAAATAATTAAGCAATCAATTATCTCATAAGGATTTATGAAACACCTACTGTATACCAGAAGTCCTATCCATCCTAAATGTAACCTGTCCTTTCTTTGATCAGTTCTTTCCCCCAATATAGCAACTCTTTTTATAGTCTTTACCAGTTTCTACTGGTGTCATCTCATTTTGAGTTTGTGTTTGTGGTCCTATTTTTACTGGACCACATCACTATTTGTTTGTCTTCCTCTTCACTTATCTGCTCTTACTTCCATCCTCTGTTCACCATTTTGAAATCTAATTTGGGTAAAGAGTTGCATGTGGATACATCTTGGTGTTCTTTTTACTTTAAAACACTTTACCCTTTTCTTCTTCTCATGGAATTGTTTCTTTGTGTTTTCAGAATTTCATTCTTAAATTTCCTGTTCTTATGTGTCCTTTTAGAATTTTTCAGCATGGCCTAGGAATAAAGTGCTAGACTTGGAAGCCAAGTAATTTGGTTTTAAGAGATCCTTCCTCTGACCTATGCTAGCTGTGTGACCATGGGTAAGACATTTAACCATTCTACAACCCATCTTTTTCATCTCTAAGATAGAATTAATAAAATATACAATACCTATCTTTTTAGGTTGTTATGAAGTTGAAATGGAACAAGCTAAGTGAAGCAGTTTGCAAACTCTAAAGCACTATATAAATATTTATAATAACAATAAGCAAGGAATCCTCTTGAACCTTTTGAAATCTGTTCTCTCAAAATCTATAGGGTGCATTTTAACATATACTCAACTTTCCTCTTCTGCATCAGGGATTCCAAGATGTCATGGACACTTTCCCCTAAGATTCTTATTTTTTTACTTCATCAACAATTTCTTTTTAGTGTATGTCAGAACCATTTCCAGGATAGAGGAACACCTTCATACCTCTTCTACATTTTAAAGGATCAAATCAAATCAAATCAAAACAATCCAAGAATGTATTAATTTTTTTGCTTATGACAGAAAGAGAACTCCAATAAGTTCCCTACTCCCATCACTATTATATCACACTATCAGGTCAAATATAATGTTTCCAGAACTTTTTATCCATTTCCTTCTTTTATAAGGTAGTCTATAATAAACTCCCATGATAATATTATTTCTATTTCTTCTCCTCTTTATCCAAATACTCTCCACTAGAGATGCCCATCTCTAGTTCCTGAATTACCTCAAATCAATAAATGTTGATATATAATGTTCTACTCTGACCATCTTTTTTATATATATCTTCTGTTTTTAAATAAGATGCACTTTTCCAGAGGCATTGTCTAGTCATGAATCCCATCCTCTGAAATCTGAAGGAATTTCATCTCACAGGCTTCAGACATTTACTAGCAATATGATCCTAGGCAATTCACTTAATCCTATTTGCCTCAGTTTCCTCAACTGTAAAATGAACTGGAAAAGGAAATGACAAACCAATATCATGAACACAAAAAAAAAAAAAAAAACCATGAGATCACAAAGAGTCAAACATGACTGAAACAAAGCACTTTACAAATATTAGGTCAGAGACATGACATGACCAGACCTGTGTTTTAAGAATATTAGCTTAATGAAATAGTCCAGAAGAGAAATAATGGGACCTAGAGCAAAGTGGTGCCATGTAAAGAAGACAGATGGGACAGATGTTATAAAAGTAGAAGTAACAAGACTAGGTTCCTCTCTATTATAGTCAACTTTCTCCTTTTTTAGTTTAAAGCTCCTTTTATTAAATTCACAAGCCTTCAAGCAAATATAATTTTTAACAACCCTCATTAGTTGTATTTCATTCTTGGCTAAGTATTATATCATTCTTCTATTTTAAATTGTGTCTAGCAATTGATGGCCAACTTCAACAGAAAAATAAGAAAAGTTTGTAGAGAAAGTAAGCAGTCATTTTAATCCTCCATATAACATAAAACAAAGTCTCAGAGTTAAAAAATGTTGCTTATCATAATACTTTCTTCATAATTTCAACTACTTCTCCACAGAAATAACTTCCCTCTGTGCAGAGCAGAGAATTAAAAAAAAAAAACAATTTAAAAAGAAATAAAGAAAAGTGGATATTTATGAATGTAATTTCTTCTACTAACATATATACTTTCTGGATCTGGTAATTTGTTGTTATATACTTTGAATCCTCCCTGATGTTCTGCTGGGCAATGACAATATTCTCTTTTGTTTTGTATTTCTTTTCTGTTTTTCTTATTCTGTTTGTTTTTTAAATAAAATATAAAAAATTTTAAAATTCTAATAAATTGATGTGGTGGTGGATCATGGGATCTAAAATCTCCAAAGAATCAAATTTTGGGTGACTCAAAGGGCAAAGGGTAGATATTAGGGGATCATAAATAAGCTTCGATATAAAAGTGTAAGAAGCAGCCTGGAAGACAACATTCAAGAGATCTATGAAAGGAAAGGGAGATGGGCCAGTCACATATAAAATAAGAGTTAACAGATGGGCAGGGCAAGTAGTACATTGGTACTCCGAAAAAATGACAAAAGATGTAACAGAAGGCCTTCAGTATATTATATAGAGGATTTATAGGAGGATATAGACAAAAGTCACATAAGATGAGGACTCATCAATAAATTGCAGTCTGCACATTGGAGGGAGTTCCTATGCTGATAAGTTCATATGAAGTAACAAATTGTGAAAATGGAGAGTCACTAGATATAATTTCTCACAAAGAGTTTCTGTTTACATGAGTTATATATATTGATATTTTATTAGAAATTGAAACAACTTAGTACTATAAGGGTTTCAGGTATCTTCAGGGGTCCCAAACCACATTCTGAAAACCACCATACATGAATAAAAATCAGGAAAAGCAGTACTTCGGAATGAGAGAAAGTTTCCTATTAGAATTCTTTTTTCCAAGTATCAAATTTTAGATTCATAAAGTTAAAAAGTGTTATTCTCCAGGTAAAACTGTCCTTTGACAACACAGATAGCTTATTCATTTTAGATGCTATCAGGGAAAGACTCCCCAGTGTGGTAAAACTTGGAAATTCTTCCTTTGCTTATCTCCAAAGCTTCATCCAGTGTATTAAGCCCAATTTCACATGTTTTAACTCCAGGAATGAAGATAAACAGTTGACCTCTTTAATAATATTGTAACTTTTTTCTCTTCCTTCCCCAAAGTAACTGTTTTCTCTATCTTTTATAATCTTCAATGTGCTTTTCTGAAATTCCTCTGTCAGAAATAAATTTCATTTTATTCAATTCAACTTAATTCAACCAATCTTGACTTTCATGAGTCTATTTGAGAAATAGAATTTTTGATTAAGTTCCAAGGTCTGCCCAAGTATTGATTTTGAGTATAGCCTAAATACTGACATTGGGTAAATTTCTTGATACATCTGAGCTTCATCCTTTATAGTTATAAAATGAGAATACTGAATGGGATATAAACTGAAAAGTCTCTTCCAGCTCTTCCATTCTATATTAATTAATATAATGTTCAAGTAGTGAGAGAAAAAGACAAATTCATTTTTTCCCTCATATTAAAAAACTCCATATTGTCTCTCCCCATGATGCTTAGATATCTAGGCTGGTTTCCATCAAAAAAGATCTTAATGTGACTCTTTCCAGCAATGAGATGATTGATGCCAGCTTTAATGATCTTGTGGTAGAGAGAGCCATCTACACCCAGAGAGAGGACTGTGGGAAATGAATGTGGATCACAACATAACATTCTCACTCTATTTGATGTTGTTCGCTTGCATTTTGTTTTCTTACTCATTTTCTTTCCTTTTTGATCTGATTTTTTTTGTGTGCAGCAAGAGAATTGTATAAATATGTTTACACATATTGGATTTAACATATATTTTAACATGTCTAACATGTATTGGATTGCTTGTCTTCTAGGGTAAAGGGGGGGAGAAGGGGAATATCTGAAACACAAGACTATGCAAGAACCAATATTGAAAAATTATCTGTGCATGTTTTGAAAATAAAAAGCTTTTAAAAGTGAGACCTTAAATCTTTCACCCAATACTTGTGTTTAGTAAAACATTCAAAACCCTAAACCAGATCAGTCATGAAATTGAATTCCAGATGCTAATTCAAATAGACTATTACTCCTTACCATGATCCTTCTTTTTTTAACTGCCATATTCAACTCTCACTTATCACAAGAGATGGGGGTTATATAAGAGAGAGAACAAAATCTGAACAAAGAGAAGTAGGAAGAAAAGAGTTGGGAAAATAATCCTAAAAAGTCCAAATAGCTGGTTCAGATTTCAGTCAGTGAACCAAGATACTTCCTATGGCACCAGGAACTGTAATATTGGAAATAAATGGAGAACTTGGAAGGTACAAATTCATTTTGTATTTAAGGAAGAATGAATCTACAAAATACTTCAAAAAGTAAAAACAGGATATACTATCTTAATACTTTTAATTTCTGACTTTAAATACCAACATTTACTTCCTATGAGATACTAAGAAAGCCACTTAATCTCCATCAGTCCCAGTTTTCCTTATTTGTAAGATCAGGTTAATAACACTACCCATCTCTCAGGGTTATCAAGAGGATAAAATGAGATACTTGTAAAGTTCTTTGCAAACATAAAATCATTTCATAAATGCTAGCTATTGTTATTTTTACTTGTATACTATAAATTTTGAAATACAAAAACAAATTGTAATTAAACCAAAATAAGAGGGAAAAAACTGAAAAGGTCAAGTCCCTGTTTTTTTTTTAAACTCTGAAATAAGATGAATCAAGATTATCATTAAAGAGCAGAGATTATGTTCTTTAAGCAAGTGCCATTAAATATTAACCTGGGCTTCAGTCTCTTCATGTGTAAAATGAGAAGCCTGGACTCCATGGTCTTTAAAATCCTTCACTGAGCCTCTGAGCATTATCATTCCTGCCATTATAATAATGGTTTCATATGAAGCCATAAGGACTATAGGGACTGAATGTGGATCACAATGTAGTATTTTCACTTTTTTTGTTGTTTGCATTTTGTTTTCTTTCTCATTTTTTCCCTTTTTGGTCAGATTTTTCTTATGCAGCATGATAGTCCTCATTCTGGGTGCAGATGGCTCTCTTCATCATAAGACCATTGGAACTTGCCTGAATCACCTCACTGCTGTCTGTCAGACAATTCTGACGTCCATCAGAACTGATCATCACACAATCTTGCTGTTGCTGTGTACAATGTTCTCTTGATTCTACTCACTTCACTCAGCATCAGTTCATGTAATTCTCTCCAGGCCTCTTTGAAATCATCCTGCTGGTCATTTCTTACAGAACAATAATATTCCATAACATTCATATACCATAACTTATTCAGCCATTCTCCAACTGATGGGCAGTCACTCAGTTTCCAGTTCCTTGCCACTACAAAAAGGGCTGCAACAAACATTTTTGCACATGTGCGTCCTTTTCTCCTTTTTATTATCTCTTTGGGATACAGGCCCAAAGGGATCAAAGGGCTTGATATCCCTTTAGACATAGTTTCATATTGCGCTCTAGAATGGTTGGGTCAGTTCACAACTCCACCAACAATGTATTAGTGTTCCAGTTTTCCCACATCCCCTCCAACATTCATCATTATTTTTTCCTGTCATCTTAGACAATCTGATCTTATTTTAGCATAATGAATTTTCGAGTGAGAAGAGACCCTAGAGATTCTGTAGTTCAATCTTTTCTCATTTTGTTTTACAGATGAGAAAACTAAGGCATAGAAGAACTGCTAGTGGTTTATGGAAGATTACACTACTAGTTAATGTCAGGATAAGACTGACACTGGACTTTCCCATTTGCCAGTTCAGTATGCCTTCTCTTACATCCTCCTGTCTCTTTCTACATTACCATAGAAAAGAAAGTCCCTTTCAAATCTGAAATCTCTTGTTCAGGTGAGATATAAGTGTTAGAGCCATGCAAGCATTTTGACTAGCAATGTAAAAAACTGGTATTCTTAAACTGAGACTTACAGATCTCTAAAGGGATCAGTAGATAAATTTCAGGGGGTCTGTATGCTTGGATGGGAAATACAACATACATATACACACACATCTCTATGCACAGAGAGATAAAGAGGAGGTGAAGAAAGGGAGGAGGGGAAAAAGAAAAAGAAAGAGAAGGGAAAATGGGAGGGGGAGAGAGAGAGAGAGAGAGAGAGAGAGAGAGAGAGAGAGAGAGAGAGAGAGAGAGAGTCAGAGACAGAGTCAGAGAGACACAGAGAGATAGAAAGAGAAACAGAGGGGGAGAGAGAGATAGACAGAAAGAGAGAGCCAGAGACAGAGAGAGAAAGAAAGAGAGATAGAGGGGGGAAAGAGACAGAAAAAGAGAGAGGAGAAGAAAAGAAAAAGAGTGAGAGGAGGAAGTGGAGAAAGATAGAAGGATAGGGGATGGAAAGGGGGAAGAGGAGGGTGAAAGAGAGGGAGAAGTAAAGGAAGAGGAAAAGGGGTAAGGGGGGGGGAGAGCTTTGTTTTTATTAGCCTCTCCTAGAAATTTAGCTTTTTCTTTCCACTTAAAAACATTATTCTGAGAAGGGTTCTGTACCAGGCTGCAAAGGGGGTTTAGGGCACACACTAAAAAGGTTAAGAACCCATGAGCCATAGGGACAAAGTAAAATGGCAGAGACTTGGAATTGAGTAGGGAAGTTTGGTTTATTATTCTAGGCCAACAAAGACTTAAGCCTTTTGAACTACTTCCAATTCCCTGAGGGAATCAGGGACACTCTTTATGGCTGCTGGCCCCACCTAGGCCACTGCAGGTTTGATCACTCCTCCTTCCTGATCTTATGCCAAGGAAATTTTTTATTGCTTTCCCCCCTGAGGTTTTTCTCTAGGTAAAAATGATATATTGGGACTTGGGGCCATAACATGCTGTGGCAGATTTCCCTTCTTGGGGATGCAAGTATACTTATTATAATTTTTTTTTAATCTCCATAGAGATAAACAACCCAAATGAGCCTTTGACTCCCAATCACCCCTCCACCTCCACTCCATCTGCCTTCAGCTCTAATGCATCTATCTCTGGTTGGTGAGTTCTCCCAGGAAAACCATTTAAAGAAGCATCCAGTCTAGCAATGAGTTCTTCAAACCTGGACAAGTCAAGATTTAAAGGCATGCTCATAGTTAAGCAAAACAAATTTCTACAATTGAGTCGTAGAATTGAAAGGTGAGGAAACCATGATCCACTCCTCCCCCACTGAATTTTGTTTTTTTCATGCTATATAGCACAGAACTGATCCAAAATTCTATTTATTTATTCTACCCATCTCCCACCCCCAAAGAGGCTTACTCTAAACTCTCCACTCATTGGCAGAGCTGAACTGACAAATACCTCCTAGAGCCAATGACCAACAAGCTTTTCAACCTTGTATAACATCAGTGGAGGTAAGCAAATACTGCCTGTGTCAAATGAAAGAAATGCTGTTTTTTTTCCTCTCATATTAATAACCATTTATTGAATTAGAGCTAAGGTTTTTCCCCTTTTTCTACTTCCTGATTCAGAAATCAGGCCCTGTAGGTTATTCAGACAGTCTTTGAAGCCTTTAAAGGGCTGATAATGAGAGAAAAACTCAGATCTGTTCAAAAGGTGAAGAAATTTTAGTTTAGTTCTATTGATGGATTGCAGCCCATTCTGTTGTACTGAGGTCTGGGAGAAAGTAGATTCTCTTTTTTGTCTCAATTACCCTAGCTAGATGATATGGGTATAGATAAACCTCTCTGACCAAGACTGAATGATCAGTCACATGCCCCAATCCTCATTAGAATAAGCCCACCTCTCATTATAATATTCATTTTCTAATTACCTGTTAATCATCAGAGTTGATTACCATTCTTAGGAATTTCCTCTCTTCCAAGGACAAGTAAGCATAGAATGGATTCCATGAATCGTCTTTGGCATTTGAGAGTGTCATTGACCCTTTTATTAATTATTGCTAGCATAAAAAAATTATTAATTACCCAGAAATTATATCTCTCAAACTTTCCATATGTCACACAAATAAGGACAGAGGTCACAAGCAGAACAATGAAAGGGGGAGAAGGGAAAGAAAAAGAGGAAGACTAAGAAGAAAAAAGAAAGCACCCACTATCCCTGACTCACCTCTATGTTCTAATCATTTTCCTATTTTCAGTATACTACACATGGTTCATATCAATTTTCTTCCCAACCATTGATAAACTAGATCTAAGTTTACATTTAGATAAGATCTCTTTACAGAACATCCCCCATCTTCCTGCCATTAACCCATGCATAAGGCAGGCCCTGGCACCACCTCACTAGAGTAAAGAATACTTTTAAAGCCCAAAGTATTAAAAGAGTTAATTCTATTCCAAAGATAACATTAAAATGTGAGATTATCAACAGAACAGAAGGGGGAGTGGTTTGGACAAGGGCAATCTCCCCATTGTGGTACACAATACAATGAAGAGTGAGTTGGCCAGCTGGATAAAGATAAGACAGATTACGTGTACCCAGCAGGGCATCCCACACATTATAACTCAGAGAAAATTTGGCACCCCAGAGAAACCTTGGGAACAGTAAGACCTGGAAATACTGTGCTCAGTGGAATGCATTTCATAATGTGTGGAAATATAAATCTTGCAAAAAACCAAATTTCCTTCATCACATGTACCTTGTTTGGATAGGTGGCCAAAATGAAGAATTGTCCTAGAGCAGAGGGGTGAACTTAATTACATGGGATCTTCCCCCTTCACTCTGGGAATTTTCTTTGGCTGTCTCCCTCTCCATGTCTGCCTTCTGGACTTCCTTTAAATTCAAGCTAAACTCTCTACAGAAAATATTTTCCAACCCTTCTTAATTTTAGTGCCTTCCTTCTCTTAATTATTTCTCTTTTTCTGAATATGGTTTATTTAATTATCTCCCCCATTAGATTATAAACCACTTTTTTTGTGTTTCCAAAAAAGAGTAATGATTATTCCTCTCTTATATATTGATAATCAATTATTGAATTGCATTGCCCTGAAAGACAATGTTGATGGATAAGATTGTCCCAATCCTGGGGTACATGCCTTTTGTTCCTGCTTGGGAGACCCCACTCAATTATAGTACCTTACAAAAAATTAATCTAAAGTGAATTCCAGTCCATTGTGTTCCACACAGGCAGGCTAGATTTCAGAGGTTTGTTTGAGATAGTGTCTCTTTGTTCATAAAGGACATAATCAGTCATGTCCCTCAATACCTCATCAGAATAAATCCACTTCTCATTATCATATTCATTCTGAATCATTATTTGTTAACCAATCAGAGTTGATTGCCAACCTCAGGAAAACCCACTCTTCCAAGGGCGGGCGTATAATCATTGAATAGGTTCTATGAGGGATCTTTGGCATTTGAAAGTGCCACTGATCCCTTTTATTAATTATCTACTACCATAATTAATAATATAATTAATTACCCAGAAACTATGCCTCTCAAACTTTTTATACATCATCCATTGTTAACACAGTGCCTGGCACATAGCAGGCACTTAATAAATGTTTGTTGACTGACTGACTGACTCTGCTCTGGAGAAAAATAGACATGGTTGTATGGCTAGGTATAGGCTGGTTCTGTGATTTTATTCTTATGAGGAACTGCCCTCATAGCTCATGAAGAATGAATTAGGAAACTCCCTCTACCCATACACATAGGCAACTTCTCCATAACTTATAGTCATTGAAAACTACCAAAACACAGAGAGGCAATGTGTTATTTCTAATTTGCTCAGAGTATCAGAGATAGGAATTCAGCTTCTTCTGGATTCCAGAATAGCTCTTTTCCATTAGTTCTACAGAAAGAGTAACAAATATGGGGTTTAGGTATCCCAGGTGGATAATTTCTTCATAGACTTAGTGCTAGAGGAGAACTTAGATGTCATCTAGTTCACCCCCTCATTTTGTAGATGGGGAAACTATGGTGTAATCAATTTATCAAAGATCACCCAAGGACTAGCAGAGATGGTATTTGATCCCAGCACCTCTGACTCCAAATTCAGAGCTTTTTCTATTGCTTTTCTAGGTAAACCAAATTCAGAGCTTTTTCTATTGCTTTTCTAGGTTTTATAGTTGAGGAAGCCGAGGCATTAAGTGACTTGCCAAGGGTCACCCAGCTAGTAAGTAAGGCTGACTTCAAACTCAGGACTTTTTGATCCCAGGACTAATGCTCTAATCACTGCACCACTGAGCTGCCTCAAAAATGGAAAGTTATCCCTAGGTTGGAATTCAGATCATTACTATCTAGGGTCAGAAGAATATAACAATATAATGATGAATCCTTAGCTCCTTCCACACATTAAAAAAAAATAGGACAGATTTAATCTATGGTCTCAATTTTTTCATCATTCAAAGAATCTATCCACAAATGCTTTTATTAAAAAGACATTATCAGTTCAAGTTTTTTAAGAAATAATCTCTACCCAAGAAATAGTAATAACTGTGATTAGGAAGATTAAATAATGAGTGCCTAAGAGCCAGTGAATATTTTGTTTCTACAAAATGTGGAAGGAGATTCTATTCAGTACCCAAGGGCCTTTGGGAGTTAGTCATGAGTTTAGGGAGAAAACAAGGTGTCTCTTTTCTGGCCACTAGGAAATCATTTTTGTCAGGTGAAAAAAAGAGAAAGATTTAGTGCTGGAAAAAAATCTTAGAGAGTCCCGAGTCCAACCCTTTTATCTCAAAGATCTAAAAGGCAAGCCCAGGTTGCCTTCCCCATGGTTATACAATTAGGATGTGGTAGAATTGGAAATCAAACCTACTCCACTTATTGATCTATTTCTATTTCTTTTTTTAATGTTTTTTTTTAATTTTAATTTTTAACTATTATAAACTTTCTTTCTAAAAAATAAATATGAACACCACAATATGAAAAAAAGGACAAGGAAAAGGCTTTTACAAGTCTTTTGTCACAATCAGTTTTGAGGGGCTTTCGGGAGGGAAAAACAATCAGAGTAAAGTAACTTGGCCAGTCTATTAAGTATCTGAGGCTGGATTTACAATCAAGTCCCCCTGATGCCAAGGCCAGTGCTCTATCTACTACAATACCCAGCTGCCTCTATATTCAGGTTTTTTGGTTTGTTTTGTTTTTAAAGAAATATATATTTAATTTAAAAAGGTGGTAACAAAACTGCTCTATTTGTGTTTCCTGTATTTGATTTTTTTTCTTCTGTGCATTTAAAAGAATGATTTCTCATGATGCTCTTGGTAGGCAAATATGTCACTATCCACTAATATCACCCCCTCCTTCCTTTAAATTTAACAAATATAGCCGCTTAGTTGTACAGTGAATAGAGTTCTGGGCCTTAAGGCAGGAAGACCTGAGTTCAAAAATGATCTTAGATACTTAAATACTACTTACATGACCCCAGGCAAGTCACCCAAGCCTATTTTCCTCAGTTTCTTCATCTGTAAAATAAGCTAGAGACAGAAATGGCAAACCATGCCAGTATCTTTGCCAAGCAAATCCCAAATGAGTTCATGAAAAGTCTGACACTACTGACTGAACAAGTGGTATACAAAGGAATAAGACGCTCATACCAGCCTGACAGAGCCAATTGTTAAATTTTCAGTATGAGCATTTATACCTAGAAAATTGTCAAAGGTTCCAAACCATGGCTAGATTCATTGTTTTATTGATTGTTTAGACTTAAGAAAATAATAGGGAAAATAATGCAGACGGATCTTAAATGGGTGTTATGCATACTTTTTCCCTTTTGAAAAGTCAATTGTAAAATATTTAACAGGATACCCTAACTTTTATACTACTTCTTTTACCCAAGTCATCATAGCCTTAATCTTCCTCTGGATTTCTACATTGCCCACCTGGTCACCCAAAATTGTGATTTAAGTACCAAACCTCAAATTTGATACTAAGTTTCCTAACTTCAAGGCCTAATTTTTCCCATTAAAGTGTCTCTATCACCTGAAGTTAAGGAGTGGTTGTTGTTGCTATTGTTCAGCCATGTTCGACTTTTGATAGCCCCATTTAGATTTTTCATGGCAGAGATACTGGAGTGATTTGCCATTTCCTTCTCCTGCTCACTTTACAGATGAAAAATTGAGGTAAACAGCATTAAGTGACTTACCCAAGATCACACAGCTAGTAAACATCTATAGCCAAAGTTGACGTCATGAGGATGGTTCTCCCTAATTGCAAGCCCAGTGCTCTATCCAATGCACCACCTAACTACCCAGGAGTGGGTTTCCTTCCAAAATGGTTGTCTGAATTCAAGGCAGATTACTCATCTTCCAATTACCTGTTCTAGCAAAACTTTAAAGCTTGAATGAGAACAAAATAATAATTAAGAAATCCAATAAGAAACTATAGTAAATTATTTTTTTCTCCCCAGAACTGCACAAAAATCACCCAGAAGTCAACAAACATTAAGAAAGATGGGTCTTCCAGCAAAGCAAGAGCCAGAATGACCAGTGACAGGACATGTATCCTCTGAGTCTCTGTTTGAATGTGATCATAGCTAAAATTTAAACTTTCCAGAGTACAGATAAGATACTTGAAGCATCCAGATAGAAGTAGTTCATGAAAATAATACTAGAGCTGGGATCACACAAGACCTGGAAGCTCCATGGGTAGGCTGAGTGAATATAATAAAGATGACAATACTACCCAAACTAATTTACTTATTTAGTGCCATACCAATCAAACTCCCAAGAAATTTTTTTACAGATGTAGAAAAAATAGTAGCAAAGTTCATTTGGAAGAACAAAAGGTCAAGAATTTCAAGGGAATTAATGCAAAAAAAGACAGATGAAGGTGGCCTTGCTGTACCAGATATAAAACTATATTATGAAGCAGCGGTCATCAAAACCATTTGGTACTGGCTGAGAAATAGAGCAGTCAATCAGTGGCATAGGATAGAATAGCAGGACAAGCTAAATAATAATGTTAGCAATTTAGTGTTTGATAAACCCAAAGACCCCAGCTTTTGGGATAAGTACTCACTATTCAGCAAAAACTGCTGGGAAAATTGGAAACTAGTGTGGAAGAAATTAAGGCTGGACCCACACCTAACACCGTACACCAAGATAAGATCTAAATGGGTTCATGATCTAGATATAAAGAGTGATATTATAACCAAATTAGAGGAACATAGTATAGTTTCCCTCTCAGACCTGTGGAGATGGAATAAATTTATGTCCAACGAAGATCTGGAACTCTTAATTGAACACCAGATAGATAATTTTGATTATATTAAGTTAAAAAGTTTCTGTACAAACAAAACTAATGCAGATAAGATTAGGAGGGAAGCATCAAATTGGGAAGTCATCTTTACATTTAAGGGTTCTGATAAAGGTCTCATCTCTAAGATATATAGAGAATTGTCTCACATTTATAAGAGTTCAAGCCATTCTCCAATTGATAAATGGTTAAAGGATATGAACAGACAATTTTCAGATGATGAAATTAAAACTATTTATAGTCATATGAAAAGGTGCTCAAAATCACTATTGATCAGAGAAATGCAAATTAAGACAACTCTGAAGTACCACTACACACCTGTCAGATTGGTTAAAATGACAGGAAAAGATAAGGATGAATGTTGGAGGGGATGTGGGAAGACTGGGACACTGATGCATTGTTGGTGGAGCTGTGAACGGAGCCAACCATTCTGGAGAGCAATTTGGAGCTACGCTCAAAAAGTTATCAAACTGTGCATACCCTTTGACCCAGCAGTGTTTCTATTGGGCTTATATCCCACAGAAATCATAAAAGAAGGAAAGGGCCCCACATGTGCAAGAATGTTTGTGGCAGCCCTTTTTGTAGTGGCTAGAAACTGGAAACTGAAGGGATGCCCATCAATTGGAGAGTGGCTGAATAAATTATGGTATATGAATGTTATGGAATATTATTGCTCTGTAAGAAACGACCAGCAGGATGATTTCAGAGAGGCCTGGAGAGACTTGCATGAACTGATGCTGAGTGAAACGAGCAGAACCAGGAGATCATTATTCACGGCAACAACAATACTATATGAGGATGAGTTCTAATGGACATGACTCTCTTCAACAATGAAATGCTTCAAACCAGTTCCAATTGTTCGGTGAAGAAAGCCATATACACCCAGAGAGAGGGATGTGAAATGTGGACCACAACATAACATTTTCATGCTCTCTATTGAGGTTTGCTTGTATTGTATTTCCTTTATCGGATTATTCTTTCTTGTAGATACGATTTCTGCTGCACAAAAAAAAATGATGTGTGGTAATAACTATACATATATTCGATTTGTCAAGTATTTTAACATAATTAACATGTAGTGGATATCCTGCCATTTAGGGGAGGGGTGGGGAGTAGGGGGGGAAAATTTGTAACAGAAAGCTTTGTAAGGGTTAATGTTTAGGAATTACCCATTCATATGTTTTGCAAATAAAAAGTATTAATAAATTAAAAAAAATAAAAATAAAAAAGGGTGAAAAAAAAGACCTGGAAGCTCTTTGCTATAAATGAGAAACCTTAGAATACAGTATTCTCAAAGGCACAAGAGAAAGGTTTATAACCAAGAATACCTCACAAAGTAAAAAGAGTACTAGGGGAGGAAATGGATCATTAATAAAACAGAGGACCTTCAAACATTTCTAATGAAAAGCTCAAGGATGAGTAGAAACTTGGAAACAAGAACACGAGTCTAAAGAAACCCAGAAAGGTAAAATTATTCTCTTAATTGGGATACATAAGATTAAGAGTATACCATCATCAAGGAAGGTATAGAGGAAATGGGTATCAGGTGAGCCTCATTTTTATTGAAAGCAGAAAAAAACAAGGTTGAACACAGTTTGGTGTAGAGATGCATTAAATTCAACAGGGAAACAAATTGAGGTGGTGCTCAAAAGAGTTTAACTTTGGGAAAGGAATAATTACAAGCAAAATAAACTTCCTGATCTAAGAGGAGAAAGAGAGGAGAAAAGCAAAGAACTAAACTATAAGAGAGTGCTTCTCAGACGATGGGAATGACTGAATAAATTGTAGTATGTGGATGTAATGAAATATTATTGTGCTATAAAATTATAGAAGAAATCATTTCAGAGAATCTTGGGTAGTGTGGAATAATAAAAAATAAAGTAATTTTTACAAGAATGGTAACATTGTAAACATAGCAATAGAAACTTTGAAAGACTTTTAAGAACTCTGATCAGCACAAGGACCAAACATGTCACTAGAAAGATCTGTCGTGGAGCATTTTACCTACCTTCAAACAGGATGGGACATAAGATTTACAGGGAAATATATTTTTGAACAAGGTCATTGTATTAGGCTCATTTTATGTCACTTTGTCATAATATTTTTTCTTTCTTTTTTTTTCTTTCTTTCTTTCTTGTTGAGGGTAGGAGTTGGGAAGGTTAACGGTACTGAGACCTCCCTTCCTCCCCCCAAAAAGAGGCCATTGTATGTTAAATACCCAGAAAATAATAGAAGGAATAAAGGAAACAGAACAATTTTGAAAGTAACATGTAGAATGTATGTCCTTTTAAAAATAGCATATGATATGATATGGATACACGTTTTCATGTTTTGTTGTTTATATGGAAATCTTCCCCTCTTTTAGTGTTTTAATTCAGATTTTTTTAGGAAAGAAAAAATAAATTCAAGAATCATGGTGACTGTATCATCCTACTATTCTCTAAAGAATAGCTCTGAGAGAACTATGTCAAATTTATAAGAATACAAGTCATTTCCCAATTGATAATTGGTCAAAAGATATGAAAAGACAATTTTCAGATGAAGAAATTAAAGCCATTTCTAGTTATATGAAAATGTGCTAAATAATTTTTGATTAGAGAAATGCAAATTAAGACAACTCTGAGGTACCACCTCATACCTCTCAAATTAGCTAAAAAAGTGATAATTATAAATGTTGGAGGGGATGTGGGAAAATTGGGTCACTAATGCATTTTTGGTGGAGTTGTGAAATGATTCAACCATTCTGGAGAGCAATTTGGAACTATGCCCAAACGGTTATAAAACTGTGTATACCCTTTGATTCAGCAGTGTCTCTACTGGGCCTGTATCCCAAAGAGATCATTAAAAAGGGGAAAGGACACACATGTGCAAAAATATTTGTAGCAGCCCTTTTTGTAGTAGCAAGGAACTGGAAATTGAATAGATGCCTATTAGTTACAGAATGGCTAAGTAAGTTATGGTATATGAATGCAATGGAATATTATTTTTCTATAAAAATGATGAAAAAATTAATTTCAGAAAAGCCTGGAAAAATGTACATGAACTGAAACTAATATGAGCAGAATCAACAGAGCATTGTACACAGTAACAAGATTATGTGATTTTCTACTATGATGGACTTAGTTCTTTTCAAAATTGAGGTCATTCAAATTGTGCATACCCTTTGACCCAGCAGTGATTCTATTGGGCTTATATCCCAAAGAGATCTTAAAGGAGGGAAAGGGACCCACATTGCAAGAATGTTTGTGGCAGCCCTTTTTAGTGGCAAGAAACTGGAAACTGAATGGATGCCCATCAATTGGAGAATGGCTGAATAAACTATGGTATATGAATGTTATGGAATATTATTGTTCTGTGAGAAACGGCCAGCAGAATGATTTCAGAGAGGCCTGGAGGGACTTGAATGAACTGATGCTGAGTGAAATGAGCAGAACCAGTAGAACATTATACACAGCAACAACAATACTATATGATGATCAGTTCTGATGGACATGGCTCTCTTCAACAATGAAATGTTTCAAACCATTTCCAATTGTTCAGTGAAGAAAGCCATATACACCCAGAGAGAGGGATATGAGATGTGGACCACAACATAACATTTTTATGCTCTCTATTGATGTTTGCTTGCATTGTGTTTCCTTTCTCTGATTTTTTTTCTTGTAGATACGATTTTTCTTGCAAAGCAAGATAATTGTAAAAATATGTATACATATATTTGATTTGTCAAGTATTTTAACATAATTAACATGTAGTGGATTTCTTGACATCTAGGGGAGCGGTGGGACTAGGGGGGAAAATTTGTAACAGGGTCAATGCTGAAGAATTACCCATACATATGTTTTGCAAATAAAAAGCTTTAATTAAAAAAAATTGAGGTGATTCCAGGTAATTCCAAAAATCTTGTGATGGAGAGAACCATCCACATCAGAGAGAGAACTATGGAGACTGAATGTGAATCAAAGCATAGTATTTTCACCTTTTTGTTGTTGTTTATTTCCTTGAGTTTTTTTTCCCTTTCTCATGTTTTTTTCCCTTTTTTGATCTGATTTTTCTTGTGCAGTATAGCAAACATGGAATAATGTTTAGAAGAAATGCACAAGTTTAACCTATATTGGATTGCTTCCTGTCTTGGAGAAGAGGGTGAGGGAAGAAGAGGGAGAAAAATTTGGAACACAAGGTTTTGCAAAAATGAATGTTGAAAATTATCTTTACATGTATTTGAAAAAACAAAATACAATTAAAAATCAAAAAAGAGAAATATTAGTAAAGCTACCTTTAGACACACAAAAAAAAGAAAGAAAAAGAATTGAAAAGCCTGGAAAGATTTACATGAGCTGATATTGAGTAAAGTAAGCAGAACCAATAGAACACTGTACACAATAACAAGATTATGTGATGATCAACTGTGATAGACTTGGTTCTTCTCGACAATGAGGTGATTCAAGGTGATTCTAATAGACTTGGGATGGAACAAGCCATCTGCAGCCAGAGAGAGAACTATGGAGATTGAATATGGATCAAAGCATAGTATTTTCATTTTTTTGTTTGTTTGTTGTTTTCTTTCTTGTGGTTTTTTCCCCTTTGGTCTGATTTTTCTTGCACTACATGACAAATATGGAAATATACTTTAAAGAATTGTATATATTTAACCTATGTGCAATTCTTTAAAATACATATATCCACATTTCTCATTTAACATGTACCAAATTACTTGATGTCTTAGGGAGGAGGAAAAGAAAGGAAGGAGGAAAGGAAAGGAAGGAAGAAAAATTTGGAGCAAATTACAAAAATGAATATTTAAAACTATTTTACATGTAATTATAAAATTAAATACTTTTGAAAAATTTTAAAAATGTGAAAGCCACAACAACAAAAAATCAGAATAGCTCTGAGGAGCAGAGAAAAGTTATCAAAAATAAAATGATATATATAAAAACAATTTGTTGCCATAAGCTATTTTTCTTATTTTTGAAGAAAAAGACACTAAATGATTTCTACATTGGGTTGTCTTCTCTCCTTTCCTTCCCACTTAAGTCACCATGGATAGGGCATAAGGTCTTTTTGTGTAAACAATTGTCCAACTGCCCCAATTAGTAACTAAAGCATGGGCTTTGTTTTTCTAGCACTGATGACTACAGGTCTATTTGTATCAGGAGAGGCCAGGATAAAAGATCTATCTATAGACTTTTGGCAATCTATGGCTATGAAAAGGAGTAAATCCACAAGGGGATCAAAACAACATGCCTCATTTGTACTTCTTGAATTTGCAGCTTCACTGGTTTAGTTCACTAAATTCCTTCACCAGAATGGGGCAGTAGAAAGGACTAAAGTTGAAGGCAAAAGACCTAGGTTCAAACCTTTACTTTGTTTTAAATCCAAGTAGTAAAGCTGATTATTACTAACTTGATCTGTCCCAAATGATCTCATCTCTCTAGTCTTTCATGTCTTCATCTGAAAAACGGAAATTAGACTACATGGTGTTTTATGACACTTCCATCCTATGATCCTATGATCTATGAATGGATTATACCTTTAAATCTCTAAAATGAAGGATCTGGAATGGATAACCTCTAAGCTCCCTTTCAGCCCCCAACTCCAAAAGGAGAATCTGTTAGAATGAGAGTTGTTTGCTAGAAACTAGCACTTTAAAGGCCTGAATGCTGAGAAATGTAAGAAGGATGAAGAAGTCATTAATTAGGTTATCACCACTTTTTCAAACATCACAACTAACTTGCTGATCTTAATGCACATTTATTTGTCCAGTGGGGCTCGCTCCCATTAGACTCAATTAAGTGACTAACATGCAACAACAGATTTTGCCCCGTGGTTTAGCTGCTGGCTGCGGTTGACTGATACCCAAGCTTTTGACTCCCTGCTGCGTGTCTAAACTGTACAAGCTGCAGTGAATGCATTTCATCTACATAAAAAGAACAGAAACTGCAAGTTAGCCTTTTTTAGTCTAGTAATCAGTTTTTCAGTTTACTGTGTGTCATTCTGGACCCAAACACCCAAACACGGAAGGATGCAGTGAGAGTTTCAGAGAGGGATGCAGCGAGAGGTATAGGAAGAGATGGAGAGAGAGGCAGTCAGGGATGCAGGCAAAGGTGTTGGGATGGAACAGGACTTAAAGGACTTTTTTTCTCTTTCTGAGTCAGGTGAAAAAAGAAGTGTTTGCATTTTAATTGCATTTGATCTTCTAGTTTGATGACCCCTGTAATTTATATATTGTTCATATTTAGTGCTTGCTGGGCTCCTGCTGCGCAGCTGATAACGTAATTTACTGCCACCCGGCACCCGAACCCATAGGGGGAGGGAGCAAGGAGAGGGAGGAGGAGAGCTGGCTGTTACGAGCTGTTTTTTTTTTTTTCCTTTGCTCCTGCTGCTTATAAAATTTTCTCTCCTCCTTCCAGCTAGAGCTGATGCCAATCACTATCTTCGCGTGCAGGTGGGACTGAAAAGACCAATAAATGAAGCCCAGCTTTCCCCTTTGTTTACATTTAAAGATTGTCATTTGGTTTCCCGCTGCAGATGCTATTAGCAGACGCCTGTGCTGTTTGTGAAGGGGGTGGGGGTGGAGGAGGGTTTCTGCATCATCCCAGGGCTCTTCAGTTAATTGGCTTAAAGCAAATCAGTCAAAAAGAACATTGCTCGTTGGAGTTCCCCCCCCCCCATGTCCCCTTCCTTCGGCCTTTATCCCTTATAACCCTTTCCCCGTGTTCCACCCTCTTCCCCTTCCCACCCGACTTTGCAAGAAAAGGAAGCAGAAGTGGCAAGTTGATAATAAAGGTAGGAAAAGTGAAATTAGGACCTTTTGTGTGAGTTAGCTTGCCCGATATTTAGGGCAGCCGCCTGACTCTTTTGGTTATTTATCAAGCATCCTATGAGCTTGAGACAAATCTATAAGAGAACAATTTTCTTTCATTGTTATTATCCTTTTTTTCTTCAGGAGTATATTCAATCACGAGGCCCAACGTGTTCAAAGAGAATTGGTGGTTGGCAACTTGGGGGAAGAGGGAGCTGTCACAGGGCAGTTCTATTCCCACTGAAAATTTTGCTTCAATGGACAGTGAACGGAACAGAGTGATAAGGGACCTCAGAGATCAATTAGTCCAATCCTTTAATTTTTTTACAAGAAAAACCAGACCAATGGAGGGAAGGTGCCTTGTGAAAGGTCACACAGGTGAATGGTCACTACATGGAGTTATTGAAATTAACAGACGGGCAAAGAGAACATCCACTATAATTAACGACTACTTTCTGTGAGCAGAGAAAACAAAATAAGAAATCTTTCTCAAAAGATATAGAAGATGTGATCTCTATTCTGAAGAAGTTATGTTATAGTTGGTAAGACACATAAATGAAGAATATGTTTATTTAGCAATAAAGCAACCAATTAATGTAAACTGAATATAGACATTCTATAGAAAAGGAACAAATTGTTGCATTAAGTTGGTCAAAGACTAAACAAAGTCCATCACCTTCTAGAGAATTTTTTTTTTTTTTTTGCTGATGCAATTGGGGTTAAATGGCTTGCCCCAGGGTCACACAGCCAGGAAGTGTTAAGTGTCTGAGATCAAATTTGAACTCAGGTCCTCCTGACTTCAGGGTTGATATTCTATCTCCTAGCTGCCCCAAGCCCATCTTTCCAATGCCCAACCTGGCTCTATCTGTTATGCTTCCATATTGAGTAATAGAGCTCAATGTATATTACAAATATATCCAAGTATGCAATGGAATTTATTTTAAAGCATATTTCAATAGAGTAACCTCATCCTTTGATAATACATACATAGCTAGGTAGTGACTTGGATAGGATGTCAGGTCTGGGATTTGGAAGATTTCCTGAATTCAAATCTAGCTTCAAACATATCATAGCTGTGTGACCTGGTGAAGTCACTTAACCCAGTCTGAATCCATTTTCTCATCAGTAAAATGAGCTGAAGAAGATGACAGTGTAGTATCTCTGCCTGGAAAATCCCAAATGGGGTCACAGAGAGTTGGACATAACTGAAGAGTAAAAACAACAAAGTGATACAAGTGGGTCAAACTGATATTTGTACTCTGGTCCTGTGACTCTGCACTATATAGAAAGCTGTTCCATACTTGACTCATCATGGGGAGCAGAAGCATGTATCATGTTATTTAAATAAAGTGCCATGACAAAGAAGAAAAATATCTGTGCTCATTCCATGTTATTTGGGGCTTGTCATCTTTAAAGTTTACTTCCTAAGGCAAAGGTTCTTAATCTGGAGTACATGAATTTATTTAAGAAAAAAACTATTTTGATAACTGCATTTCAATGTCATTTTTTTACTTTTTTTTTTGTAATCCTATGAGTTGTATTTTATGTGTTTAAAGATATTATTCTGTGAAGAGATCCTGGAATTCGGTCCATGACACACATAAAGTTAAGAAGTTAAGAACTTTTGACCTATGGTGGCACAAGGGGTGTGCAGGGTTAGAAAGATAAATATATACTATATATATACGTGTATATATATATTTACAAATATATACAAATATACACATGGGAGTAGAACCTGGAACCTGCCAGTACTGGAGAAAAGGAGCAGTGGAATGGAGGATTTGTGAGAGATCCTGGGCTCGGGCAAAAAGAGGAAATGCTTTCAGTTTTACAAAGGTCCATGAAGATTGTGATAAAAAAAACAAAAAAAAAAAGTCTTTTAGGACTTCTGATAATCTACCAAAAAAAGTGGGGATGGGGGTGGTCTGTAGAGTATACTGAGAGCTCTTCAGTCATGTTTAATTCTTTGTGACCCCATTTGGAGTTTTCTTGACATAGATACTAGAATACGTTTTCTTCTCCACTTCATTTTACGGATGAGGAAACTAAGGCAAAGGGCTAAGTAACTTGCAAGGGTCCCACAGCTAGTATTCCAGGTTGGATTTTTTTTTATTAAAGCTTTTTATTTGCAAAACATATGTATGGGTAATTTTTCAACATTGACCCTTGCAAAGCTTTCTGTTACAAATTCCCCCCCCCATTCCCCACCCCTCCCCTAGATGGCAGGAAATCCACTACATGTTAATTATGTTAAAATACTTGACAAATCGAATATATGTATACATATTTTTATAGTTATCTTGCTGTGCAAGAAAAGTAGGATCTACAGGAAAAAAAATCTGAGAAGGGAAACACAATGCTAGCAAACATCAATAGAGAGCATGAATATGTTATGTTGTGGTCCACATCTCATATCCCTCTCTCTGGGTGTATATGGTTTTCTTCACTGAACAATTGGAACTGGTTTGAAACATTTTGTTGTTGAAGGGAGCCATGTCCATCAGGATTGATCATCATATAGTCTTGTTGCTGTATATAATGATCTCCTGATTCTGCTGATCTCATTCAGCATCAGTTCATGCAAGTCTCTCCAGGCCTCTCTGAAATCGTCCTGCTGGTCGTTTCTTACAAAGCAATGATATTCCATAATATTCATATACCATAATTTATTCAGCCACTCTCCAATTGATGGGCATCCATTCAGTTTCCAGTTTCTTGCCACTACAAAAAGGGCTGCCACAAACATTCTTGCACATGTGGGTTCCTTTCCCTCCTCTAAGATCTCTTTGGGATATAGGCCCAGTAGAAACACTGCTGGGTCAAAGGGTATGCACAGTTAGATAACTTTTTGAGCATGGCTCCAAATTGCTCTCCACAATGGTTGGATCCGTTCACTCCAGGTTAGATTTGAACTCAAAAAGATATCTTATCTTTCTGATTCCAAAACCAACATTCTATTCACTGCAAGACCTGGCTGCCCTCAGACATGGGAGACCCTACTTCAAATCTTGCCTGTATTGGCAGTGGTAGAGCAGGTTCCATAGATAAAAATTACCAAGAGAGCCACATTCATTTCTCTACGTTCCTCTCCCTTTCCATCTCTCTCTCCCTCCTCAGTTTTCTCCTCTCAAGACAGGCAGCCTTCAATTATTGGTTGAAACTGATAAGCTCTTTCTGGAACCTCAGACCTTGAAACAATCAGGAAGACCCAAACTTCTTAGATCTAAGTGGGCAACAACATCCCACAAAGAAATATAATAATAAAAAAAATAACTCCACTGTTTGGCAGTGAAATCTGGTTCCACTCTTACTTTCCAGACTGATTACATGTTATTTCCCCTCACTTTACATTCTAGCACAATTGGGGTATTTATTGTTCCCAATACATGATATTTATCTATTACTTCTTTGCCTTGGCACAAGTTAATCCCAAGGCCTGAAATGCTCTATTTCTCATCTGCCCAAATTTAGGAACTCCTAAATTCCTTCAAGACTCAGTTTGTCTGGGAAAACATTTTTACATTCAAAGGTTCTGATAAAGGCCTCATTTCTAAAAATATATAGATAATTGACTCAAAATTATAAGAATTCAAAGCCATTCTCCAATCGATAAATGGTCAAAGAATATGAGCTGGCAATTTTCAGATGAAGAAATTAAAACCATTTCTAGTCATAGGAAAAGATGCTCCAAATCACTATTGATCAGAGAAATGCCAATTAAGACAACTCTGAGGTACCACTACACACCTATCAGATTGGCTAAAATGACAGGAAAAGATAATGATGAATGTTGGAGGGGAGGTGGGAAAACTGGGACACTGATACATTGTTGGTGGAACTGTGAACGGAGCCAACCATTCTGGAGAGCAATTTGGAGCTATGCCCAAAAGGGTATAAAACTGTGCATATCCTTTGACCCAGCAGTGTTTCTACTGGGCCTATATCCCAAAGAGATCTTAGAGGAGGGAAAGGGCCCCACATGTGCAAGAATGTTTGTGGCAGCCCTTTTTGTAGTGGCAAGAAGCTGAAAACTGAATGGATGCCCATCAATTGGAGAATGGCTGAATAAACTATGGTATATGAATGTTATGGAATATTATTGTTCTGTAAGAAACAACCAGCAGGACGATTTCAGAGAGGCCTGGAGAGACTTGCATGAATTGATGCTGAGCGAAATGAGCAGAACCAGATCATTATACACAGCAACAACAAGATTATATGATTCAAACCAGTTCCAATTGTTCAGTGATGAAGAGAGCCATATACACTCAGAGAGAGGACTGTGGGAAAAATAGCATTTTTACTCTCTCTGTTGTTGTTTTCTTATATTTTGTTTTCTTTCTCAGTTTTTTTCCTCCTTGATCTGATTTTTCTTGTGCAGCAAGATAACTGTATAAATATGTATACATATATTGGATTTAATATATATTTTAATATATTTAACATGTATTGGACTACCTGCTATCTAGGGAAGAGGTGGGGGAAAGAGGAGATAATTTGGAACAGAAGGTTTTGCAAGGGTCCATATTGAAAAATTGCCCACACATAATGTTTTATAAATAAAAAGCTTTCATAAAAATTATTTTTAAAAAAGACTCCATTTGTATCACCTCCTACAAGAGACCTTTCTTGATTCCCTAGATAGTTAGTTGTGTCATCTGCAAGCCACTTTGGAAACTGAAAATGCTATGTAAATTCTAGCTTTGATTTATATTTACTTATCTATGTACATGTTTCACTCCAAGAGAATGTAAGCTGCTTTTTAAAAATTTAAACTTTTTATTTTCAAAAGATATGCATAAATTTCAACATTCACCTTTGTAAAACCTTGTGATCCAAATTTTTCCCTCCCTTTTCCCCCCTCCCATACATGTCAAGTAATCCAATATATGTTAAACAGGTGCAATTCTTCTATATAGATTTCCACAATTATTAAGCTGCACAACAAAAATCAGATCAAAAAGGAAAAATGAGAAAGAAAACAAAATGCAAGCAAACAACAACAAAAAAGTGAAAATACTATGTTGTGATCCACAGTCAGTCCCCACAGTCCTCTCTCTGGATGTAGATGGCTCTCTTCATCACAAGTCCATTGGAATTGCCCTGAAGCACCTCACTGTTGAAAAGAGTCATGTCCATCAGAATTGATCATCGCATAATCTTGTTGCCGTGTATAATGATCTCTTGGTTCTACTCACTTCACTCAGCATCAGTTCATGAAAGTCTCTCCAGGCCTCTCTGAAATCATCCTGCTGATCATTTCTTATAGAACAATAATATTCCATAACAGAGAATAAAAGTTTTTTGAGGGAAGGGACTATCTTATTTTTGTATCCTCAGTGCCCAGTTCCAGATGTCTTTTTTTTCCTTTTGACTCAAACATAAATTGTATTTAATCAACAGCTCCGCTTGCTTGATTTATCAAAGTCCAGTAGCAAGACAAAAATCAAGATGACCGTCAATGGCCCTAGTGTTTGATGTCTAAGCAAGCTCTAAATACTCCACAATGCTTGCTTCAGCACTTCAGTGACTCATTGGAACAAATTGTTCTCATCCCCTAATTCACCAACAGGTTTGAGGCCTGTCTACTACCCTCAACCTAGTTTAAGCTTGTCTGTTAAAACCATTTATTGGGGTATGGCCACTGTGGATACTATGGCTTCTTGGAGCCACAGGTGTGAGCTGTGTGAAGGTACACGTAAAAGATGGATGAGCAGCCCTGAAAAAGGCTCATCAAGCCCTCATACCAGAGGTGCTAATCTGCCTGAACACTCATACACTCCATGGGTCATATGTTTTCACTGGAGCATAAGTCCTAATTCAGTTCTTAGCACACAGCAGGTACTTAATAGTTGCTCGTTGAATTGAATAGAATTCAGACAACATCCTGTAATGAAAAAGACATGGCATTAGGAATCATCAATCACATTCAAGTCTTGACTATATCAACCTAGCTAGCAGTGTGACCCTGGACAAGGAATCTAACTCCTCCAAACTGCAGTTTCCTTGTCTCTAAAATTAAGGAATTGATCCAGATGATCTCAACTTCCTTTTCTGACTGATATTTCTATGTTTCTAATGACAAATCTGATGAAGTAAAATGTGTACCAGTAAAGTGGGACGGTACCTAGATGATCTAGAGTAGGTTTGTATTTCTGAATTCCCATTTTTCCTTTAGCAACTCAACTCATCACATAAGTTCATATACCTCCACTTTTGGCCAGGAATCCCCCATTACTAAAGGAGCTAACCTTTAAAAATCCATACTGGCCACATCTTTGGTGCAACCCAGAGAAGGGTCACAGGATTTTGTCCAGGATCTCAACAAAATTTTGAGTTTTGCCAAGCAAACAGAATATTCTGGCAGAAGACCAGAGGGCAACTATGGTACTTATAAAGGCTCTCAGCTCCCTTAATGCTGTGGAGTATTGGTAATGGAGTTGGTTTCAATTTAAAATTTTCCTTAAAGGAAACTTAGCAAGAGTACACATCCCCCAGTGTGGCTTAAATGAAACACTGACTAATGCTACCCCATGACACGGCCAGCTGACTTTCTTTGTGGGGGTAAATCAAATGAAAGCCATTGCATAAAGAGGAGAACCTTCAATGGTTATACTTAGAAATTCCCTCACACTACCAAAGAAGGATGAGCGTGCTTAATTGATCCTTTGGAAAATAGCTGTTCCCTTCTATTCTGTCTGACTTCTGCCCTCAGAGTCTTTCTCCTACAGTTTCCTATGCAGTCCTGAGGCATGCCTTTTTTATTCACTAATGAAGTCATTATAATGTTTTTAGTTGAGATCTGTGACATAAAACAAAGAGTGGAACTGACTAAGCTGTTTCCATTGAAGTTATTTTAAGTTATTTCAACCTACTAAGGTCAAAAATAACCAAGATCAAGAAAGAGATAAAGCTGCTGTTTCGATCATGTACAATGGTAACTCCAATGGGTAAAATAATTGGGCGGTAAACCAACACCAAGCCAATTTTTTTTTTCCTCAGAAAAATTCTTGGGAACATCTGGTAGACAGCTATAAAGTTTTCTTCTTGTTGTTTGGGTTTTTCAATG
The DNA here is from genome assembly GCA_023553655.1 of Myrmecobius fasciatus. Classification (NCBI taxonomy): domain Eukaryota; kingdom Metazoa; phylum Chordata; class Mammalia; order Dasyuromorphia; family Myrmecobiidae; genus Myrmecobius; species Myrmecobius fasciatus. The sequence goes on from JAJPUD010002537.1 coordinate 30,966, forward strand.
TCCACTGGGTTTCTACTAGGCTAAGTGTCTTCTGCTTTTTAAAAAATTATACCCTATGTTCAAAAAGCACTATAAATTAAATGATCTGTTAAGAATTGCAAGAATATCTTGGTTACTTGTCATTGATATCTAACTGTACTTTAAATGATGGTAATGGAAATTTCAGCCAATTTTTTTTTTGATGAATCCAACAATGGAGAAGGAAAAAGATGTTGCCAAATAAATATTCTTTAGAAAACTAATACCTATGATATTCCCAGTTTTTGATTAATGATTACCTACTGAATAAGCAATTGAGATCATTTGATAACAATTATAAATAAATAAAAATAATATCTAGAATTTTATCTTCAAAAAACTCATAGTTACAATTTCTATATAACCTAAAGGCCTTCCCACTATATCCAAAACAAAATGGTAAAGCTAAGGAATCTATGGACCCAGTTTAAGATTGTTTTTCTTCCCCAAATACTCCAACCTTAAGGACTCATGACTACAAATTTCAGAGATACTAAAATAGTCATTTATTTTTTTAAAAAATTCATGATTAGATTTTGAGCAATGACACAAACTAAGAAAGTTTTGTCAGTCCCAAGATTCTAGCAAAAATAAGGCACAGATGTAATTCACAGGAGGTTGGTGGGACTAGACCAAAGTTTCCTAAACTTTTTCTACTCACAACTCCTTTTCACCTGAGAAATTCTTTCACAACCCTGGGTATATAGGCATATAAAATAGGTATACAAATCTACCATTTACTGATAATAAATCATAATTTCACAACTCCCTCATTCAGTTACAAAACCCCATATGGGGAAACAACCCACAGTTTAAGAAGCTTTGCACTGGACTACTTAAATAAAAGGTCTAGTTCTCACAACATTTATAGTCTAGTTTAGAAATTTACAGAATAAAAGAAGAGGAAACAATAAGAAAAAATAAGCAGTAAAACAAAAGGGACTACTTTTCCCCATCAAACCATTAGGCTATTGGATATTACATAGAAATAAACCATATTTAGATTTTCAGGTAAGCCTATTCCTGTTTACCAAACCAAATAGAAAAATAAATATCATTCATTACTGAAAAGTCTTAGAGCTACCAAATGATAAAATTCCTAGAACTTAGCATAGTTACTGGCACATAATGCTGTATAAATGTTAACTATTGTTGTTTGTTGTTAGGCCATTTCAGTCATGTCCAACTCTTCATAACCCTATTTGGAGTTCTCTTGGCAAAGTGGAGTGATTTACTATTTCCTTCTCCAATTTATTATTACTATTGTATTATTATTATTATTATTAATCTAAGTGGTCTCTTTTCCCTTTTACAAAACTCAGCTGCACCTCTATTTCATCAAGATACATTGATCTTTCTTCACAATAGTCCCACCCGGTACAATTCAAGCCTAGCCAATAAAAATTTATTAAGTTCATGTCACATTTAGGGGGCACTCTGTTTGGCAAGACTTCTCTATACTTTTGGTATTCATTGTTTCACAGTCTTCCCATGGATGCCCAACTGTGATTGGAGTTTATTTTTTTTCTCCCAGCCTTCAAGGTCTTTGTTGCCACTTTCAAACAGCTGGAACAGCTTTGTCTAATAATGTTGGACAGTCTTGTTATAGACCATTTTCCCCAAGGAGCTAAACCAGAGGCATTGGCCTCCAACTCCCAATTGGCTCCCCCCACTCCCTTCCCCTTGGTGCCATTTTAGCAATGGAGAGATCAAAGAAAATTACCATGGCCCTACTATCCATTCACCTCTCGTTCCCTTAGGGTCCTCTAAATATCCCTCAAATAAGTAGAACTCTAGTGCTAAGGAGGAAGAAACAAGCAGCAACTTGGATTTGTTGTCATTTGTTTTTCAGTTACTTCACTGATTTAATAAATGAAGATCATGAACTATTGGGATAAGAGACTGGAGATTTGAATCATCCCCACAAAGATGAATAGTGGAAGATAGGGAACTAGATGTATAGTTTGCGACCACCTGCTTTTCTCTGAGAAATAACAGAATAAAAAAAATTATAAAATGCTTGGCAAATATATGACATGCTATAAATGCTAAATAATGGTTTCCTACAGTATTCCAGTATTAACACTTTCCATGTGTGACTAAGCCGAGGAGAATGGGGAGAGCTGGCTGGCAGGAATCAACAGCTTTCTTCTCAGAGCCAATTGTCTGTGCCCTGCAGAGCACATATATCTGAAACTATATATCTATGCCATAGTAACATATAGAAGAGAAGCAATTCAAAAATCTATGGCTAATGGAATCATTTCTTTAAAGCTGGAAGTTAATTCAGAAGCCAAATAGTCCAATCCCTTCATTTTACAGATGAGAACAATTAAATGACATCCAAAGTCACCCAAGTGGTTATCAAGGGGGAGGCTTCCACTTAACTGAAAAAATTATTGTGAGAAGCAAGTAAGATAGTATTATTAAACTGTTTAGCAAAGTGCTTGGCCATAGTAAACACTTAATAAATGCTAATTTCCTTCTCTTTCCCTTCCTTCCAAAAGTCTAAGAGAACAAATTTCAGAGATGTAAATGTATGTAAATAGATATAAATATATGTATGGCATATATTTATATATAGATCTATTCATATTTTATATGCATATACTTATATTTATATATTTTGCATATGATAAATAAATGGAAATATGTAAATAAAAGAGTGAGCTGTTTATTAGCTAGACCAGGGAGAACAAAAATGAGAAACTCTTATTGAATCAACTTGTTTCTGGAAACTTTATGCTTCAAAGGTTAGCAGAGAGGGCTACAAATAGTAGAATATAAGCTCCCTGAGGGCAGTAACTATTCTTTCATTCCATCTTTATATTTCCAACACTTAGTCTGGCTTTGTGCCATGTTGTTGTTCAGTTGTTTCAGTTGTATCCACTTCTCCATGACCCTATTTGGGGATTTCAGTAGAATGACTGGCCATTTCCTTCTTCCACTCATTTTATAGATGAGGAAATTGAGGTAAACAGGGTTACGTGATTGTGCAGAATCACACAACCATTAAATGTCAGAGGCCAACTTTGAATTCAGAAAGATGAATCTTTTTGACTCCAGGCCCAGTATTCTGTCTGTGGTGCTGCTTACTATAGTAGGCAATTAATAAATGTCTGCCTAATTGGGTTGGAGGAAACTGCAACTGGTGGTATCTGAGATAAAAATAAAACAAACAAACCAAAAAACCAGTGATCTTGGATAAGTCACTTAACATCTATGAATTTAGTTTCCTCATCTACAAAAATAAGATCTAATACCCCTTTTTCCCAGATTTCTTGAGACAATGGTTATAAAACTATAATCACAAAATCCTGTGAGAATGTATATTATTATAATTAAACTAAAAGGAATTCATAGAAATAGTTTCTGAATTGATTATGATTGAGCCCCAGTGTAATTAAATCAATAGCTAATATTTATGTAACATCTTAAAGTCTGAAAAGTATTTTACATAGCATAATTTTCATTTGAATTTCACAACAATATGAGGTAGATATTATTGTTACCATTGTCCTGTTTCACAGATTAGGAGAGTGAAGCACAGAGAGGTAAAGTATTTTATAACACACAATCACACAATCAATAAATGTCAAAGGTAGAATTTGAACCTTAATCTTTATGATTCTAAGTCCAAAATTCTATTCGTCACCTATACTCTCATATTTTCTAAAACCTTACAAAAAAGAATCATGCCCCAGCTCCTCCCCCAAAAAACAGAGCAGCAGCATCTAACTTTTCCTCAAGAGGAGTTTGTTTATTAAGTTAATTAATTAATTAAAGAGATCCCAAAGGGGTAAAGTTGGAGACTTGTCATTTGCATAATTGGTCTGGAGGCTGCCTTTGAATCCCTTATTAGATTCATTGCTTGTGCCTACACCCTGGAATAAAAGAAGCAGGAAAAGGTCATATGGCTAAAATAGAAAGAAATTTCCTTTATTAGGTTGAACAAGTCATTTTATACATAAAGGAAGTCTGCCTGAATAAAGTTATTTGAGTATAATGATTTGGACATCAAGATAGCCTGAAAAATATTTGCAGAATACTTTTTTTTTATTTAAAGGTAATCATCACTATCAGAATTACTTTCATCAGTCCATTGGTTAATCAATTGATTAGTTTTTGGTTGTCCAGAGAGTGTTTGGTCTTGAATTGTTTAAAGGATAAGTGTTTTCTGAGAGCCACATATTTTACCTGTGGGACACAGACAAGAGACAGTTCTTGCTGTTAGAAGATTTGTTAAGAAAGACAAACATAAGATAATTTCCCACAATATAAATTATCCTTATGAGTTCAAGCCTAGGCAGGAGCAGTATTTTACTTCAATTAAAGGCTTTGACACAGTAAAAATAAACCCTTGATATGGGGTTCTTTTAATACAAGGAATTTAGGAATGAAGCTGAGATAAGCCTAGAAAGAGAACTCTGAGTATCTTGAATGAAATTCATTTATACTTGAGCTTCAAATTATCCCAAACTATCAATCACACCATCACCATCTCATGAGCCCAACAACAGGTAAAAGTATGAACTGCTGAAGGGAAAAACAGATAAGAAGGGTTAGCTAATTCATGCCATATCTTCTAGAATCATACAGAATATGTCAAGCCCCTTCCCCAGATACCTGCCTTTGGAATATTAGAAATCATTTATCATATCCTTCCCAGGGCATGTAAGTACTACTGGACTCAAAGTCAAGAAGACCTATATTCAAATCTAGCTTCAGGTTAGACCAGTTATGAAAATTATTTAACCTTGGCTTGTCTCAGTTTTCTCCCATGTAAAATGAAAATAATAATAGTATTTACCTCCCAGGGTTGCTGTGAAGATCAAATGAGATGATAATTTATAAAGCACTTAGCACAGTGCCAGCACATAGTAGGCACTCAATAAATGCTTGTTTCCTTCCTTCCTAAGGATTGTCAGGCCTTTTTTTAAACAATTACCTTGTACAGTAATCTCCTGTTTATTGTACTCTAAGTGTATTTCAATATATCTGCTCTAAGGTCAGAACTGAGTACAATAAAAAAATGTGAACAATTGTACATACATGTATTATCTTCTGTATATTAAAAGAAACGAGATGATATAACTTTAAGAAGATACCAACACTGTATAGAAAATTTGACTTGAGTTTTGGGGTTGTCTTATTTCATATAGTTGTTAATATGTATAAACTTTTTGGTTCTTTCTTCACTCTAATCATTTTCACATCAATCCTCCCATAGTTCTTGGAATTGTTCATCTTTGTCATTCCTCTTAGAACACTAATATTCCATTATATTGATAAATGACAATTTATTTAGCCACTCCCCACACACATTATAGGGCATATAGCTTGTTTCCAACTTTTTCCTAATATGAAATAGTAATAATATGAATATTTGAGGTATCTTTTCTTCCCCTTAAAAATTTCCTGAGAGTAGTGAGACAAGAGTCTAAGAGAATGAACACTTTTGTCATCTTTATCATATAATTCCACATTGTTTTTCAAAACAATAAAGCTAATTTCCATCTCCACTAGCAGTGAAGCAATGTACTTGTTTTCTCACAGTCCCATCAACTTTGAGGTTTTTCATCTTTTACTCTCTTTGTCTAGTTGAATGAATGTGAGGTGTTGAATCAAAATATCTCAAAATTATTTGAATTGATGTTTCACTGCTTATTATCAATCAACAAACATTTAAGTGCCTGTGATGTGCCTAGCATTGTACTAAGTGATGAGGATATAAAAAGAGGGAAAAGACAGTCCCAACCTCAAGGAGCTTACTAATATTTACACAGAAAGAAAAACATTTCAAGCACAGAGAAAATACTAGAGAGACTGCCCAGAGCCACAGAGATAGATTATCTTGTTTACAAAGTCAAAAGGCTAGTCACTGGATAGTTAGAGTATGTATTGGTGAGTAAGATGTGCAAAGAATGGAAAGATGGGAGGGGGCTAGGCTATGAACATGTATTCAAATAGTTGTTTGTATTTCTATTTTTGAAAATGGTCTTTCATATCTTGTGACATATTTTATCTTTTAATCTTATTTACTTTTGCCAATTTTCATACATTTGGATATCAGACTTTTGTCCTAAATGTTTATTGAAAATATTTTTCCTCAAAGTTATATTGGTCTTATTCTTTCACTAGAATTCCAGAGAAATGCAAGGAGACATAAGCAAGTTTTCTTAAATTAACTATGCAGAGAAATAGATGAAAACAATAAAATGGGAAAGATAAGCTATCTTTTCAAGAAAATTAGAGATATCAAGGGAACATTTCATGCAAAAATGGACACGATAAAAGACAAAATGGTAGGAACTTAATAAAAGCAGAAGAGATTAAGAATAGGTACCAAGAATAAACAAAAGAATCCAACCAGAAACATCCTAACATCACCAATAATCATGATGATTTGGTTACTAATCTAGAGCCAGGCATCCTGGAGAATAAAGTCAAATGTGCCTCAGAAAGCATTGCTAACAAATAAGGCTATTGGAGGTCATGAAATTCCAGCTGAGATAGTTAAAATTATAAAAAATGATTCTGTTAAAGTGCTTCATTCAATATCCCAGCAAATTTAGATTTGTGGCCACTGGATTGGAAAAGATCAGTTTATGTCCGAATTCTAAAGAATGCTCAAATAATCGTGTTCATTTCACACACCAATAAGGTTAGGCGTAAGATTCTCTGTAAACTAGGCTTCAGCAATATGTGAGCCAAGAACTATCAGAAGAGCAGGCTGGTTTTCAAAGAGGCAAAGGAACTAGAGGCCAAATTGCCAACATGGAAAAAGCAAAAGAGTTCCAGAAAAAAAACCTACTTCTGCTTCATTGATTATACTAAAGTCTTTGACTATGTGGATCACAGCAAAATGTGGTAAATCCTCAAAAAGGTAGGAATACCAGATCATTTTACTTGTCTCCTGAAACAACCCATATACAGACCAAGAAGCAAAAATTAGAAACCAATATGGAGCAACTGATTGATTTAAGATTAAAGAAAAATATGACAAAGCTATACCTGTGCAAAGTACATCATGTAAAATGCCAAAGTAGATGAATCAAAAGCTGGAATAAAAATTTCTGGGAGAAATATTGATAATCTCATATATGCAGATGATACTACTCTTATGACAGAAAATGAAGAGGAATTAAGAAATCTTTTAATGAGGGTGAAAAGGGAGAGTGTAAAAGCGGGCCTGAAGCTCAACATCAAAAAAACTAAAATCTTAGCAACTGATCCTATCACTTTCTGGTAAATAGATGGAGAAGAAATGAAAGCAGTGTCAAAAATTACATTCTTAAACTCAAAGATCACTGCAGACATTGACTAGCCATGAAATCAAAAGATGTTTGCTTCTTGGAAGGAAACTTATGGTAAATCTGAACAGCATACTAAAAAACAGACATCACCTTGCCAACACAAAGGTCTGTGTAGTCAAAACTATGGTTTTCCAGGAACAATATACGGTTGTGGAAGTTGAACTGTAAGAAATCATACACAGAATCAACACTTTTGAATTATGGTGCTGGAAAAAAAATTGAGGATCCCTTAGACAGCAAGGAAATCAAAGCAGTCAAGAAGAAGAAATTAATTCAGGTTATTTACTGGAAGATCCAATGCTGAATCTAAAGTTTGAATACTTTTGAGTCATATAATGAGAAAATGGGACACATTGGAAAGGACTCTAATGCTGTAAAATATTCAAGGAAAAGGAAACAGGGAATGGCAAAGGGCAAGATAAATAGTGCCGTGGAAATAGCTAACATGAACTTGGACAGATTTTGAGAGATAGTAGAGGAGAAGAGAGAATGGTATGCTATAGGGTCATGAAGACAACTGAACAACAAAGGACAAATTCAATCTTAAATTCTGCTTGTACAATTAGGTATATATCTCCACAGTCCTTTATACCAATGGCCTCTTAATACTTGGATTCAATGTCTTCAATCTTCTTGGGGTTTTTATTTGTAGCTCTTGATATTGTTGACTATAAGTCACTCATCCCTTCTTATCTAGTCTTTTGCAATAACCTCCTATTCAGTTTCTCTATCTCACATATTTTTCCCCATTCCAATCCATTCTCAACAAAGTTACTAAAATGATTTTCCTAAAGACTGCATTACTAGCCCTGCTCATTAAACTCCTATAACTTTTGGGATAAAACGTAAGTTCCTATTTGGCCTTTAATGCCTTCCCAGCCTAGTTCCAACTTTTCCAGTATTGTTATATTTTACTCTCCTTCCAACAGTCTATAATCCATGCAGAATAAACTTCCTGCTGTTTCTCATACATAACACTTCATTTCCCATCTCTTTCCTTTGCCCCCATGCCTAGAATATACTTCCTCCTCACTTCTGTCTGTAAGAATTCCTTGTTTTCATTAATATTCAGTTCACATTATACTTTCTACACAAAACCTTTCTTGATCTCCCCCAGATACTAGTTCTGCTCCATCCCTTTACTTGTATGTATGTGTGTGTGTGTTTGTGTGTATGTGTGTGTGTGTAAAATATTCCTCCACTAGAACACAAGCTCTGTGAGATCCAAGACTGTTTTATTTTTGTCTTTTACCTCTAGCACCTCGGACAGCAAGTCCAGAAGTCAGTCACCTGAAGTAAGGAAGGCTTGTTTTCCTGAGTTTAAATCTGGCCTCAGATACTTACTAGCTATGAGACTCTGGACAAGTCATTTTACTCTGTTTGTCTCAGTTTCCACATTTGTAAAATGAGCTAAAGAAGGAAATGGCAAACCATCTCAGTATCTTTGCCAAGAAATGCCCAAATGAAGTCCCAAAGAGTCAGAAATGATTAAAATGATAGAATCACAATAATCCAGATAAGCTGCCCTTTCCAGTTTATAAAAAATTATTTCAACCTCTACATGGAGCCCCTCAAAAATTAAGTTATTATTGTTCAAATGTGGCCATTCAACCATCTGTGATATGAAAACACATCATTAAAGAAGTACTGAAAATTAAATGAATCTAATAGCTCTATCCAAAAAGGAAAAGAGGTTAATTTGACAGTAAGTTGTTAAAATGAACAAAAGATTGAGGTAAGGTGGAGGAAATAAATTCAGGGCATTTCCTTTCTCTGCTCTATTGAGTCTGAAGTATCAACAAGATATTTTAGTACAAGAATGGTTATCAACCAACCAACATGTATTGAAATTCCTCTAAACTAGGAGGAAAAAACCAAGCATTTATGTGCCAGAAACTGTGCTAAGTATTTTATTAATATATTATCTCATTGGATCCTTACAACAAACACAGGAGGCAGGTACTATTATTATTATTTTCTTTTTAATGGTTGAGGAAATTCCAGGGTAAGTGACTTACCCAGGGTCACACAGCTAATATGGAGGTGAATTCAGTCCTTCCTGAGTCAGGGCTCAGTCCTCTATCAGTTGGGTCACCTAGCTATTGCATAATGCTATCATTTTAAGTGCTGTGATCAACACAAAGAGTTTATATGGTCCTTGACATAAACAACTCTATAATCAATAATATTCCAGGTTCAATCCCACCATCTGATGCCCCTAAATAAACTAAAATAAGTATTAGTGCAATGTATCTTCACTGCATGCAGCTGGTCCCCTCTAACGGACCTTAAAATGACATGGTTTCTTTCTTTAGAGCCAGCCCTTAATGCTTCCAAGAAGATGGGTTTGACTGATGGGGGTTTCTTCCAAGATAATGGGTTGGTTCTGACTCTCAGGGGGGCCAGACTGTTTTTGGAGCAGAGTGCTAGCCTCTGAACAAGGGCCTTCAGTAAGAATTCGATACTTCCCATCTTTCTACCTCTTCACATCTGCCTCTTCCAGTGATATTCATGTCTTAGATTTCCACCATTCTTCTTACTATACTGGCAGAAAGAATGATTGTACCATTTGTGGAAGTAAAGAGATCCAAGTGGAAATAATTTACAAGTAGTAGGAAGTAGGAAGTAGTTTCTGCAATCATCTGCATATAGATGATACCTGAAACTATAAAGGAGGCAGGAATCTCTGAGGGAATAGTCATAGAAGCAAAAAAAAAAAAAAAAAGCAATAGACCTGGTTATTTCTTTGGTTAAATACCCCTTGGAAAAGGGAAACTACACTTAAGGAATATAAGATGAACAGAAAAAGACAAGTACCCTAGAAATGTAGTTTAAAAGTTTTCAGGAAGGTATTTGTTGTTGAGTTGATTTTCAGTCATGTCTGATTCTTTGTGATCTCCTTTGGAGTTTTCTTGGCACAGACACTGGAGTGATTTGCCCTTTCCTTTTCAACTCATTTTTACAGATGAGGAAACTGAGGCACATGAGGTTACATGACTTATCCAGGGTCACACAGCTAGTGACACTAATGTCAGGAAGATAAGCACAGTCTAAAGTCACATACAATTTTTTTAATTATTATTTTCCCAGTTACAAGTAAAAAGTACATTTTTTGTTATACATACACATTCTTTTTTTTTTACAAAACATTTCCTTATGAATCATGTTGCAAGAGAAAAATCAGAACAAAAGGGGGAACCACAAGAGAAAACAAAACCAGAAAAAAAATAAACATAGCATAAATTTAAAATTTACAGAGTCTATACTATAAGCAATGATATATTATCCCCATTTTGCAAATTGGGAAACTGATGCATAGAAAGTTGAAGGGACTTTCCTATGTTTGTTCCCCTGAAAAGTGAGAACTGGAAATGAATTCCTGGCCTTGGATTCCAGGTTTACCTTCTATCTCCTACATCCTTGAGGACTCCCAGTTGGATTAAATACAGCCTGGAGGTCAATAAAGGCAGCAAAGAAGTGGGTAATACTTTGCCTAGATGAGGGCAGTTAAGATGTTTGCAACATTGGTACCTTAGATAGAAAAGTACTGAGAAAATTATTAAGTGGCAGCAGGTTAAGACTACACTTTTCAAGGGGGCTGAAACTGAAGGTAGAAACATTTTTGTTAACCTTTAACAAAGAAAGCAATAGGAGAGAAGATAAGTTGTCTGCTCCCTGGGGAAGAAACAGGTACAATCAAAGAGAGATAAAGAGATTACAGAAAAGCTACTGTAAATGATTCCTTTGCCCCTTTCTTCACTAGGGAATTGATGGTTCAGCAGTCCCTCCCACTTCTTTTCAGGACAGTGGAGGCGAAGCTCTAGGAGGACTGAGAAAAGGGAGACCAAACAACTTGGGAAATTAAGAAGGCTATAAATCACCCCCAAACAGCGTGGCATTTGTCCGAGAATTCTAAAGGAACCAGAGAAAAGGAGTAACTAAGCTGCTAATGAAAACACTGTGTCTAATTCATCACTGGAAACAGGACTTTGGACAGTGTTTTACTCAACATTTTAAATGTGTGGGGAGGAGAAATTTGCTATTCTCAGAAATATATCCATCTGCAGAGAGACACATTGCACTCATTGCTTTGGGGGCAAAAGGAGTCCTTCAAAAATCAGCATTAATCAAATATCTGATTGAGCTAAGTACCAAAGGGGTTAACTGGTAATCCCCAGAGAAGAGGGCATAGTCTGGTGAATGTTATTTGTCCTTTTTTGAAGACCAGTGTTACATTATGAACGAGTGGTGTCTTGACTTGCTTATAAACTGGATTTAAATGAGGCAGAATTGCACAAATTCTGCTGCCTCTATTTTCCAGAGTCCTCAAAGTTCAGTGGCAAGACAAAATCAGGATGACTGGCAATGGCCAGAATGCAGTGGATTACCTTGCCATCTTAGATGTCTCTTCAAGCTCTAGGCACTAGACAGTGCCTGCTTTGGCTACTTTCATAGCCACTGAAACAAACTGCTCTCATCCACCAGTCCTGCCAGGAAAATCTTCACATGGGTGGGGGGTAGACATCCTCATAACTCACCGATGGGTTTGAGACCCATTGGTTTACCCTTCATTTGGCTTACCCCACCTTCCCAGATGGTTTTTACCAAGGGGTGGCCACTGCACCTGCTAGGTTTGAAAGTGGAGTGGCAGGTGAACACCAAAGATGGATTAACAGGCTCAGCAAGCCCACTCATTGGGACTAGTCCTCCTTGAGCATCCTCTGCACGGTGGTGAATAAACAAGTATTAATAGAAGACATCAACTGGGAAAGATCTTCTCTAAGAAACTCATAAGTGGCGACCACCCATTGGAGAACAAAAGGCAGCTAAGAAGTATTGTAGCTCAATTGTAAAACTCCCCAGCCCCTTGTAAATGGTACTTGCCCATAGCAGGTGATTAATAAATGCTTGTGATGGAATCAAATGATCTGAGAAGTACTGAAAGATCTTTGGTTATGATTATAGGAGGGAATGTCAGTTACTGACCATAAATCCAAGTTTCTTTAATCCAGCAGCCAGACTTAGTCTCAGAACATCTCACAGTTCCATAGATTTAGAGATGGAATAAACTCAAGGCTTTATCTAATCCAGGAGAGGATGACTTGCTAAAGGTCACACAGGTTATAAGTAGCAGACCCAGGCTTTAAAGACAGGACCTACTGACTCCAAATCCAAATCCAGGCATCATTACATAACACCTCACCTTCATTCATCCCTCAAACACCACTGGAGGAGTTTTAAAAGGGAGGAATTGCCTTCTCTCTCCTGATATTCCTAATGTTCCCAACCACAGAGAGAGAAGAAAACAGCAAGGAAAGAAAAGTTTTCACTGTTTGTGTTTTAGTCTATTCATTTAAATGCAGCCCATTTCCTGGGCCTCCCTTTAAAAACCTAAAAAAAGGGGGAGAAAACTAAAATGATAGTGTAAAGAGTGCCAATGTATTGCGTTTACAGGAGATTGGAACAGAGCATTGTTGTTTGTCCTTTATTCTCAAAGAGGACCAATGGTATCAGGGCGGGTGATGCCTTTTAAGTGAGGCAGAATTGTGCAGTCATTAGTCTTACTCTCTCCTCTAGAGCCATGTGAATCCAGTGGCAAAAGATAGGTCAGGATGACTGGAGATGGCCTCAGATGCAGTAGGAGACTTTGACCTTTTAAAGATATCTTTCCCAGGTCCCACTTTTTCTGAAACCTATTTAGTGATTTAAGGTAAGAAATGAGGCAAAAAATAAAATGAAATGAAACTGGGAGAAAACCTCCAGTCTTCTGGACTGTTCTGGCAGAACAGAAGCAATCGTCATTTACTCTCACTCTTAGCCATCAAAACCCAAACAATGATCAAGTAGTCCTTAGGTTAGGATCTTGTTCAGTCAGTGAGAACCAGTGTCTATTTGGGTTTAAGGATGATCAAGTAATCCATTTGAATCTTAATGTTTTCCAGAGCTCTATTTCAATAAATAAATGAAACTACATGGAACAAAGCAGTTAATTATTCCAGCTTTTTTTTTTTAATGATGGGATCAATAAGTAGGGAAGAGGGGGGAAATCTACCCCTTCCCAAGCCCCAAGATATCTTGCAAAGTTTCAGTGATCAAATTAATTTTATATTCCTTTGGGCACAGCACCCACATGTCAGAGTAGGATTCCCCAAATGGATATAAAGAGAGGAGGAAGACAAGGTGAGGCAGCATGGCAAGGAAATGAGCATTATCCAAATTGAATTGGTCAGTTGATTCTCCAGTAGAGTAACCTACCAGTACTCCAGATTGCAGTTTGTCCTTCATTCTTGAAAAAAACCAATGACATCAGGAGTGTGATGTGTTGACTTGCACGTGAATCAGATACAAATGAAATAGAATTCTGAAAAGTCATCAGTTTTACTCCTCCAGAGTCATCTGAGTGTAGGGGCAAGACAGGTCAGAATGATGAAGATGACCCCAATTGCCAAGGAAAACGCTGCCCTTTTTTTTTTCCCAGAATACAGCATAAGGAATTCTGGAAAAGCTAGGGAAATTTGTGATCATGCTATCTAGTAGGAGACAAAACTTGTATGCAAATAGTTGGTTCTTGCTACCTATCTAGGATGAATTATTTATAGCTTATTCATGTGAGAATTACTTCTACATAATTCACAATGCCCATTTCTGTGAGATAATTTAATTAATAGGTATATACCTTAGATCAATATTTTTTCTGCTAGGTGTGGCAATACATGCTTTTAATCTCTGCTATCAAGTAGGTTGAGATTGGCAGACCTCTTGAGGTAAACTAATCAGAGCTAAGTCAGAATCAATATAGTGGTCAATCACAACAGAATCTGTGAATAACCCATATGGCTCCAGTTCTGCTGAGATTGAGACAGAAGAAGAAAGAAGAAGAAGAAGAAGAAGCAGAAAGGAGAAGGAAGAAGAAGAAGAAGAAAGAAGAAAGAAGGAAGAAGGAGGAAGAGGAGGAAAAATTAATATTTGTCCATTGTAACATACTTGAAATGGAATTTTCAAACATTTATAAGTTTAAATTGGTCTAATCCAATTGTTTTCCTAATATACTCCCAATTCAAATTATTTCATAGTTAATGAGGTGGTATGGAATAATGGAAAGAATGCTGAACTTGGAGTCCAGTTTGCAACCCAGCTCTGACACTTCTGAGTTGTAGGATCTTGAGCAAATAAATCCCTTCACCTTTCAGTTTCTCATTTCCTTCTCTATGAAATGGGGGTAATGATATCTATGGCGCATACCACATAGGGATGCCATCACAGATGTTATTGTTTCATGATAATAAATCGAAAGGGTTTTTTTCTGAAATGTATATACACCAAAAACTGGTGCTTGAATTTAGTCAATATGTAGAAACTTACAACTGGAATTAACACCTTAAAGCACATAGCTCTTTTATTGCTAAAGCACATTTGCATTTATTAACACATTTTATCTTCATGGTTTTTTGTTGTTTTTTTTTTTTTACTTAAAACTCTTCACAAAGGTGTCATACCAAATCAGCTAGGAAGGGCAGCAGATAAAGTATTGCACTTGGAGTCAAGAAGACTTAAGTTTGAAGACAGCCTCCAGACACTAAGTTGCTGCCAGACCCTGAACAAGTCACTTAACCTCTGCCTCAGTTTCCTCATCTGAAAATGAGTATAATAATAATTATGCCTACCTCCCAAAAATGTGAGGACAAGAATAAGGTAGTATTTATTTATTTTTTATTTTTTTATTAATACTTTTTATTTGCAAAACATATGTATGGGTAATTCCTAAACATTAATCCTTACAAAGCTTTCTGTTACAAATTTTTCCCCCCTACTCCCCACCCCTCCCCTAGATGGCAGGATATCCACTACATGATAATAATGTTAGAATACTTAAGAAATCAAATATATGTATAGTTATTGCCACATATTATTTTGTGCAGGAGAAATTGTATCTACAAGAAAGAATAATCCGATAAAGGAAATACAATGCAAGCAAACCTCAATAGAGAACATGAAAATGTTATGTTGTGGTCCACATTTCACATCCCTCTCTCTGGGTGTTTTTGGCTCTCTTCACCGAACAATTGGAACTGATTTGAAGCATTTCATTGTTGAAGAGAGTCATGTCCATTAGAACTGATTTAAGGTAGTATTTATAAAGCATTTTCAAACTTTAAAGTGCTATATAAACAGTAGCTATTATTATTATTACAAAACATTCCTTATCGCCTATAACATATCTTGCTTTATAATTCAGGACCCATTCCTTCCCCCCAAAATATTCTTCTTTGTTCTTTAAAACTATCACATAAACAAAAATGAAACTCTACATTAACCAAGAAAAAAGTTTATAAATATTTCTATCTGGTGTGTCTCTTTAACATTGGGTACTCTTTTCTCTAGTCTTATATTTGCCTTTACTGCCTGCCTTATCCTTTTAATTAATTTATCCCTGCTTCTCATGGTGAAATGAATAGAAAAGAATGATTTGTTCCAATGATCATGAAGGTGAGTGACGCAAACTCTGTGGAGCACTTAGAGCTTGGTCAAACATCAGAAATCCCAAGGTCATTCACCGCATCCCAAACCATCTCCAGTTATCCTGATTTTTTTGTCTGCCATTAGACTTCAATGACTGGAAGAGAGAGTGAGGCTGATGATTTTATGCAACTCTGCCATACTTAAATTCAATTCATAAGCAAGTCAAGACATCTCTCATTATAATGTCATTGATCCTCTTTGAAGAAGTAAGATCAACAACAACAATAACAACAATTGATGAAGAAACTGAAACACAGAAATATCAAATGACTTGGTCAGATTCACAGAACTCATAGGAGCTGAGCTCCAGACTGAAACCAAAGGTTTCTGCTGATCAGTGTGATGCTTTTGCAGATAAAATACAAGTGATATGATTAAGAAAAAAAAATAAAAAAGTAGTCCTACTTTGGCAGGTAAATGAGAGAAATTTTCACATCAGATTCTGATTGTCTGGGAACATACATTAAATTAGTCCCTACCTTGTCTCTTTCCATTAAGACAAGTGTGCTCCAACATAACATTCTCATACTCTTGATTGATGTTTGCTTACATTGTGTTTCCTTTATCTGATATATCGTTTGTGTAGATAAGATTTTTCTTGCACAACAATGATAAGTTTGGAAATATGTATACATATATTCGATTTGCCAATATTTTAACATAATTAACATGTAGTGGATATCCTGCCATCTAGGGGAGGGGTGGGGAGTTGAGGGGAAAAACTTATAACAGAAAGCTATGTAAGGGTTAATGTTGAGGAATTACCTACACATATGTGATACAAATAAAATAAAATAAAATAAAATAAAAGACAAGTGTGCTCAAGCTTCTTTTGTGTCAGGGGCTCCTTTGGCAGTTAAGCAAAACCCATGAACCACTTCACAGAATAATATGTTTAAATGCATAAAATGAAATACATAGGATTGCAAAGGGCTCTTTCAACAATAAGGTGATTAAGGCAATCCCAATAGGCTTGCAGTGGAGAGAACTATAGAGACCAAATGTGGATCAAAGCATAGTATTTTCCACCTTTTTTATTGTTATTGTTTGTTTCCTTTTGGGTTTTTTTTTTTTTTTTGGTTTTTTGTTTCTCATGTTTTTTTTTCCCTTTTGAGCTGATTTTTTTTCTTTGCATAGCATGACAAATACAGAAATAAGTTTAGAAGTTTAGTCTATGTTGAAATGCTTGCTGTCTTAGGGAGAAAGGGAAGGGGCAGAAAAGGGAAAAAACATTGCAACGCAAGATTTTGCAAAGGTGAATGTTGGCAACAAAATCCTGAATTGAAAAGCTTCCAATATACACATCAGTGTTAAACTATTAGTCATGTTACCCAAAGACTGGTCTCAGTTTCAACAATTTTATCCCTGGGATAATTTCTGGGCCCTAATAACTTTTAAAATCATTTAACACAGTAGTTTTTAATCTAAGGTCCAAGTTCCAAGGACCTTAGAGGTCCATGAACTTGGATAAGAGAAAATCATATTTTTATTTCAATATAAGAATATAAATTTATTTTTATAATCCTGTGCATTTAAACATATTATTATTAAACATATTAATATTATTATGAATAAAACTTATATGACTCAAAAAAGGTTAAAAAGTTCTGAATTCTACCAGTTATAAAGGGAATAGGATATATATATATATATATATATACATATATATATATATATATATGTAGGTATTTCTACCAACAAAAGAAAATATTGAAATGCTACTGGAACCAGTGGCTATTTATTGTATTTTAAGAGTTAGGGATTGATCAGAAGGATTCTTTCATCAGTTTGATGAATTTACAGAGTTGTTGACTCTTGCTTAGGATCAGATGATGAGAGATATTCTTCTCTGTGTGTTTTTGTCCAAGACAAATGATTAAAATCACAAAGAATCTGGTTGACCTCAGAATGAATTGGTGGATTTAGAGCCACTTGTTGGTGCCTTTAGAAGAATAAGTTTTATTGATAGAGACTTCCTCCAAAATGAACTGATTGACTTTGATTCCTAGGTGCACAGACCTGCTTGGGACAAGACACACCTGCAGCCAGTCTATGAGAAGAAGTCTTTGTCAAGGGCTCAGAACTTTTCACTTAAAAAACAAAAAAACAAAAACAAAAAAACCTTTTCCAATCTGACTTCCAGAGATATCCTAAGAATTTTTAGCAAAGACTTTAGAGAGACAAATAACAAAGGTAGACATGTTTTCCTAATTGATTCCAAAGAGGAGTTCCAAGACAAAAATCATTTCTTTGTCTTATTTCTGAAGAAAAATAGGGTTTTCCTATGCAACAGAAAGATGGGATTTCCAAGGCTTCTTTGGAATAAAAAAGGATCATACGTGTGCTTCTAGATGCCCTGCAGAACAGTAGCAAGGAACCAAAAACCAGGTGATGGAGAATCAAGGAACTCCTTAATTCAACCCATTGAACTTTGCAATTACAGTAGGTTATTTCAAGTTGGTAAATCCAGTGAGAAGGGAATTGTCCAAGTGTTCTTCCTTCCTCTCAGGGGAGGCTGAGTCCTCAGTGAATTTCTTAGGGGAAAAGGGACTGTTAAAGAGGGACACATCGGAATGGATACCTATGCCGCAGCATGATGTTCTATTCCCTTCCAAAGGAAATTCAACCATGAAGTGGCAGACCAAGGGTATCGAGTTGCAGAGCTAGATTCAAAGCCAGTTGCCCTAGCAACTAATGTTTTTTGCCACTGTCCCCTATGGTCTTTTCTTGTTCATGTGTCTGGATCTCCATAATAGAAAATGACAAGAGCAGAATTTGAATCCAGAGGACAAAGAGCTATACCCTCCTTTCAAAGTGTTATTTTTAAGGGGTGAGGACTGACAGAGTGAATAAGGAAAATGAATTAGAAAAGACATAAAGAAAAGAAGAGAAAAAACCCCACAATGACAAAGAAAAACAGTGGATGTAAGACAGACTTTGAACAAGTGAAATAAAATTGTAAGATAAATCCAACCTTTATTTTAGAAACAAGCAGAGAATGCTGCCTCCTGAGGGTCTTGTGTAACCCCTATCAGATGGTTTAGTGACCACTATTAGGTGCCTTCTACTCCATAGAAGCACTGACCAAAAAGAAATAATAATATCCAACATAAACATAGATATATAGAGAGAGATGTACATATATGTGTGTGTGCATATGTGTGTGTGAGTGAGTATATATGTGTGTTTGTATACATACTTTTAAATTGACTCTTGAGCCTCACAATAGGCCTGGAAGGCAGATAGTGCCCATTTTACATCCCCAAAACTGAGACTTTGAAAGACTCAATGACTTGCCTAGGATCATATAGCAAGTATACAATAAGTTGGAATTTGAACCCAAATCTTCCTCAATCAAAAAACCCAGTAAGTTTTCCATTATACCATGGAAATAACCCCTCTCTTATGTCCCAGGTCCTTTATTGGGATTATTTAAAAAATTAATTTTATGATTAACTGCCCTCCCTGCTGAGAAGCAAGAATTTGATAGATAGAATTCTGCTTTTTCTTCCTTTTCATGTGACACATTTTAATTTTCTCCCTACGCTTCTGCAGGGAACATGAGCCAATATGGCTGTCATTTGTCACTCTCTTTTTTGTGACAAGGCAGAATCAGTGAAATGGTGAGACACAGCGATTTCACAGTTAACATGAGAATTACTGGGGATTTCATGGTGAGCCTCACAATAACTCCAATCTACTCAATAAGAGAAAACAATGCTGCGTAAATAAATCTCCTAAGCTTTTGTGGAGAACCTGGAAAATTACCTGGTGAGACCCTACAATTCAAGCTATTTCTTCTGCTTCCAAGGTTTTGAGATAAAAAAGTAACTGGGGCTCTTCTTAAACTCTTCAGGAAATGGTGGATTTTAAAACAAATTGAATGAAGCATCATTATTCAGAGCATGCTCCATTTGGAATCTAAACCAGCTGATGCTGTCCCTTTATGACATTTTCCCCCAAATATTATAATTGTGCCTAAAATTTTTCATTTCAGCTTTTATTCAATTAGTCTTGGAAAAATGTCATTTCTTAAGGACCTGGGCTCAGCTGACAGCACATGTTCATATATGACACAAATATTCTGTTTAATGTTCGTGCCATTTGCTATTAGTGCCATTTGTTTAGGGTTTGGTTTTATTTTAAACATTGCTCTGAGAAAAAGCTTACACCACTAAACTCCATGGGGGTAGTTAATCTGATCTGCTAAAAATGTTGCTTTCAATATAATCCTCTCCAGGGATTTAATCGTGAAATAAATATCTAACAGATTCTCTCTCTCTCTCTGTCTCTCTCTCTCCCTCTGTCTCTCTCTGTCTCTCTCTGCTTCTCTGTCTCTCTTTGTCTCTGTCCTTTTCTCTCTGTGTCTCTTTCTCTTTCTCTGTCTCTGTCTCTCTGTTTTATCAGTCTCTCTCTGTCTCTCTGTCTCTTCATCTCTATCTCTCTGTCTCTATTTCTCTGTCTCTCTCTGTCTCTCTGTATCTATCACTCTCTCTGTCTCTCTCTTTGTCTCTCTCTGTCTCTCTGTCTCTATCACTTTCTCTCTGTCTTCTGTCTCTCCATCTCTGTCTCTCTCTCTGTTTCTCTGTCTCTGTCTCTCTCTGTCTGTCTCTCTCTTTGTCTCTCTATTTCTCTGTCTATCTCTCCATCTCTGTCTCTGTCTGTCTCCATCTCTCTCTGTCTCTATCTCTGTCTCTCTGTCTCTTCCTTTCTCTCTCTGTCTCTGTCTCTGTCTCTCCCTCCCTCCCTCCTTCTCTCCCTCTCTGTCTCGGTCTCTGTCTCTCTGTCTCTCTTTGTTTCTGCCTCTGTGTTTCTCTCTCTCTGTCTCTTTCTCTGTCTCTCTCTCTTTGTCTATCTGTCTATCTCTCCATCTCTGTCTCCATCTCTCTCTGTCTCTGTCTCTCTGTCTTTCTCTCTCTGTGTCTATCTCTTTCTCTCTCTGTCTCTGTCTCTGTCTATCTCTCCATCTCTGTCTCCATCTCTGACTCTTTCTCTCTGTCTCTGTCTTTCTGTCTTTCTTTCTCTGTCTCTCTTTCTCTGTCTCTGTTTCTCTCTCTGTCTCTGTTTCTCTCTCTCTCTTCTTCCCTCTCTCCCTCTTTCCCTCCCTCCCTTCTCCTCTCTCTCCCTCCCTCCCTCCCTCCCTATCTCTCTCCCTCCCTCTCTCTCTCTCTCTCTCTCTCTCTCTCTCTCTCTCTCTCTCTCTCTCTCTCTCTCTCTCTCTCTCTCTCTCTTTTTCCTCCTACCCCAACTTTTTTCTTGCATCCCAGCTAAGGATACAGCTCCAGGGCTACACAGCTTCCATCCAGGTTTCACTGTGGAAAGAATATGGGATTGCAATGAGTGGGTGGAGGAGGACCAGGAATAGATCAAATGATGTCACCAGGGGAACAAAGACGGTTGAGAGACAAAGGCTGAACAGTTCTATCAAATGGGACCTCACTTCCAAATTCCCACAGGTATGTTGTCGAGATTTTCCAAACCAAAAAAATCATAGAATGAAAAATCATTCCCTTTTTTTCCTATTTGTGAATGGGGCAGAAGACTGAAGTTGTTAAGAAACATCAATAAGGTCCAAAACAAATACTGAGATGTGAAAAACCTGGGAAGACTTGTATGAACAGATGCAGAGAGAAGGGAACAGAACTACAAAGACAATTTACACAATAACAATGATAACATTATAAAGAAAAATGATTTTCAAAGACTTAAGAAGTATAATCAACCACGGTTCTAGAGGACCAATGCAGCAGCACAACATACCCTCCTCTTGACAAAAGTAATACAAGAGGCAGAATGAGAAATACACTTGGAAATGGCCAATGTAACACTTGGTTTTGCTTGATTATTCATATTTGTTTCAATGGTTTGGTTTGGTTTCAATTGGTTTGGTGGGAGGAAGACAAAATAAAAACTGAAACAATTTTTTAAAATATATGAATGTCTTCTGATATTGTCTGATTTAATAAGTTTTCAAAATTTTCCCCTTAATTCTACCTAAAAGCTGTCAAATTCTATAAGGGTATATCAGCCAATTTCAGTCTGGGAATATTCACAAATGAAACATCAGTATGCATATGGCCAATTCTATTTAAAAAAAAGAAAAAGAAAAATATCCATTATGTGCCAACTATAGGCAAAACATCATGCTATATGCTGAGGATGCAAAGATGCAAAACAGTAGTCCCTGGTAAGGAGGTTATAAAATAATGGGGGACAGAAGGAGATAATATATAAAGATATATATTATATGGAAGTGAAATTCATAGAGACAAAGGAGAGATCTAGATAAAATATTCTGGAAAAAACCTGAAGAGGGAAAAATGGAAAAGCTTTCTGCTAAGACTGGTATCAGGAAAGGCTTTATATGGGAAGTAGCATCCAGCTGACCTTTGAAGGAAGAATAGAATTTCTGTAGGTGGAGCTGAGGAAAGAGTATGCTCCAAGCAGGAGGGAGTGCCTCCATATATTCAGGAAAGGAAAAGAACAGGATGAGATCCAGGAACAGATAGTAGTTCAATTTGAGTGCAATATAGACTATGTGAAGTGCAATGATGTATACTACATAAAAATAACATGGCTAATCCTCTTTACCTAAAGAATCTAGCTTTTGGATCTCTAACTTAAGAGCAATTTGGAAAAATTTCTGGGGAAAGTTGAAAAAATTACTAGCATTTTAGGAAAATTTTACCTAACTGGGCCTGTAGTCAGAAAATCTGATTTCAAATTTGGCCTGGAACACTTAGTAGCTGTGTGAACCTGGGCAAATTACTTAACTCCTATTTTCCTCAGTTCATCTTCTATAAAATGGGAACATTTTCCCATTTTGTAGAAATGGACAAGGAAATGTCAAACCAATTTTCCAAGAAAACCACATAAAGTTCGTGGGATTACGAAGAGTCAGATACTACTAAACTGAACAACAATAACAGCAATAATACAATAGTAATTAAATGTCATATTTAAAACCATCATTCTCATTGTCATAATTCACATTTATATAGTCCTTTTAGGTTATTTGGTGCTTTCCTAATATTATTCTACACATGAATGAATTGAGACTCAGAAAAATTAAGTGGCTTCCCTGTGACTACACAGCAAACTTCAATGCTGGTATTCAGATGCAGGTGTCCTGATTACAAGTCCTATTCATGCAAATGATAGCAATGTGCTTGACTTCCAAAGACACTTTTACCCCAAGCTCCTTCCCAACTTCCCCCACTATGCACTACCTACCATAGCCCTCAGTGACTGATCACCACAATTATAACTTCTACAGAAAACATGTCATGGGTCACCTTCCTACAAGGAGGGGGGAAATGAAATTCTAAAATTTTTCAGATGTTACAACTGACCTCTTCCCCAAAGTCTTGCTCTGCCCTGACCCTCTTCTTTGCTAATCAAAGATGGAAGCATCTTTTAAAGAATATCAGGGAGCAAATCAGCTTTTTTCAAAAAGCTATTTTCCAGTGTTATAACTGATCTCTACTAATGTTCATAATAGCTACCATCTTTGCACAGAATTGCCTTCCTGCCTGAAATATTCCTCCCTCACCTCTTCTTAATAAAAGCTTTCCCTTTCTTTAAAGCTCAGCTCAACCCAAGTACTAGTACAATTAAAAGGCATTTATTAAGCTTTTTACTATATGCCAGGCACTAGAATAATAGAATACATAAAATCTATTATCAAAGTAACTGGTTATTTTAGAAGGCATTTACATTTCTTAAATATAAAAATTATTTCAATGTGAACTATAAATGTAATGTGTTCTCTGACTGGGATGTTTTTCAGTTTAAGAAATAACAAGGATAAAAAGTCATTTTAAAATATCATTGCACTTTAAAAGGGGCTTGTATATGGATAAGTATAAAATAATTGCTCTAGACACACCAAGGAAGCATGAAATTGATTTTGGCAGGGCTCTGAAACCCAAGTTTGAAGATTTTGCACAACTTGTCCCTTTCAATTAAATATGAAATATTAATAGGGTCCAATCATGGTTGGCATTGGTGTTGGGATAGGTTATAGAAGGTGTTCTGTGTCCTGGGACTACTTCTTATCCCTTCCCTTCCCCTGTGACTTTTCTCTGAGCTTTTCCTCTGAGTTCTGTAAGAATTGCATCAAGGGAAAAGATGTAGTGGGTTCAGAGAGAAGGAGACTGGATTGTCAACCTCAATGGATTGCATATAGAAGCAAGAATAAATATTCCCAGCCTGCTTCATCATGGTACCTTTCTGCAAAGTCAGACTAAACTGGAAACCTGGTCTATTAATTCAAGGGAACATTAATTTTGAGTTTCTGAAGAAGTTTAACCCCTTACCCTAAAAAAAAATCTCCCTTATTAAGTTGGTCTAGAATCAGAAATTCCCACAAACTGAGGATGTTTCATGGCTTTAGAGGAATTATCTTTCCATTGATCTCTTTCTGAAACATCTATAGGGAGTTCTGGTATACTAGAGAGAGGGCAAAATTAAGAATTAAGAGACATGGATTTTTTTTTTTTTGCTCAGCTTCTAAATAGTCAAACAACTTTAGGGCAAAAAAAAATTACCTCTTTAGATTCAGATTTCCTCACTTATAAAATAAATGGGTTAAACTAAGCAATCTTATTTGCTCCCAGATAAATAGACAGACAGATAGATAGATAGATAGATAGATAGATAGATAGATAGATAGATAGGTAGATAGATAGATAGATAGAAAAGAATAGATTAATAGCTTCTTCCCTTTTTTTAACCAACTAAGATGAAAGTAAGGTTCAAATATCACCTGCCACTTCCCTCCACTATAAAAGTTCTTCCTTGCAAGTCTCCTTTGAGAAATTTTACCACATTCTACCTCTCCTTTCCCCTTTTCCCAGTGCATCCTTCTTTCTCACACCTTTTTTAAAGATCATCCCAACATAATTGACTCATACTCATGCCTTCTGTCTATGTAGAGCTAACTCCTTCTTGTAGCCCTAATGACAAAGTGTTTAGGAGTTATATGTATCATCTTCCCATAAAAAAATATAAACAGTTTAACTACTGACTCTTTTATGGTCTCTCTTTCATATTTACCTTTTTAATACTTCTCTTGATCATTGAGTTTGAATGTTAAATTTTCTATTAAGTTCTGTTCTTTTCATTGGGAATGCTTAAAAGCTCACCAGTTCATTAAATCTCCATTTTTCCCCTGAAGGTTTAGACTCAGTTTCAATGAGTAGGTGATTCTTCATCTCCTTTGCCTTTTAGAGTCAGAATTCTCTAAGTTCTCTAGTCCTTTAATATGGAAAATGTCAAATCTTGTGTAATCCTGAATGTGAATATTTGAATTGTTTCTTTCTGACTGCTTGCAGTATTTTCTTCTTGACTTGGGAACCCTAGAATTTGTCTATGATAATCCTAGGAGTTTTCATTTTTACTTTCAGGAGGTGATAAGTGGATTCTTTCAATTTCTATTTTACCTTCTGGATCTAAGATATCAAGGCAGTTTGTTGATAATGTCTTGAAAAAAATGTCTAGGCTCTTTTTTTGATCATGGTTTTCGAGTAGTCCCACAATTTGTAAATTATTTCCCTTTGATCCATTTTCTAGATCTAATGTTTTTCCTAAGAGATATTTCATATTTTAATCTATTTTTTCATTCTTTTCATTTTTATTGTTTATAAGGTCTCATGAAGTCATTAGCTTATATTTGCCTCATTCTAGTTTTTAAAGAACTGTTTTCTTTTAGGACTTTTTTCCTTTTTTCCATTGAACCTATTCTGTTTTTAAAGAGTTCTTTTCCTCACTATTTTTGTGCCTCTTTTACCAAGCTGTTAATTCTTTTGTCATAATTTTCTTGTCTCTCTCTCATTCCACCTCCCCCCCCCAATTTTTCCTCTTCCACTAATCTCTTTCTTTAACTTTCCCAGGAATTCTTATTGGACTTGGGTCAAATTGGGATTGTTCTTTGTAGCTATTTTCACATTGCTGTCTTCTTCTGAGTTCATGTCTTAGTCTTCCCTACCACCATGGTGGCTTTTTAATGATCAAGTTCTTTTTTGTTGTTATTTGCTTATTTTTCCAGTCTATTTCTTGACATCCAACTTTATGTTAAAGTTGGATTCTACTCACCTGGATTTAGGAAGACACTGTCCCAAACTTCAGGAGGTTTTTGTGCTGCTGTTTTCAGAGCTAATTCTGGAAGCTTGCTAAGTTTTCAGTGCTTCCAAGGTGGTGTGATCCCGGGAAGGGTATGGTCATTGTTTTCCTGGTCTGCACTCGTCTCCATCTGGGAAGAGGCCCTGCTCCCCTACAGCTGCAAGTATTAGCTCCCTTCTTATCCCTGCAATTGTGATCAGATTCCCAGCATCTTGTAGCCACTCACATCCTCCTCTGCACCCTGAAATTGTGACTCAGAACTGCATATGGGCTATAGAGTTGCCAATCAGCACTAGCTGCACCTAGTGCCAGAAAAGGTTACCCTATTATCTCTTTCTGATCAGTTGTCCAGCCTCTTGCCACTTCTGAGTTGAGATCTCCAGAAGCTGCTACTGCTGCTGCTGCTTCCAAGCTTTGCTACTGGTGTTCTTGTCATGCTCCTGGCTCCCTTCCCAGTATCACAGACCTCTCTTTCCAACCTCCTGAGTTATTTTAAACTGGAAAAATGCCTCACTCTGACCTTTAGTTAGCTCTGCTACTCCAAAATTTGATTTGAGGAGCTATTGTAAAGTTGTTTGGAGGGGAACATTGGAAGAGTTTGGCCAGGTTGCTGCCTGTATTCTGCCATCTTGGCTCTGCTCCTTGACAATTCCTATTCTCAAGCAGTTTATATTCTAATAGGGAAAGACAAAGCATAAAAGAGAACTAGGAAGAGTCAGAGGACAGAGGAGGAAGAAGAGGGAAAAGTATATGTCAAAGGAGGTCAGACTAATAAAAAAAAAATGAGGCAATCAAAAGAATTAGTTTAAGTGGGAATGAAGCTATCCTGAACAGAGTTCCTCAGGATAAAGTGATCTCAGTCAAGGATTCTACCAGTCAGGAGAGCAAACTCAACAAGGCTGATTTGGGAGTGAAACAGATCAGAAAGTGAGTTAAGCTAAGGTTTTACGAGTCTTCTTTTCACATCTGCCCTCCTTTCTCAAAGTACAATCACCATCCTAGTTCAGGGCCTCATTGCTTTCTACTGGAACAAGTCTTTCTATTGGGCAAGAACCTACTCCCTAGTTTTCTTCTATTTAGTCCCTACAGTCTCCAGTCCTTCCTCCATATAGCTACTAAAGTATAAATTAATCAATTCATCTTTTCTGCTCAAAAAGCCCCAGTGACTGCCTTATGCCAAAATCCTCTATTTGGCTTTCATTATGATTCACAAACTTGCTTCAGCTTGCCTTTTCAGAAATCCCTCGCATTACTCTCCCCCACACCCTCTCCATTCCAGCTAAATTGGGCTATTTTGTCCTTTCATATATAACATCACATTCCCCATCACCATGCTTTTGCACAAAAATGTCTCCATAAAGCACCTGATTGCACTTTGAGCCTTAAAGAAAATTTCTAAGAGGCAGAAATGAAGAGGGAGTGCATCCAGGGCTGGACGATGACCAGGTAAAGGCATTGGAGGCAGAATGCGGAGTGTTACAGGTATAGAATATAGGAAGGCTAGTTTGATTGAGGTATGTATAATACATTATAAGTCTCTAAGGGTAGGATGGGGCTAAGTTGTAAAGAAACTTAAATACCACTAAGTCAATAAACCTTTATTAAGTATCCATTATTTGTCAGGTGTTATGCTAAATGCTAGGCATACAAAGGTAAAAGACATTCCCTCCTCTCAATGATGTTAGAATTTAATGGGGGAAACAAAGATGGTGGTAAAAGGGAACCACTAGTGTAAATTGAGTAATGGAATAACATGGTCAGACTTGCATTGTAGAAAAATTATTTTGGCAGCTGTGTGGGGAATTGATTGGAGCAAGTAGGAACTTGAGTTTATAAGAATTAGAAAGCTATTGAAGTAGAACAAATGAGAGGTGATCAGAGGTTATACTAGGCAACTATATGAATGGAGAGAAGAAAAAGATGCAAGAAATACAGAAGCAAAAAACCCAAAATTTGACAGCTGATTCAATGTGTGCAGTGAGTGAGCATGAGAAGCAGAGGATGATACAAAGGTTGTAAACCCTAACAGATATAAGAAGCATGTTCTCATATCTCCTAGTTTCTAGTGTCATCCCTGGAAAAGGACATTATGTTAATTTTGTGTATGTGTTGCACTTCGTTTTCTGTATACAAATACATGGTGCTTTCTTTCTAAAAGCATGTAAGCTTCTCCAGGGCAGGGATTATGTCACTTTTGTCTTTGTATCTCCAGAACCCACTTCACATATAGTAAAGTACCAGGTCTGCAGTCAGAAAGACATATCTTCATGGGTTTAAATCTGGCCTCAGACATTAGTAGCTGTGTGACCCTGGACAAGTCACTTAGCCCTGTTTGCCTCAGTTCTTCATCTGTAAAATGAATTGGAGAAGGAAATGACTTATCATTCCAGTAGATTTGCAAAGAAAATCCCAAATAGGGTCATGAAGAGTTGGTCAGGACTAAAATTACTAAATAACAACAACCAAAATATAGAATGAATTAAAAAAAATTCTTAAAAAAAAGAGCAACCTGGGAGCAAGTAAGAAGTAGCAAGCTATTAGCATAGAGATTACTAATAACCTACTAGTTGTATCAACCATCATATTATATCAATTAGTTGTATCAACTAACATATAAACTAATCTGGATGATAGATCTTAGTTATTAGAACAGAGACTAGGAGTGTGAGAGAACAGGTTTAAGTGGTGATGGATAACAAGAATATAGCTGGAGCTTAGAGCTTGGAGGACTTAGGACATCCAGTCTACATGGAGTATATCAAAAGAAGGCCCCTGAATTAAGAGAATAAATATGTGAGGAGAAGGGGGAAGAGGAAAAGAATATGGGGAAGGCCTGAAGCAAATAGTAAAGAATGATGAAGGACAGCTTTTCCTATTTTAAAAATTTTATCTGATGTCCTCTGTGAAGGAAATTGTCGGTCATGAAGTACCTTGATGAAGACTAGGGCTTCTTAAATTTTCTCCACTAATGACCTCTTTTTGCTTGAGAAACTTTTACATGACCCCAGGTATATAGGAATATAAAATAAGTATACAAATAAAACATTTACTGATAATAAATCACAATTTCATGACCCCCACATTCAGTTACGAGATCCCCACATGGGATCATGACCCATAGTTTAAGAAGCTGGGATATAAAAGATAGACTTGAAGTAAGGAAGACCAGAATTCAAGTTCTGACATTTATTAGCTATGTGTGACATTAGCCATGTAACTCAATCTTTCTATGCTTCCATGTCCTCATCTGTAAAATGGGAAGATTGAAGTAGATGGCCTTTTAGAATTTTTCTAGTTCTAGAATTCTATGATCCTAGCAATAGCACAGATATTTAAAAACAGCATATTGTGAAATGTGGTGTGATAAGCAAAACATCATCTCTGAAGTTAGAGGGCCTGGATTCAAATCTAGACTTTTCTGTGGAGAAATCTCTTCATCCACCTGAATGTTGGTTTCTTCCTCAAAAAAATGAGAGGCTTTGGGCTAAATAGTCTCTTGAGGTCTCTTTGAATTCCATGCACCTTTCTAAATAGTTTTAATGCTTATGTGTCTTCTTCCATAACAAAGTTATCAGGATTATATGGACAAAGCAGCCAGCCTTCTCTGTTCCATTGCCTCCCTAAAGGTATTTTACAACTAAATGCAGAGAACAACTCAACCTCTCCTGTCTGTAGTTGTATACTTAGCTCAGTCGTCCAGACATAGCATCTTCTGACTGCCAAAAACTCATGCTTAGAATTTCTGGATTTGAATTGAAATTACACATTGTCAAGAAGCTTACTAGCATCATAGAAATGCAGAACCTTAGAGCTGAAAGGCGAATAATTCATCAGCCATCTTATCAAATCTATATCCCCCAAAAAATCTATTATTCTGATCACCATCATGGTAGTTAATGCTTATAAAATGTTTTGATCTTTACAAACTGCTTTGCATAGATTATCTCTTTCGACCTTCACAACCACCACAAGAAGTTCTTTTATTAGTGCCATTTTACTGATGAGAAAACAGAGGCTGAGAAAAGTTAAGAAACTTGCTCATGTATTGTGGATCAGGACACTTGGGGATCTGGGAAGGCTTGGGTTAACCTTATCATCCTTTCATAGACCAGCCCGGTTGAAGCAACATACCAGCTTGAATTATCACCTCCAGGTTGATTGGACTATAACTTAACTAGTCCTTTGGGCCCTTTGAGCAAGAAGGATTCAAAGTCAGCTTGAAAGACTCTGGCAGAGACTTCCTTATCTTTTGCTTTTAATCTACTTGACAGTAACTTTCACTATCCTGACAACTGCTTTTTTAACCACCTGAGGTACTACTTTACCTAAAAATATTTGAATTTATTTTTTTAAGTAAAGGGAAGATCTATTCAAGTCCTTGGGCAACCAGGTGGCCCAGTGGATAGAGCACCTGATCTGTAGTCATCAGGACCTGAGTTCAAAATTTGATCTCAGACACTGACTAGTTTTATGACCCTGAGCAAGTCACTTAATCCAATTTGCCTCAGTTTCCTCAACTGTAAAATGAGGTTGTACCCAATTGCCTCTAAGATCCCTTCCAGCTCTAAACCTATAATCATAATCCCTATTATTTGCTGTGTCTCCTCCATCTATTACATTCTGTGATTCTGTTGTTTTTTCTGATTATCCAGAAGTGATAGACTCAGGTCCTGGGAAATGAAGCTTTTTTCAGAAATATCTTTGCTGTGGAGTTTAGAGTACAAATTGGATTAACTTCCTAGCAAAACATATTTAAGAAAGCAAATCACAGAGGCCTTCTCAGTGACAGGAAAATAGCATTATTGAGATTACTACAAATACCATTTTAAATCTAATCAAGCCCAGTATCTTGGAAAGTAAAGCAAAGATCACTAAAAGCCAATATGGCTTCATCAAAACAGGTCATGAAAGACTAACCTCATTTCCTTTTTTGACAAGATAACAAGATTGATTGATCACAAGAATGATATAGATATATACTTGTAGATTAATAATTTAATTTTTTAAATCTTTAAATTAAATTTATACTTGTAGATTAAATATGAACAAGACCACTAGACAAGAGCTAGACAATAGCATAATTTGTGGGTTTGGAACTCACTTGAATTATTCCACGCAAAGAGTAGTCACTAGTGGAATGTGTCTCTAGTAGAGTGTCCCTGAGATCTGTCCTTGGCCTGTGTGTTTAAAATTTTTATCATTTGCTTGAATGAAGACAAAATAGCATACTGGTCTAATTTGTGAGGGCAGCTGGGTGACTCAGGGGATAGAATGCTGGGTCTGAAATCTGGACAACTCATCTTCCCGAGTTCAAATCTAGCCTCAGACACTTATTAGCTATGTGATCCTGGGTAAGTCACTTAACCCTGTTTACCTTTCCTCATCTGTAAAATGAGCTAAAGAAGGAAATGATAAATTGCTCCAGTATTTTTGCCAAGAAAATCCCAGATAGGGTCATAAAAAGTCAAATGCGACAGAAATGACTAAACAACAGCAACTAATTTGTGAGCAACTACTTAAAGGCAAAGTTAGCATACTGTATGATAGACTCTGATTTCAAAAAGCTATCAATAGGCTAGAATGATGGGCCAAATCAAGTATGATAAAATTTAGTGGAAGTCAATGTAAAGTTCTTCACAGGATCCAAAAATTAACTCCACAAATGTTAGTCAGGAGAAATAGAATTAGTTAACAATTCTTATGAAAAATTCAATGGCCAGTAAAATCAATGAGTCAAGTAGTGCCCTCCTTCCAACAACTACCTTGTATGATCTGCATACACACACATGTATGTATCTATATGTATGTGTGTGCACATGCGTGTTATATACATGATATATAATATCGGCATAATATTGTGTGTACATGTATGTATGTACATGTGAGTGTATTATATATACATAATGTTATATATAACATTTCATACATACACATTACATATATATTTATATGTGTGTATATGTATATATGTATATACATATACACACATATACATACATACATAAACACTGGCTACTCTAGCCGAAGGCCAGCTAGGTTATATTTTCACCATTTTACCCTTTCTATAATGTTCTCCCATACCTTTAAGGGGATTAAGGGTTATCTAGGCTCTATACAAATGGTTCTAACTCCCACTAATTGTTCTCCAAGCCCAAAAGGGTTCTGATACTCCACTCCCATTAGCCACCAGCTATCAGATTCACTTTTATGAGGAAGTATGCACTCAAAGATTTAGCACTCAAAGATAAAACAAAAATTTAACACAAATTTACTGTTACTCCCCCAAGCAGGAATAATCATCCTCCCCATCCTCCCTTACATCACTTCAGCCTCTGGAGAGGAGAAAGGGAACTAAGTTCATTAGCTTGGTTCCTACAGAACATACAATCCCAGTTCCAAGTCCAAAGCTCTCCTTCGGTTGAAGTACCAGGTCAGGATTTCCGTACTGGGCTCGATGGTTAGAGCATTCTGCCTGTAACCCTAGCTCCAAGGTCACCATGGTTCAAACTCCTGGACTTTATGAGGGTCACCTTTGGTACACCAATGAGAAGGAGAAACAACACAAAATAGAAACAAATACCCTCAGACCCACTCCTTAGATCCAGGAGTAACAGAAAGGGAGTAAAAGAGCTGGTTCAGTCCTGAGCATCCTAGTTGGAGGTGAACTGAGATCTTCATCCTAGAGAAGCAGCAGATGAGAGTGGCCAAAAAGTTCAAAGCAGAGAGTATGGTGGAAAGAAAGAAGGGGAGTTCAGCTCACCAGTATGGAAAAGGCAGGCAGTCAACCAAATGAAGTTACCTCTATTCATGTACTAGACAATGAAGTAGGTTCCATATTCCACAATCTAGACAAACTCCAAAGACTTCTAAAAAAGTGCCTCCATATTACATACTGCCTGCCTAGAGCATCCCAGTTTACATGTGTATACTCATATGTCTACCTATTGTCTCCTCTAGGGTTTCTTAAACTTTTTCCACTCACAACCTCTTTTTGCCCAGGAAATTTTTGCACAACTTCTGGGTATATAGGTACATAAAATAGATAAACAAATCAAATATTTACTGACAATACATCATAATTCTGCAACCCCCATGTTCAGGTACATGAGCTATATGGGGTTGTGAACCATAGTTTAAGAAGCTTTGGTCTCCTCCATCTTTGTCTCTGTATCTCTAGGGCTAAGTAAGCACAGGGTCTGGATTCACAGCTTCATAAACGCTTGCTGATTGATTGGCATGGCAGTCAAAAAAAAAAAACTAATGTTATCTTGGGCTGTATGCAGAGAGCAGTCACATTGAGAAACAGGGAGATAATAGTTCTGTTATGCCTGGGTTAGGCAATGTCTGCCATATTGTGTTTGGTTCTGGGCTCCACATGTTAGAAAAGACATAGATTAACTTGAAAGTATGCAGAAAAAAAACAAGAAAAGTGAAGAGTCAATCAGTCAATAAGAATTTATTAAACAGTCTGTGCCAGGAATTCTGCTAACCACTAGAGGTACAAATACAAAGAAAACCATCTAGCTGCCCCAAGAAGTTATTTTTTAAAAGTCACAGAGAATGTATTATAGAACCAAAATGGAACCTGTATGTCCTGTCTCCAAATCCACTACCTTGTCCTTAAGTTCTCTAAAGATCAGAATCAGTTAAAAGTTGACTATAAATGTCTTCAAAAGGCATTCTACCATCATAACAGATTCTGCATCAATTAGAAATCTGGTCTGTAAAAAGAAAAAGCCTGCCCTCAGAGTTTATATTCTAATTCAGGAAAGCAATACATTAAAGAAGCTTAAAAAAGGTAGTGTTTTATGTATTTTTGTAAATATTTATGTAGTGTTTTTGTAAATATTTATGTAGTGTTTTAATTTATTATCAATAATTATATGAAACATAATGTTATATCATAGTTATTACATTGAATATAACATTATATTATGATTATATTATTATTAATATTTAAGCACTTTACAAAGTGATTTAATAAAATATTATTTTAGTCTCACAACAACTCTGAAAGGCAGGTACTACTATTGTCCCCATTTTATAGATGGGGAAATTGAGGTAGGCAGATGTTGAGTAGTTAAGATTTAGACTTGGTACAAAGTAGATCATGATGACTGGAGCTACTCCAAAATGGAACGTACTACATCAGTTGACAATGGACTTCCCAACACTGAAGCCTTAAAGTAAATAGTGGCCAATGCTTGCAGATAAATGCTTTAAAAAGAGTTCTTATTCAGCTCCCTTCCATAGCTAAGTTTCTATTATCTCAGTCACAATCAAACAGCCTGTGCAAGCTGTATTGGTGAGGAGCAGAGGGTGAAGGAAA
This sequence comes from Myrmecobius fasciatus, assembly GCA_023553655.1. Classification (NCBI taxonomy): domain Eukaryota; kingdom Metazoa; phylum Chordata; class Mammalia; order Dasyuromorphia; family Myrmecobiidae; genus Myrmecobius; species Myrmecobius fasciatus. The sequence continues at coordinate 65,271 of JAJPUD010002537.1, forward strand.
TGCCACCAAATTCAGCCTTAAGGCTATGCCATCTTGTGAAGATGGATTTACATAAATAGGACAGGGGGCTGGTTTGCAAAACTAAAGAGCAGATTTCTGATTGATGCAGAGTCTGTCATGATGGTAGAATGCCTTTTGAAGACATTTATAGTCAACTTTTAACTGGTTCTGATCTCAGAGAAGTTAGCAGAACAAGGTAGTGGATTTGGAGACAGGACATAGGGTTCCATTTTGGTTTTGTTATACATTATCTATGTGACTTTTAGAAAATAACTTCTTGGGGCAGCTAAATGGTGCAGGGGATAGAGCACCAGCCCCATAGTAGGAGGACATGAGTTCAAATCCAACCTCAAACACTTAATACTAGCTGTGTGACATTGGGTGAGTCACTTAACCCCAATTGTCTCTCCAAAAAGTATAACTTCTCTCTAGGTCTCAACTGTAAAAAGAAAAGGGCAAATGAGATAACCTCTAAGGTCCCTTCTAGTTCTAAATCTATAATCTCCATGAGTCTCTGTTCTTTTATAAACATACTTAAACTACTAGGGCGATCCTGCTAAAATAGCTTATGTTGTATCTTAAAATTAGCCTAATTCTAACTCTGTAAACAATCCCGATGCCCTAGATGAATACAGAAATGACTAATGGTACCCAAAGATGAACTAGCAGTCTGCATTTCTGAGACCGTTACATCAATTGGTATAATGAATGCAGGTGTGGTGGAGAATAGCTAATGGTTTATACTTAATTATGTAGGCAGTGACACAAGGCTTTGAGGATGATAAAGCATCAATTGGGTGAAGGAGAGCTGCCAAGGATCATGAAGGACACAGAATAACTTGGAGATGGATTTGCTAGCACATCAATTGACTAAAATCCTATCCCAGGGATCACTACTCCTGGTCTCTGAATAATGTCACTTTGTTTGGAAGATACATCCCAGACTTTACTTGGCAGAGCATCATGAGAATAGTCAAACACGAGTTGTCTAGAGGAAGGCACCCTGAGATATATTACTCTATAATTTATTCCCAATATAGGCCAGGATAATAGACATTTTCTTTTTTAAGTATCAGTCAACTTCAATGAAAAGATAGATCCCACTAAGAAAGGGTCAACAAATTCTCAGAGTCCTCTGCCTTTGGGACTAATCTATATTTTTTTCTTGCTTCCTAAAACTACCAAGAAGCCCTGATATTCAGCATCCATCAATTCATTCAAATTTTCTTAATTGTGAGTTATTTCAGATTAAATACTCACTAATCTCTACCTCTATTTCCTTATCTATAAGATAAATACTTGGGCTACCTCTACAATAATAATAGCTAGTATCTATATAGTGTTTTAAAGTTTTTAAAATGTTTGTCCAAATATCATCACATTTTATGCTCACAAAAAGTCTGGGAAATAGGTGCTATTATTATCCTTATTCTACAGATAAGGAAAGTAAGGTGGGCAGAAGTTAAATGACTTGCTCCAGGGTCACCCTATTCATAAGTGTTTGGAGCTAAATTTGAACTCAGGGCTTCTAGTTTCAACATTCAACCTACTATCCATTGAATCTTCTCTCCTAGGATTGTTGCATTGAAAGGACTACAGAATTGTGAGCTCTCATTACACTAACCTAACTTAAGGCTTTACAGTAATGGCCAGTGACTCTAGGGCATATTGTCCATCTGACTGTGTACCCTGCATAAGAAAATTATATACATTGTGTGTGATGAAAAAGAAAGAATGTTGACACTGGGAAGAGAAAAAGGAAAGTTTCTTTCATTGAACTGCCTGACATTAACAAGAATGAAGAAACTCTTAGGGCCATAATTAACTATGACATTAATGAGATCCATACAGCTGATTTATTTATTCTTTTTTTCCCCAAGGCCCTATGTATAGGGGAAAAAAAGAAATGTGGAAGTAGTGAGAAAAGGAGGATCCTCCTTTTCTCCATGTTCAGGAAACACAACTTTGCTTTCACAGAAGGGGAAAATGAACTCACCATTTTATAAAGGATTTTGTCTGTGTTGGCACCATGGGTAGGGGGAAGGATCAAAGGTAAGAACTGGACATTATTTCATTTTCTATATCAAAGAAGATTGCAACTTCCTCTGAGACTTACAGTCTCAGACAAGTTGTTTGAGACAATGAGAGGTTAAATGTATGTGTTGAAGACAAGTTTGAATCCTAGTCTGGTTCTAAAGCTGGCTTTCCATCCATTTTCTTGCATACTTGAGTGTATAATACATATCAAAATCCTTTATATAGATCCTGAAGTTACAATTTGAGTCATTAGAAATAAAATAGATGATGTTATCCTTGGTATCTCAACAGATGGCAACAATCTACATGGTTCTTATCATTACACTCCAAGAAATGCAGAATGACATTGAAGAAAGCCTAGATAGGGACTGTGAAAATAAACAAGAAATAAAGCTATTGTCATATGAGGATAAATGAAACCACCAAGACCTCCAATCAGCAAAGAAGTTCAAGAAGGTAACAGGATCAAAATATATATTTTCATTCAATAAACATTTATTAAATATCTGCTATCTATAAAGCACTCTGCTAAGTATTGAGGGAGAAAGAAAATTTAGATAGAATTGGTACCCATCCACGTGAAACTTATCATCTAACAGAAGGCCAAGACACATAGCACAGAGAGAATATAAGATATTTCATTATAACACATTCAAAGAAGTTGCTATGTGAAGTCCAAAGGGAATAATTACTTCCAAGACTGGAAATCATGGAATTTGAGTGTAATCTCCAAGAATAGATTGGAACATAATAGGGAAAAAGAGAGAGAATTGTAGGTTTAGAGAATACAATGAGCAAAGAAAGAGAAACAAAGGAAAGTTTGGGCAGGGTGGGGGAGGACAAAAGGTAGTCCAGTTTGACTTAAATAGCATCAGATGAATATCAGCACACTTTACTTTATAAGCAAGAAAGAGGTGGTGAAAATGTTTGAGAAGAGAAGCAACATGAACAGATCAATGATAAGTAAATAATATAAAGGACGGATTGGAGGGGAAAAGATTAAAGGCAAAGAGATCTCATTGAAAACTGTCACAATAGACCAAGTCAGGTAGTCATTAAGATCTGTATTCCCATTAGGCAATAGGAATCAAGAGGGGAGAATAGATGCTGGAGGGTGTTGGAACCAGCTCTTGTGAGCTTAAAAGAACAGATTGTTAAATTTTCAGTGTGAGCATTTGCACCTCAGAAATTGGCTAATGCTACAAATTAGAGCCTGATTTATTATTTTGTTAACTGTTTAGATCTAAGAATGTTACTAATGCAGAATAAGGTTAAAAGTACATCAAGCATACTTTTTTTGGAGTTTACTATACACTACTGGATGGAGGTAAGAGTTATTGAAGAATAAATGGAAAGCACTTATTAAGCACTTACTAGTTGCCAAGCACTATGTGCTAAGTCCTGGTAGTACAGAAAAAGAAAACAGACCCTGATCTCAAGACAATGCTTACATCCCATTTGGAAAAACAATACATCCATCAGCTATAAGATGGATCAAAGGATTCAGAGGATCTAAATTTGGAACTATAGGGCAAATGGCAAACCTAGTAGTCCTGAGGATGACTTGATGGAATGAGTGTCATATCAAGGGAATTCTATACATTTTGGCAAAAAGATTTGACAAAATCCCTCATGCTACCTTATTGGAGAAGATGGAAAGATGTGAATTAAATGATGATACAATAAATTAGGTCCTGAATTAACTAGATGTTTGGACCCAAAGAATAGGTGCCAAATAAATGGAGATAGATAGAGAGATGGCTGTATGAATTTATGGATAGATGGATGAATGAATAGATAGATTGATAGACAATTGATAAATAGAAAAATAGATGATGGATGAATAGATAGATAAAAATGTATAGATCGAGGGAGTAAGCTTTTATTAAGCACTTATTATGTGCCAAACACTGAAAAGAAAAATGCAAATAAGTCAGAGAGTCTCTCCTCTCAAGAAACTTACATTCTAGCAAAGGGGAAAAAGATAAAGAGGAACTGAAAAGGATGGAAATGGCGTGGAATAGTGTGGGAAGTGATGTGGAGACCCAAATCCTAACAAAATCCATGTGAAGGAAGTAGATGCGATGGTCTGAGTAGAGGTAGCATGGTAAAGTGACTTATAATTAATGGCTCAAAGTTAATCACTAATATCTCATAATTAGTGATTTGATTGCATTAGGGTAGAAGATTTATAATCAAGCACTTAAGGATGGTGCATGTTGATGGTAGAGTTAAGAGCCAAAAACTTTTCAACAGAGTGGAAGGAAATATTGAATCTAGCATGAAATCAATCAATCCATCAATCAATCAACAAACATTTATTAAGTGCTTATTAAGTGTACTATGCTCAGAACTGGGAATATAAAGAAAGACAAAACTATGGGCCCAGCCTTTAAGAAATTTAAATTTTAATTAGCAAGACAACATATGCATATGCGGGGGGGAGGACAAAATACTTACAAGGTAACCTTAGAGAAGAAGATACTTACAACTGAGGGCATGAGAAAAGGTTTCCCATAGAAGGTGACATGCAGAGAATCTTAGGGAAAGGAAACCAGACATTCTAGAGGTCAGAGTGATGAGGGGAGAAGATTGAAGGCAATGGAGACAACATGAAGACAAGTCATCTATACCAGGTTGGCTGGACCCTAGAGCATATGGAGGGAAGTCAAGTGTAAGAATAGAAAGGCAGAAGAGGCTAGGATGAGAAGAGCTTTAAATGCCAAAAAGAAAAGTTTATTATTTGATCTTAGATGTATTAAGGAAGCACTGGTGTTCATTGATTGGAGACAGAGAGGTGGAGAATGGCTTGACTTGGTTATTGTTGTTCAGTCATTTCAGTTGTATCCACCTCTTCATGATCCCATTTGAGGTTTTCTTGGCAAAGATCCTGGAAAGGGTTGCCATTTCCTTCTCCAACTCATTTTTAAAACAAGGAAACTGAGGCAAACACTGTTAAATGACTTGCTTCAGGTCACATAGCTAGTAAGAGTCAGCTAACATTGAATTCAGGTCTTTCTGACTCCAGGCCCAGCACGCTGTCCACTGCACTACCTGACCATTCCAAGTTGTCTGACATGGCCAAAGTGATTTTAGAAAATCACTTTACAGCTGTATGGAGAATCAGTTAGAGTGGGGAGAGAATTGAGGAAGAGAGACCAATGGTTGAGATAAAATTACACACACACAGGCATACATATAAATATGTATATGTAATATATATGTAAATGTGTATTTGTATATGCATGTATGGACATGTATGTATATATAATGTATGTATTATTGTGTGAATATGGATATGGGTATATTGTGTGTGTATATGTATATGTGCATATACATATACATATATATATATAACATAAATATAAAGTCTTATTTGGAGTTCAAAAAAGCAACCTCACAAGTAAGATGGAAGATGAATGACTAGACAAAGCAGCCTGTGAATTAACAGTTCAACATCATGGCCAGATTAACCAGTATTATTCGATGCTTGAAGCACAGTATCAAGAACACAAGAGGTGAAAACCTCTCTGCCCTCAGCCTTGTTCAGACCACATCTAAAGCATTTTGTTCTGCTCTGGGCACCACATTTTAGTAAAGAAACTGACAAATTGGAGAATGTCTTAAAAATGGGGCACACAGTAGTGAGGGACATCAAGATTATTCCATTTAAGGAACAATGAAAGGAAAGTGGGGATGTTTAGCCTGGAGGACATGATAACCAGAGTCAATTATTTGAAGGATTGTCGCATGAAAGAAGGGTTGTACATGTTCTGTTTAGCCACACAGGGCAAATTAGAGACAGTGACTAGAGCCTGCAAAGAAACAAATTTAGATTTGGCTTAGAGGGGGGAAAATCCCTAACAATTCATGCTGAACATACAGAGTTGACAAATATGAAATCGCCCACTTTTCTTCCCATCATTACATGAGCAATTCATACCATCATACCTGAAAGAGACATTCATATTTATCCTCCTCATCTTCACCTCTTAATTTCTATATCTCCCTTCATGTCTCAACTAAAATCCCATCTTCTATAGCAAACCTTTCCCATCCTCTCTTAATTGTCTTTGTTAATAATTTTTTATTTATCTTGCATATAGTTTGAACACATTTGCTTGTTTTTGTCCCTCCATTCAATTGTGAGGGGCTCCTTTGTATCTCCAACACTTAGCATAGTGCCAGGGCACCTCGTAGGTGCTTAATAAATCCTTACTGATTGACTGGATGATCAGATATAAAGGAGACCATCTTGCAAACAATTTTGTGCAGAGTTATAATTAGAGATAAGTGTCTAGAGATGTGCCTCAATTTACTAAAATTTAGGGGCAGCTAGGTGGCAAAGTGGATAGAGAACCAGACCTGGAGTCAGAAAGATTTATCTTCCTGAGTTCAAATCTGGCCTCAGACACTGACTAGCTGTGTGACCCTGGACAAGTCACTTAATTCTGATCTATAAAATGGGCCAGAGAAGGAAATAGCAAGTATTTCTGTTTTAGAAAACCCCAAATAGGATCACAAAGAATCAGGCATGACTTAAAATTACTGACTGAGTAAATTTTAGACTAAAATTTAGTGAGCACCAAAATCTAACTTTTGCATTTCTTCAACCATTGTAATTAATTTACCCTCATGATCAACTAAGTTTGCCTTAATTGCTCCTTGTATTATTTTTACATCACAAATCACAAAGTCAATTTTAAGGACTTTGTGCGTTTCTTGCCCTATATGCCTTTCATGCTGCTTGTCCCAAAGTGTATTATTCTGTTTTTTCCCCTTACATCCAGAGCATGGTGTTCTAGAATGGAGGGATCAAACAATATGGCCCACTGACTGGCCTCCCCAAACCAAATTAAAATGTGGTTGGGAAATATTTAACAAAATAAATAAAGGTAGAATAAAGCCTAGATAACATTTTAGATTGCATAGATTACATTTTAAAACTAACATAACACATGGCCCATAGGGATCCATATGTACAGACCAGTGACCTCTGTTTCTACTTGCATTTGACACCATTGTTCTAGACCCCCTTGGAAGCATGGCTGGCACGGCTTTTGAAAGCTGAAAAAAGCTGACGAGCTGAAAAATAGTCTCTGAGAATGTTATAATCGAGAAGTGTTGCTGATGGAGCATTTATTCTCTCTCCCACCTTCATTCCAAATTAGTTGCAAAGGGCCAGGCTCTCAATTTCCTGTGACATTAATGGCAGCTTAGCAGGTCCATGGTAGACAATATGTGGCTTAGAATGGTCTAAATCTCTCCATTCTGACACCCATCTACATTCTCTGACTTTTGTGTTCAAATGAGAGGTGATGTATCTATATCCCAAGAGTGATGGCCTAAAGGTCCTGAGAAAATGATGATCCTTTATTGATCTGTTCAGTCTAGAATTGAGGTGGGAAAGCAACATAGAAATTAGGAAGTGGGATGGTTTACCTCTAGCACAGATGTATTTTAAATGCCTGGAAGATAATGGGCCATTGTAAAAATGTATTATGCTTAGCACTCAGAAGACCTGGGTATATTCTGGCTTCAGCTCTGATAATAAGTATGTTCACATCTTTGAACCTGTAAAGTGAGGGGGTTGGAAAAGATCTCTCTTCCAGTTTGTCTGATTTTTTAAAGCAGTGGGATATTTTTAGAGACTTCTTTAAAAGATAAATTAAAAAAAAATAAAGAGTCCTACCCCTTTTAAGCTATGGCCTTGAAAAAATCGAATCCAGAGAAATTCTATTTAGGCCACAAAGTCTGAATGGGCCCAAATACATCGACCAACTCCTACCCCTTCGTCTGTTAGCCATCCCTCCCTCTCTTGACCCTTCCTGGTTCTGCTTCTGGCTTTCCACACTTTGCCACTATCCCTCAGGGGTTCTCTGCCATACTGGCCTAATTTTTGCCATTGATGAATTTCTCCTGGGGGGCTCTATTTTGGTGAGGGGCCTGGGTTTGCCAATCCATAATTCCCCTCCTGGCTCTGCTTCAGAATTACCAGCATTTGACACTATGACCCCTCTTGTACACTTTGCCCTCTTCTTTCATTCCTCAGCTGGAAAGTAAGTTCCTTGAGGGTGGGACAGTCTTTCTTTTTGTTTATATTTGCACGGCTAGCACTTAGCACAATGTCCAATAAATGCTTGTTGCCTATTGCCTTGTCTCCTCATATCACTTAACCAAGAAGGCATGGACATGGGCACGGACGTTTGCCTGCTTCAAAGATACTCAGTTTCTTATCAACACAAATTTCTATACAAATACGACCAAAAGAGAAAAAAAATGGAGACAGAATGGAATCAATTTCTCTTTATTCCTCTACTTGATTTTTCACTAGATCCCTGCTAAACTTTAATTGAGGGGGGGAAGGATAATTTTTCTTTTCTCAGGACTTGGATAGTTTCATTTTCAATCTAGTCTTCTCTCTTCTACCCTGACCCTATTTAAATCTCTGACTGTGATTGAGTGGGCTTATTAGCAGGTTGGAAGTGAATTTTGTAACAAGTCAAAGGTTCTTAAAATCTTTCTACAAAGCAGAAAAGCAACAATGACAAACTCAGAAGAAAAATATAGTTACCCATCAAAAAGTTAATAACTAACTCAATGTTGCAAACCATTTCCAAAATCCATTCAGTTAATACACAGTCCACATGATCTTCCTTCCTTGTGTCTTGATCTTGAAAACTATCCTCCAACCAGACTTGGAAAATTGCTTAAATTGCCCAGAGTAGTCTCTATTGGTAGATCCCATTTATCTCCATCACACTCCAAAACACCAGGGAATCAGATGTGACCTTAAAAACAGACCAATATGATGGAGGACCATTTTCTCTGATCTTCAAGACTGATTTTTTTGTGGGATTGCATTATAAAACAGAAGGGTGCATGGAAGTAGGAAGAGGAAGAGGTTAGAAGGGAGAATGGGATGAACCCCAGTCAAACTGAGGTCTAGCAGTAAGGGAAAGATGATCCTGTGATCCATCAGGAAAAGAATAGTCTGAAGAGCAGTGTATAAAAAGTGTGGGAAAATTTTAAAAGGGGGAGGCTTTGCTTTAGTAGTGGGAGAGTGGTCCACTAATGAATGCTTTTATGAGTAAAGAAAGTTGAAAGGAGATGGAAACTATGTGCTATGTGTTATCTATAGGAATTTAGTACTTGAAAAGAAAGATGACCTGCCTTGGGACTAGGAGGAATCAAGATTTCCAGAGGCAACTGGCATTGGGAGAGTAGAATAGCATGGACTCGGGGAAGAAATTTTGAGGCAAATCAAGAAAGTTACCAAGAAAAACATATATCCAAAAAGTAAATATGAATAAACAAGGGTTTGCATAATCAGGAATTTGGATGAAGAGGGGTCCTGCCATGGAATGGTATCCTTTCTATCAACTGAAAGAATTAGCATTTTTTTCTCAGTGAGGCACAAGAGAAAAAAGGGAATCTGTGGGCCAAGTTCTATAAGGCACTGTGGAAGCTTTAACCCCATAAGGAATGCAGAGAATAGAGAGAGACTAAATAAATATAGGAGTTATAATCCAGATAATGAGGACCTAACGTAGACAGAAAGAGAAGAGAGTAAGAATATAAAAAATAAAATTTTAAAAATTGATTAATATGACTAGTTCAAAGAAAGAAAAGCAAGGGAGAATCTACTTGATCTAAAGAATTGGGGCAAGGGGAGAATTAAACAACCAGATAATATGAAATAATAAGAGAAACTCTAAACAGAAAGGAGTAATAAATGGGATGGGGGATCAGAGGTGAGGGGAAGAGATCCAATGGGAATTGGGCAACCTTTTTAAAAGATTAAGCTAAAGTAACTGAAGAGACAGTACTATGTTTATGATGGAAGAGAAGAAACAATCATAGCTTGGAAAAAAATATTATAGACAAAAGAAGGAAACTCTAAACCCCTCATAACTTTAACTATGAATGGATGAAATGACCTAATAAAATGAAAAAGGTGACAGATTAGATTTTTTTAAGCTCTATAATCTGTTGTACACAAGAAATAAATTAAAACAATGACATGCAACATAAAACTAAGGGGATGGGGAAAGAATTTAACTCAAATCAAGAGAATCCAGATAAGGAGATGATCATGATAATGGACAAAGCAAGAACAAACATCTAAAATAAAAAGGAATAAACAAGGAAACAATACTGTACCAAAAGGAAACATAGGCAACAAACTAATAATAAGCTTATATGCTCCAAATGTTTTATTGTCCAATTTCATAAAGGAAATATTATGTAAGTTTTAAGAAGACATATACAGTAACACTATACTGACAGGAAAACTCAATAACCCACTCAACTTTGAATAAGTCTAACAGAAAGATAAACAAAAAGAATAATACAGAACTGAACAAATTGCTGGCAAAACTAGAGATGAAAAATTTATGGCATTTCCTAAATGAGAGTGCACAAGAATATACATATTTCTTAGCACTATTTGGGAACTTTTACAAAAATTGAACGTGTATTAAAGTTCAAAGATTTTACAAATAAATGTAAAAAAGGAAACAAATGCATCTTTTACAAGCCATAACATAATAAAAAATGGTCATTGTTTCAGGGACCACAAAAAATAGTCACAGACCCAAATGGGGAATTAACATTAAATTCTAAATAAGATAGGGATCAAATAATAAATCATAGAAACAATGAAAAATTTTAAAGAGGACTAATGAGCTAAATATGCATTTTTCAAAAATTAGAAATTCAGCTTTCTAATTCAGTTTAGATGTTTGCTTGCATTTTTTTCTTTCTCATTTTTTTTCTTTTTGATTTGATTTTTCTTGTGCAGCAAGATAATTGTGGAAATATGTATAGAAAAATTGCACTTAACATATGCTGCATTACTTGACATCTAGGAGAGAAGGTGAGGGTGAATGTTAAAAATTATCCATGTATATTTTTTGAAAATAAAAATCTTTAGTAAAAAAAAGACAACAAAAAGACACAATTAAACATAAAAACATAAAAAAGATAATGAAAATTAGAGGAGAAATAAAACAATTAGAAATGAAAAACACATAGAAATATCATTAAAATTAAAAGCCATGTTTTTTGAAAAGACCAATAAAATTGACAATCTGGTTGAAAAGAAAAAAAAGAATAAAAATCAAATCAATAAAATAGCATATAAGAAAGATTAAATCATAATAAAGCCAGAAAAAAAAAAACTAAAAAAGGATAAAGAAAACATATTTACAGTTATATGCTAACAAAATTGAGGGGAGAAAAGGAATGAATTCTAAAATACAAAATACCGGGCAAGTCACTTAACCCCAATTGCCTCAGCAAAAAGCTAAAAATAAAATAAAATAAAATAAAATACAAAATACCCAAACTTGAGAAATAGATAATTGTAGATTATCTCAGAAATAGATAATCTCAGAAAAGGAAATTGAAGTAATTATAAAAGAACTAATGGGAAGGGGTCAGGGAAAACCAGGGCTAGTTCTGATGTATTCACAGCAGAATTTTATCAAATCTTTGAAGAATAATTAGTACCCATAATTCACAAATTATTCTCAAAAAAAGAAAGAAAGCATCCTATCACAATCCTTTTATGAAACAAATATAATCCTAATACCTAAACCATCAAAAGCTAAAACACAGAAGGAAAATTTTGGGCCAATTTCCTTAATAAATAGTGAACTCAAGAATTTTAAACAAATTCTGTCTATAGAAGCAGACTGCAGCAATTTATCTAAGAAATCATTGATTATAACCAAGTCAGATTTATGCCAGAGATATAAAGATGGGTCAACATTAGGAAAACAACCAATTAATCTTGTTAAACACCAAATCATCCCAAACTACATGAACAGATGAAGAAAAAGCCTCTGACAAAGTACAAAACTCATTTATAATAAAAATCCTACAAAGAATAGGCATAGAGAGGGAATTTTTAATATCATAAAAAAGCACTTGTATAAAACCAAAAGTATCATATGCTATGAGGAAATACTAGAATATTTTTAAATATGGGAATAATACAAGAATGTCCACTCTCCCTTACTATTATTTGATATAGTTCTGGAAATGCTAGCAACAACAATGAGAAAGGAGAACGAAACTAAACTTATAAAGATAAGTAAAGAGGAGATGAAATCATCACTATTTACTAATGATATGATAGTTTACTTGAAAAATTCTAGGGAATCAGCAAAAATACTCATTGAGATAATAGTTTCAATAAAGTTACAGAATACAAAATAAATCTTTAAAAATCAATAGCATTTCTATATAATAATAATAAACAAAATTCAAGAAGCAAAACTAGAAAGAGAAATCATATTCCAAATAAATGAAAAATGCATGAAATACCTGGCAATTGAACAACCAAAACATTTTTTAAAATACTGTCTAGATTCAATCATAAATTATTGCTTAAAGGAACAAAGGACAATTTAAGAAGCTAGAGAAATGTGGTAACCATGGCTAGACAATGCTCAAATAATAAAAACAACACTTCCAAGGTTAATTTACATTATCAAAGCTTTATCAATCAAATTAACAAGGAGATCCTTTATAGAACTTAATAAAATATTAATAAAATTCATTTGAAAATATAAAAGATCTAGGATATCAAAGGAAAAGATGAAAAATGTATGGATGAAGGGGTAATAGTACTTCCAAACCTCAAACAATATTGTATAGCAGTAGTCATCAGAATCATATAGCACTGATCAATGGAATAGACTAGACAAGGGAAAATTTTTAAAATGGAATTCAATAACCTAGTGTTTGATGAAGTGGAAAACATAAATTACCTAGGAAAAAACTCCTTATTCGATAAAAAAAAAAACTGCTAAGAAACTGAAAAATGGTCCAGCAGAAATTAGCCTTAGACCTTATTTATACCATATTCTACCATATATTCTAAATAAATGATTGACCTTAGTGTTAAAGATGAGAGAGAGAGAGAGAGAGGTTATATGGAGAGGCATATATATACAGTTATATGTGTATATGCATATATACATATATGTAATATATAAAAATATATCCATATAATGTATAGATAAACTAAAACATTTCCTAATACATAAGGATATGAATATTTTTCAAAAGAAAGAATTGTAAAGTATTAATATAACATGAAAGGATGCTCCAGATCACCAATAATAAAATAAATGCAAATCAAAACAACTATCAGGTTTCATTTAATACTCTAAAACTGACAATAGTCAATGTTTTGGTGGGGATTTTTTGGCAGGTGAAGGCTAAGGAATAATAGATACTAATCCATTATTGGTGGAACTGTGAACTACCGCAACCATTTTGGAAAGTAGTTTGAAATTGTGGAAATAAAGTGATTAAAATGCCCATGCACTTTGAAACAAATATTACATCAATTTATTTATTAATTATGGTTATATTTACAATTATATGATACATTTTTGTAATAGCAAAGAATTGGAAACAAAGCAAATATCTCTCTATTAGAGAATGGCCAAACTAATTGTAGTACATTAATAAAATGAAATATTACTGAGACATAAGAAATAATGTGTAAGAGAAATAGAGAAAAGCATGGACAGCTCTTTTTAAACTGATGCAGAATGAAAGTAGAGGTAAGAAAATAACATACACAATAACAATGCAATTGGAAAGAAAAGCCATACTTTTAGACACACACAAAAAAATAAAATTATAAAAATCAAACATAAGAGGACGTTGCCCAACTCACCCCTTCATGAAAGTGGGAGGTCAACAGGTGTTTTTAACTTTTTGGATGCAGTGATCAATTGTGCTAATTTCTTTTCTCATATTCTTTTCATCTTGAAAAAATACTATTTGTTATATGTAATGGATTTCTGGAAGGGGGAAAAGGAGGAAAACTAGGAATAATCTGATGATATAAAAAATAGAGATAAGTAAAACTTTATTTAAAAAAAAACATGCTGATGAGATGGGTTCATTTGTTTCATAAATTCTTTTGTGTCCTAGAAGATGCAATTCTCCTAAGATGGCGATTGTTTTTTTCCTGGAAATCAAACAGGTTTGTTTACATGTCACTTACGTGTTGGAGCACAAAGCACATGCCGATCTTGAACATTTTGTGAAAGCAGACCGGGAACACAGCACCCGTCTGCTTTGCAGGCCTGCCTTTACAGAGACCAAATGGTACATTTCCATCTCCTGCTCTAAACGGCATGTCACCAACAAAGAAACCCCCTACACTTGCAAAGTCAAGCTTTGTACAGAGCTCACAGCAGGCTTCAGACTCAAGATTTATGCCATCCAGGGCCTGGCATCCCTTTTTGCAGCGTGTCAGGGGCACTGATGGATGTACAGTATGGAGAAGGGTGCTATTTTAATTTACACATTATTGTTTTCCCTTTCTGTTGGCTTGGTCAGAATGCCTGGGGTACCCATATGAATGGGCTACATTCCATATTTGTAAAACAGGCCATCTTGCTGCAAACTGCTGTTTTGTCACTTCACTGAACAGTAAGAAGTTGGGGAAATGGATAGTATGCCTTATTTTTGTTTGAATACTTGAGCTTCCACACACACCCCTTCTTTTTCTCCCTTATCAGAATTTTCCTTAAGGGGATGGAAGAAAGCCAAACTGATCATTTTTACCACTTTTCCAGAAATGTCTTAGATGAAAATGCTGCCTTGAACACCTTAATTGTTTGCAGAAAATATAAGCAGTTTCATTACATGATTTTGGGAACCTGCTATAATTGTTTAGTAAAAACACTTCAATACATCAAATTTTTTGTTTGTTTGTTTTGTTTTTGTTTAGTGAATTTCCTTTTTTTCCCCTGGAATGTTGTGTTATATCTGGTAGAAATGTTTCTTTGTTCTAGGAACAATATGGGAGCCTGATATGTTTTAAATACTATTCCTTTAAAATCCATAGATCTTCTTTTATATCACAGCTCTCATTTGGTGAGGTATTTCTATGCGTTATTGAATTGGCTCATATTTCAGTTTAATTTCATACAATATATTTTGTTTATATAGCATCATACCAGGCTCGAATTGCATGCAATATATAATATACATATACATGTTTAAATGATAAAGGGTGAACATTCAAAACCCCAGCAAAATTCTAATATTATTAGAGTGATGTAATATAATGCAATGCAATAAAAATGCAATTTGTCCCCAGGACAAATTGGGCACAATGCAAAGGTCACTATTTTCAGACCCTAATTTCTGAGGCACAGCCTGACATTTACATTGTATATCATTAAGGTCACAGCACATTTATGTCATGTGTGAGTTGGACTGATTTTACATAAATTGCATGGTTTCTGTATTATGACTTATTTGAATCCCAGTATATTTGCATTATAATGTGAAATCACATGGGTTTTTCCCATCACCATGACATTGGAGGTTCAGCAGACTGAAGAGAGGCTTGGAGGCTATTCTAGGGTATTGTCACTAAACAATCAGCAAGGTTCCATCCCATTTGAAGGCCAGCTTTGAAGGATGTTGTCATTAGGCCTACATGAATACTCTAATTTGGGGAAATGAACTTAAGAGCTATACATTGAGAAGCATTATGCTAACAATAATAAATTCCTCCTTTGGAGCTCTTCCTATCATTTTTTAGCCTAAGATATTGAAAATTATCTTCTCCATAGATTTATTTGTCTACAGCTGTATCTTCTCATAAAAAACAGAAATACTTGTAGTAGCCCTTTTTGTAGTAGCAAGAAGCTAGAAATTGAGTGGATGCCCATCAGTTGGGGAATGGCTGATTATAGTATTTAAATGTAATGGAATATTATTTGTATTATGAGAAATGATGAGCAGGCTGATTTCAGAAAAATCTGGAAAGACTTACATGAACTGATGCTAAGTGAAGTGAGCAGAACCAGGAGAACAATATACACAGTAACAGTATGTAATGATCAACTGTGATGGACTTGGCTGTTTTCAACAATGTGGTGATTGAAGACAATTCAAATAGACTTGTGATGAAAAATGCTGTCTGCATCCAGAAAAAGAATTGTGGAGACTGAAGGTGGTTCAAAGCATAGTATCTTTACCTTTTTTGTTGTTGCTTGGTTGTTTGCTTGATTTTTCTTGCGTAACATGACAAATATGGAATATATTTAGAAGAACTGCACATATTCAATCTAGATCAGATTGTTTGCTACCTAAGGAAAGGGGGAAGGGGAGAAGAAAGGGAGAAAAATTTGAACAAGATTTTGCAAAAGTGAATGCTGAAAACTATTTTTGCATATATTTGAAAAAATAAAAAGCTATTAAGAATAAAAAAATTAACTGGGGGGTGAAAAGATTAAAAAAAAGAGTTGTATCTTCCCCAAGAAGTTTCTTCTAGAAAGCTCTTAAGTTTCTATCTTTTTTATTGCTGCTGATAAAGATAATGGTTTTCCCATTGCTTGACCTTCCCCATATGGACCTGCCTTTATTGCTTAGATCTTGTCATTAGAGAATCAATCACTACAACCTTAATGCCTTCAATAGAATCAAAACTTTGATGGTCTAGTCCAATTCATCCATTTTGCCCATAAGAAGACTAAAATACAGGAAAAGTACGTAGAGGGGGAAAATAGCAAAACCTGAATTCGAACCAAGATCCTTTTGAATCCAAATCCTATGCTACCACCCTGGGTTTTATTTGTTTGCATAAGGTAAACAGAGAGTCTTCAGTCTTCTGACTGAAGTTTATGGTCACCTAAGCCTCTTCTGGCTTCATTTTCCTTTTAATGGTACTTTGTTCCACTTCTTTCTTCAGCCTCCAGTATTCATTCCCTCATCACATACTTAGTCAATCAAATGTTACTGATACTATTTTTTTTAATTTTAATTAACTTTATTTTTAATTTATGGAATAAAACAAGCATTTCCATAGCAGTACAATAAAAAGATAATTGCACATGAAACTGCAAATCTATTGTGCACAACGTGCTATTTCTTTCAAATATACAACAAAATTATTATGTAAACTTCTTTTCTTCCTACTCCCCACCCTAGAGATAGTTCCTATTAGACAAAAATAGATACATGTATGTGCATGTATACATGTACATATATATATATAATTATTCTATACATACTTCTATTTATCAGTTCTTTCTTTTTTTATATTTATCAGTTCTTTCAAAAGAGGCATATAGCATCTTTCTTCATATGTCCTTTATGGTTAATTTGAGTATTTATAACAGTCAAAATAACTTATTTGCTCAGTTATTCTTTCTTCTTTTATCCTTTCCCTCCCCACCAGGGTTTGGCTTCTGATCATCACCTCCTCAATTTGCCCTCTCTTCAAGCCTTCCTCCTTTCTTACCCTTTCCCCCTTCTACTTCTGCCCTCCCTTCTATTAAACTCCTCCTTTCCTTTCCCCTTTCCCCTCTTACTTCCCTAGAGAGTTCTTTACCAAAAAGAAAGTATGTATGTTATTCCCTTTTTGAGAAAATCCAGTGAGATTAAGGCTTGTCTTCTTTTTCTTTTTTTCCCTCAACTGTAATAGTTCTCTTGTGCCTCTTTACATGACAATTTACCCCATTTTGCCTCCCTTTTCCTCTTCTTCCAATACAATCCTTTTCCCACCCCTAATTTTTATAGCATCACATAAGCCAGCTTATACCTATACCCTCTAAATATACTCTTTCTAACTGCCCTGACAAAGGTACAGTTCTCAAGTTGCTCCATCACTCTTAAAACAATATTACTATCACTGTATACAATGTTCTCCTGGTTCTACTCATTTTGTTCCTTCATTATTTCATGCAAGTCTTTCCATGTTTTTTTCTGAAATCTTTGTAGTCATCATTTCTTATAGCATAGTAGTTTTTTTTTTTTATCACAATCATATACTACAATTTGTTCAGCTATCTCCAAATGATAGGAATCCCTGCAATTTCTGGTTCTTTGACACTACAAAGAGATCTGCTATAAATATTTTAGAACATATTGGTTCTTTTTCTTTTTCCCTAATCCTCTTTGGAGGTAGAACAAGTAGTGGTATTGCTGGGTCAAAGGGTGTAGGTAGTTTAATAACTCTTTGGACATAATTCCAGATTGGTCTCCCAATATTATCCACTTAGAATAATATTAATCCCATGGGTTGGTACTATGGATTGAAAAGAATTCCTGAAAACCAGTTCAGAGATTAGAGATAAGTAAACAAAGCAATTGGCTAGGATGCACTAATATTTATTGCATCCATCCAAAATAAGTACAGAATTTATAAGTGATTTCAGAGTGTACCTACCAAGATTCACTCAGGAACTACATGAATCCAACTATAGCACACACTTTGTCAAAATAAAGATAGATCTAAATAATTGGAGAAACATTCATAGCTAATGGATAAGTCAAACAAATATAGTAAAAAGTAATTTATTTATTCAGAGCTATACCAAACTTCCAGAGGAATATTTTACAAAGCTAAAAAAAATTAATAATGAAATTAATGTAGAGGAACAAAAAGTCAAGAATCTCATGGGTAATATTCTAAAGAGAAGGAAGGAAAGGGGTCTATCAGTAGCATATCTCAAAATCATACTATAAAACAGTAATAATTAAAACAATTTGGTATTGGTAAGAGAAACAAAGACAGAGACAAAGAGAAAATGGCCAAAAAAGGGGGGGAAAGCAGTTGATTGGTGGAACATATTAAGTATATAACATATAGAAAGAAACATATAGAGGAGCATAATATGTGTTCATTCTCGTCACTGGGGGATGGATATGCTGTTTGACAATTAACTTCTGGCGGAAATAAAATTTAAATTAACATTTCATGCCATATATCAAGATAAGCTCCAAATAGATCTGTGACCTAGATATAAAAGACTATATTATAAACAAATTAAAGGACCAAGGAAAAATTATCTTTTGATCCTACTGATAGAAATGTTCATAACCAAATAAATGATAACAAGGATCAAACAAATTAAAATGGACAACTTAGAGTGTGTAAAATTTAGTCTTTGTACAAACAAAACTAATGCAATTAAAATTAGAAGGAAAAGGGAAGAGGGACTTTGTAGCTAGTTTCCCTAAGAGATTTATATTCAAGATATAAAAAGAAATGATTTAAAACTATTCCACAGTAAACAAATGGTCAGAAAATATGGACAGGCATTTTTCAAAAAAAAAGAAATACAAGCTATCAATAAATATTCCAAATCACTACTAGTAAGATAAATGTCAATGTTAATGAATCTAAGGTTCTATCTCGCAACCATAATACTAGAAAAGGAAATAAAAGAGAAATATGACAACTGTTAAAGGTAAGGAATGCTCTAGTAAAATAGGCACATTAGTCTGCTGTTGATTGAGCTGTTAATTGCCCTAGCCATTCTGGAAAGCAATTTGGAACTATGCCCATTTAGGACAAAATTGTTTATATCTATTTATCTAGCTATATGACTACTTAGCCTATATCTCCCCAAAAAATCAAAGAAAGATGGAAAGGATAGGTAGATACATAGATAGAGATATAGAGATATAAAGATTGATATTTTGATATATAGACATAAATATTTATGACAATTCTTCTTAATAACCAAAAATTGGCAATTAATATATACCTCTTTAGTGTATCCTCAAATTTGGAAATGGCTAAACAAACTGTGATAGGAATATAATGGAATGTAATTGTGCCATAATAAGTTATCAAGTGGGCAGATTCAGAGAAAACTGGGAAGATCTTTATGAAATGATGCAGAGCAAAGAGAATAGAAGTAGGATAACAATTTGCCCAATGATAAAACTGTAGAGAAAACAACTTTTAAAGACTTTAGAACTCTGATCAATGCAATAGTAAGCCATGAGTTTCAAAGAATGAAGATAAAACATACCATTCATCTCCTGACAGAGACAATGAACTTAAAAATGAGGAAAAAACCACACATTTTAGGATGTGGCCATTGTGGGAAATTGTTTTCCCAGACTTAGAGCTGTGTATTGAGGGCATTATTTTTTAAATTTTGCTCATTTCAGGTTGGGAGTGGAAGGAGACATATTATTTTTAAAAAAGAAAGAAAGAAAAGAAAAAATTCACAGGCTATTTATGCTATGATATGCTCCATTTATTTCAAAATAATTTATTGCTGTGCAGTGACATTGCTCTGAATTAAAACTCAGGCACTGAACCAGATTGCCAAAGAGCCAAAGAGGCTATGTAAAAATTTATAGCCTCATCTTGCTTTTGTATTTTTAAACAATTGCATTGGTAAGACACATTTGTTTTGTAATAAAACATTTTAATAGAATTGCGTGGGACAGTGAGAGGTCACTTAATTTGCCCAATTTCATGTAGCTATTATATGATATAGGCAAGACTTGAACCCATAACTTCCTGTGATTCTGAAGCTATCAACTGCATCATATTGTTTCTAAATTCATTATAATTTTAAAACAAAAAAAGTTTTCACTAGATGTCAAGTACATATATGTGTTCTAATGAAAGCTCAAACTGTCCAATGAGGCTCTGAAAAACACAGTAGACCCAAATTTTAAACCTTACCTAAACCACACAAGTACATTTATTGGATACTTATTCATACTTTCCAGTCAACATCCTTGGACCTGGAGCTTTCTCTGCTTGAGCATATATTGACATGTAGGTCCTATATTAACATGTAGTCAATTGAAATAATGTGTAGACTTTATTATTTCAGCATTTTGTTTATATTAATGTCTGGTCCCACATTACTATATTCTTCTGAAGAACGAACACTCAAAAGACACTTTAAAGGGTAGTCCCTTTTTCCTCTTCATTCATCCCTAAATCCAAATCATGAAACCTCTCCTGGGCCAGAAAGACAATGGAAAACCCATCATGAGGATGTGGAAAACAATTTGATGACACAAATCAGTGGAAATGCACATTTTGGCCTAGCTACCTTGGCTATAGATCTAAGGGAAGTCAGGAGAGTCACCACAAGGAGAGAAGGCCATTTTTGAGGCATTATATCAGAATACTCATGGGAGTCATTGTGCCATTGTACAACCACAGTGCTTGCCTGACATGCACCTAAATGGATTAAAAGGAGCTAGTCAATTTTTGTCCCTGGAGGGTGATTGAATATGGCATGATATTTAATAGCACCCACAGCCAGCCAAGACTTTAGAGCCTACACCTCTGTAACCATCCAGAACAAGTTTCTCTTTTGTCCCCAGTGACACTAATCCTACTTTTTACATCAAGTTTAGATTTTTTTCCCCCTCTAGCACTCACTCTAATTTATAGAGCATATAAAACCCTCACAAAGAGGGTGAGTTTCAGGAAATAACTTTTCCACATGAAGCTATAATACACGTCTTTGAAAAAGAAAAAGCAGCTACCTTATGTCAAGGACCCAGAGTCTGCTCCTCTCTATATACTATAACTATTACAAGAATAAGATGTGACACCATATACATTAGTTGACTTCCTAAAAAATTGCCATGTAGGGTTAGGACTCCAGTTTTTCATATTACAAAAAAGATCTCTGTGGTCTCTTCTATGCTTAACAGAACATTATATAGTTAATGAGTTCATAGACCTAGAAATTCTTTGTCTCCCAATTTCTATGTCTGACATAATAATTGTGACCTAGGGAAAACATTTATTATCTAAATTTTCCCCATACTTACTTTAATACATCAAAGACCTGAGGTTCGATATGGGAACACCTTCCTTTGATAGATCAGCAACCCATTTTTAACTTCTAGAGTTGCTTAAGGCTCAGAGAAATTAAGTGATCTGTGGATGGTCAAAGAGAGAGAATTTAAATGGCCTCTTTTTCCCCCCACCCATCGAATGCGAATATTATTTAAGGTGCCCAGAGAATGCATTGCATTGTGTGATCCCAGAGAAAGAGAGCCCCTTTGTCCAGTGGAATATAGATCTTGGAGAACAGAGGAAAGAAGTAATAGGTATGATTGCTTTGCCAATTATGAGTAATGAAAGTGCTGCCTCTTGAATTGGATGCAATCACTTAATGAACCAATTAATCAGCAATCACTTATGAAGTACCTACTATGTAAGCAGTGGGTAGGCACTGGGCATACAAATACTAAAATTAAACAGTCCCTGATATCAATGAATTTAAATTCTATTGAGGAAGAATTCATATGCATTTATAATTATAATACAGACCTGGTAACCCATAAAGTTGAGGTTCCTCTTCTAAAAGGGTCCTGGTTTTGAACTTTTATGGATCAGGTTCAGTCCTGGGGAAGTTTAAGCCTCAAAGAAGAAATCTCATATTTTCTGGCTCTTTACATTCAACAAAATTAGAGTCCAAAGGAAAATCACTTAAAGCTTACATCTGGGATTAACACAGTCACTTCTAGAAGCTGTACAAGATGTATCAATTATAAAATACCTATTCTTATTTCTCCCACAAATAAATTATTGAAACACAAAAGACTCATAAACATTAATAAAATCTTCAAATACAATAACCAACAATTCTTATTACACTCTTCTGGGAAACAGACACTTCAAGCATTTTAACATAATTAACATGTAGTGGACTTCCTGCCATCTAGGGTAGGGGAGGGGACTAGGGGGGAAAAATTTGTAACAGAAAGCTTTGTAAGGATCAATGTTGAGGAACTACCCATACATATGTTATGCAAATAAAAAGCTTTAATAAAAAAATAATGATAAATAAATAATAGGAAACAGACACTTGAATATTAAAATAAGAAATATTCTATGGGACTATTTCAGGCATTTCATTTTCACCTTGGTTCTGCACCTATCTGGAACAATTCATTTAAGATCCATGATTTTTGTCAAGCCAAGTTATGGATTGAATTTATTCCCTTGTCAGTGGTTGTAATCATTGTATTGAGAAACACCTTCAATTGCCAGTCCCCTGGACTTCTCTCAATGATTGCAATCCTCTTAAGGCCACAAGGTAAAGACCAATCTAGAAATATTAATCTCAGGATTGCTGTTTAAGGAGTTACTGCACTCTGGGGGCAGCTAGGTGGCACAGTGGATAGAGCACCAGCCCTGAAGTCAGGAGGACCTGAGTTCAAATCTAATCTCAGACACTTAACATTCCCTAGCTGTGTGACCCCGGGCAAGTCACTTGACCCCAATTACCTCAGCAAAAAAAAAAAAGAGTTACTGTGCTCAAGGAAAGAAGTGCAAAGCAAAAATGATAGCTAAGGTTCTGAGAGCCAGTCTCAGATTTACCTAACTTAAATAAGTACCTATGTTCACTGCCATGTACAGGCAGTCATCATTACTGCTATGTTTGGGAAGGGGAAGAACAAATTCCCTCCCCTCCCAACCATGAGCAGTTCAATTCCCAAATCACTCAGAAATGAGGAAGAGACAAGTAAAAATCAAGTTGTGTCTCTTTAACATTTGTCAAGGTGACAATTCTTGTATTCAGTGGCCAATTCTCTTTGGCAGAGTCCCATGTCTTACCCCTACCACCATTACAGAGACCACAGTACCAATAAAGATATTGCTTCATCATCCCAAAATATGAGTTCTTCCATACTAATCCAAATGCGCCATCATAAGCAGTGAGGGGAGCTCACCTCCACGACTATCATGGCATTTCCCCGATTTCATGGGAAAGGGAAAGGGAGGAGGGAATGTGAGGGGATGATCTAGAAAGAGCAGACCAAACTGAAGGTATTGAACAAGGTGATCTATATTCCTAACCCACTCCCAACTTCTGGTTCTCTGAGATGTAAAATCTGTCAAGACATAATTTCTCTGAATCTCAGCTTCATCATCCATAAAGGAGAGCTGATGAATAGAGTATGACTATAGACTCAGACTATATATACCTCATGGGACCACTGTGAGAATCAAATGCTCACATGGAAGAGAATTGCTCCAGAACTATCTGAAGTTTTATAAAAATCTCAGCTCTTATAGCTAGCATTTTGAGGACCGAATCACAGCAGAAGTACTTGAATATGTACAATATCAATTGTTTGGATCAATAATTAATATTTCTAGGCTTAGTCACTACCTTCTGGACTTAAGAGGATTATAATCATTACTGGCAAGGGAATAAATCCAATCCATGCCTTGGCTTGACAAAAGACATGAAACTTAAATGAGTTGTTCCAGATAGTGCAGAACCAAGGTGAACATTTTCTCTCTGGCCCATTTAGAAAAGCAGGCCAGATAGCCTAATTGAGATGGCACTGGCTCACACACATGTTCTCTAAACATTTTTTTCATATATTGAAATATGCCTCTACTCCCTCACAAGATTTAAAATGGGAAGAGACCTCAGAGTTTGTGTAATTCAACCTTTTAGTTTTACATATAATAAAGCTTAGTCCCTCTGACGCAGAGAAATTGAGTGATTTGTCCAACACTTTGGAGCTAATCAATGGCAGAGCTGGGATTTTTACCCAGGTCTAATGTTCCAAATTCAGAGCTCTTGGCAAAATACTGTAAGGCTGAGTTCTATAACACAGAAAAGTGAATTCATTTTCTGAAGCTACTGAAGGTTTGGGAGGGAGGAAGAGGAAACCAGAAGATTTGGGATCCTGGACATCCTGGGTCAAGTCCCAGATTTAATTATTAGGAAATTTTACTTAAATTGATATGAATCTTCCTTTTTGCAACTTTCATCCATCACTCTTAGTTCCATTATCTGAGGGCAAACAGAATAAGACCTTCTTCCCATGATTGTCCTTCAGATGAATCATAAGTATCATGTTCTCCTAAATCCCTTGTTCATGTTAAATATTCCTAGTTCCTTTAAAGAATTTTTAAAATATTTATTTATATCTTTTTTTATAAAACCTATATTTTTCTAATGTAGAATCATCTCTTAATAAAGAATTAAAAAGGAGAGAAAACAATTCAACAAAACTAAACCAACACATCTGAAAATTTTGGATTCTGTGCATTGTTCCATACTCATCATCTTTCACCTCAATAGAGAAGGGACAGGAAAGTGTATTTTAATATCTCTTCTTTTCAGGACTTCTTTTACTTCAATTTTTTTTTACTTCAATTACAATTTTGCACCACATCATCTCATCTTGCTCTTCCATTTATATTACATTATTGTTTTTCTGGTTCTGTTTTTCATTTTGCATTGGCTCATGTAACTCTTTTTATGTTTCTCTAAAGTCAAAATATTCCTAATTTCTAATAACATAATAGCATTCCATTACATTCATGTACCATAATTTGTTTACCCATTCCTTAATGAATGAACTTCTACTTAGTCACTACCAAAAAAAATGTTGCTGTAAACATTTTAGAGTATATAGAGTTTTTCTTTTTGTCACTGACCCCCTTAGGGTAACTTAATACTTAGCACATGGTAGGTACTTAATAAGTATTTAGATCCAAAAATAAATTCTCTGATTCAAAGGTCATAGCATTCATTTTGTTCACATAATTCTCAATTATTTTTCCAGAATGATAGGACTAACCTGTAGTTCCACCATCAAAGTGTCAATATGGCTACTGTTCTACCACATCTCCAACATTAAAAAAAAATTAACATATTTGACAATTTTCTGGGTTTGAAGTGAAAACTCAGCTTTATTCTGATTTCTCTTTCCATCGTTAGAAGCAATCTGGAACATTCATTCAAAAAGATACTAACAGTTTTACATTCTTCTTTTGAAAATTGTTTATTTATATTATTTGAACATTTACCTATGATGTAGGTTTTTATCTATTTCTATTAGTTCCCAATTATATCTCTTGGATATTATTCCCTTATTGAAGATATTTGATACAAAGATTTTCCCAGTCGACCACTAACTTTCTAATCCTAATTTCATTAACCTGTTGATACAAAAGTTGTTTTTTTTTTTAAATTTTGTGTAACCAAAATTATCTCTTTTGTATTTTGTGACTCTCTATCCTTTGTGCAGGAATTTGCCTTCTATACATAAATGTGAAAAGTACTGATTTTGTTGACTTCTAATTTTAAATGCTATAATTTTTAATATTCAAGTCATATCTATTTTGAGATTTTTTTAATGGTTTATGGTATAAGATGTTGGTCTATACCTAATTCCTAGCAAACTGATTTTCATTTTTCCCAAAAATTCACTTTAGAAAAGGTATTCTTTCCTTAGTATTTTATGTTTGGGGACTTATTAAACACTGGGTTATTGATAGTAATTATTTCTGATTCTTCCTTGTCTAGTCTGTTTTATTGATCTATTTTTCTGTTTTAAAATTAATACCAAATAATTTAAATAACAGCTTTTTAATAATATTTTTATTATTTTCCTTGACATTCTAGATTTTTTGTGCATTCAAATGAATTTGTTAACTATTTTGTATAATTCTATAGAGTATATCTTTCATGGTTTTATTGTTATAGCACTAATGTTGTCATTTTTGTTACACTAACACAGTCCAACTATTAGCACTAAATATTTTTCATATATTTAAATTATTGTTTTATTTCTCCAAGGAACACTTTAAACTGAGTCTATGCAGGTAATGAGTATGCTTTGGTAGGGTGACTCTCAAATATTTTGTGAATTTAGTAGTTATTTTAAATGGGGCTTCCTTTTTATTATTCTTTCTTGGATTTTATTATTGCTTTATACTAATGTCTGATTTTTGTGAGTTTATTTTGTAACATTACTTAACCAGAGATATTGTCTCAGTTTTTTTTTGCTGCTTCATTGGAATTTTCTAAATAAACCATCATGTCGTCAGCAAATAGAGTTTTGTTACCTCTTTGCCTACTTTTATACTTTTAATTTTTTTCTCTTGTCTTAGTGCTATTACTTAGCTTTTCTAGAACAATGACAAACAACAGCGAAAAGGGGAATCTTTGAATCACTCCCAAACTTAACTGGAAAGTTTCTAGAATTTTTATTTGCATATAATATTAACTTTTAGTTTTAAATTAATTATCTTCAATCACATTTTTAAAATAATTATCCCATGCCTCTTCTTTGTGTGGTTGGGTGTTTTTTTTAGCATAAATTAGTACTATAATTCATCAAAAAAATTTTCTTCATCTTTTGATCTTTGAAGTGACTCTACTGTGGAATGGTCTCATGACTTTGATCATCTTGTTCTGGACACACTTCAATTTGCCAAAGTCTTTCCTAAAATATAGTGCACAGAATTGAACACAGTGCTCTGAGCATGGTCTGAGTATTTCAACACTTTAATAGATCTGTGATTTCACCAAAGAGAATACAAATTGCAGTCTCTTCATGCCTTCTCCACTTGTGTGATACTTGAACAAATTTTTAAATAAATCTTCCATAGAAGACCACCCCAATTTCCTCAACATATTGGAAATTCTCTTGGACTTTTAGCACAGTTTAGAAGTCCCTCTTCTTCCTCAAATACACACAAACTCTCTTTGCATGTCCTTTTCCTTCCTGGAACTTTAAAGAAAACTAGCAGGTTTGTCTCTTTGGCATAAGATTTGGCCCCTTAAAAGTGGGCTTTGCACATTTTATTATATTTTTAGCACAATTTAGAAGTCACTCTTCTACCTCAGATCCATACATACTTCCTCTGCATATTCTTTTCCCTCCTGGGGTGTGTGTGTGTGTGTGTGTGTGTGTGTGTGTGTGTGTGTGTATGTTGCAAGGTTTGGGCTCTTTAAAGTGGGCTTTGGAAAATCTATTGAACTTTTAGCATGGTTTAGAAGTCCCTCTTCTTCAAATACAGACTACATCTGCATGTCCTATTCCCTCTTCAAACTTTAAAAACAGAAAGACAGGTTTGTCTGTTTAGGGCAAGGCTTTATCTCTTAAAAGTGGACTTTGAAAATTTTTGTTCATGTTACATTAACACCTGCACAACAATAAGATGCTCACCTGTTAAACCTTAGTGTTCCTATAAGACTAGTTCATCTTCTTTGCTTATTACATATTTCCTATCTGATATATTTATAACATGACAGGCAGAATGGCATGGCATATAAGAAGCCCACCTTCAAGTCAGAAAGCTTTTGTTTCAAGTCTTGGTTATTTGATCATAAACAAGACACATGATCTTAGAATGCCCCCAGGCAAAATTTTAATACCATAAATTACAGATTAGTTGTTTACCTTCATTAGTTAAGGGAATTTCCATAGTGGAAATTTCCCACAATGATGCAATCATAGATGATAGATAGGCTGATAGATAGATAGATAGATAGATAGATAGATAGATAGATAGATAGATAGTAAATGTGTATCTATAGACATAGGTATATACATATATATGCCAAATCTTCCTACAAATCATCATCAGTAATCTGTGACAACCTGGAAATTATTTCTTTCTTAAATGAAGCTTTTGATCTTTTGATGGTAGTAGTTTATATTGTATGTTTATAGTCTCCTAACCCTGATATGTTGAATTTTTTAAATGAAGTATAGAACATTATACCTATTTCTATTTAATTTGATTTTGTTTGATTTGATGCATCATTCTAATCTGCCATGTTTTTGATCCTTTCTATGTTTTACATGTTAGATAGCCTTCCCAATTTTGGATCATGTGTAAATTTCATAAGTATGCCATTTGTGTTTTCATTCAAGATATCAATAAAAATGTTGAAGCATAGCCAGGTCTCAAATCACTCCATTAGAGATCTCTTTTAAGATGACATTGAGTTATTAAGAGTACTCATGAGGTGCAGTCCTTCATCCAGTTTTGAATACATATAATGCCTTACTATCTAGTCCACATCTCTCTCTATTTGTCACAAACATCTCCAGGGCCAAACACCTTACTGGAACATAGATAAACTATGTCAACAGCACTCCCCCAATATACCAGTCTAGTAAGCCTGTCCAAAAGGGAAGCAAATTTAGCCTGGTATGACCTGTTTTTGATGAAACTGTCATTAACTCTTAGTGGTTATTGCTTCCCTTTCTAAAATAATATGCTTGCTGGGGATTAGTTTATAATCTATAGATTCCATTTTCTTTCCTTCCTCCTTTCCTTTTTTTCCTTTCATTCCACCTCTCTCTGTCTTGAATGTTGTATATATTAATAAATAAAATATTATGATTATATATTATTTGATCCTCATAATAACTCTGGAAGATAGGTGTTATTAGTTCCATTTTACAGATGAGGAAACTAGAGGCAGAAAGCTTATGGGATTTGTCCAAGTCACACAGTTAGCATCTGAGAAAGCACTTGAACTTAACTTCTCCTAACTCTAACACTTCATCCACTGTACTCTGTAACTGCCCAGAGATAACTAGGATCTAGCAGCAAAGACAAATGTGTAGAGATATCAAAAGCTGAGATGGAAAAAAAATCTGCAAAGCAGTGGTAATCAACCAAAAGCAAAAGAGAAAATAGGACTAATCTATGGAAGAAAAGAAAGAGATAAAGATGAGCTATCATCCCTACAGGTATCTTGGAGCAGAAGACTGAGACTGACCCTACCAGTTGTACCCATCTCCACAAGGACTGAAGGAAGCTCCAAGAAAAGATCTATTTCCCCCTCCCTCGGCTTTTCCTCCCAGTCTCTGCCTATTAAAAGATACTGTAATACTCTCTGCTGTTTCTTTGCCCAAATTTTTCCAGTAACCTGAATTAAATCTCAACCACAAAGAGACCGGGGGTTAGATAGAGATAAATGTAATGTAAATTAAGGCAGAAAGCCAAACCTCTGCTAAATATTAGGAACTTTTCTAACTGAGGGTTCAGAGTGTTTGTGGTTTCATTTCTAAACTTTTTGTTTAATATAAACTCCCTGAAGCAGGAGAGCAAAGAATCATATGAAACTAAGGCACTATTATATTACCCCTTTTCTTAAAATTAACAAAAAAATTTAAAAACCAAGATAATTTTTGTAACTTGGTGTTAAAGTGGTATAGGATCATGTAACTACTTTATAAACATAGTATTAAGTAGCAAGTCCTCAAAGTAGCAAAGATTCAAACTCAGATCCTCTCTACACATATCCGATGATCTCTCCAATATTCCATGGTCTTTCTCATCACATCAGTTTGGCAAACTGCTGGTGTGTACTTATTTGTGACTTTTCACTGTTCTAGATCTAAATGAGTTGAAAAGATTAATTAAAAATAATTCTGTTACATTAAGAGATTAGAGTAGTCAGTAATTTCTGGCCAATGAGCTATTTGCCAAGGTTATATGTGTCTAGGGATTCTAAAATCATTTTCCCTTCAATTCTGTGTATCTTAAATCTTGACAAGCACCACCTCTCCACCCCACCTTCAATTCTTCCCTTTTACCCTAGAACAGTCTTTTTTCTGAGTTTCTGCCCCCAAAAGAATTGACAAGTGCCTCCATCACCATAAATTTATTGACTGTGAGTCTCCAAGAGTCTAGGAGAAACCCTTGTCCTTGCCTTCCTCATCCTTTTCTTCCTTTTGGAATCCCTCAAGCTTTTCCCTCTGGTCTTCAAAAAGCAAGAAACTTACTGCTTCCTCCTTTGTTTTAAGAGTTCAAAACAAATTCTGAATCATGGACTTTAGCTATCTGGTGAAGTCTATGGACTCCTCTGAATAATGTTTAAATGTATAAAATAAAATACAGATATCAAATTAAAAAAAAAAACAAAACAAAACTCCGAGATTCCAAGTTAAAAACCTGTGTCTGAGAGATTTCGTCTCTAACCTCAGAAAATGTCTACTGTCTTTGACGACTTCATGAAGCAAATTCACCAACTATTTGTAATAGCTAGTTTCTTATTCATGAATCTTTCTTTTCTTGACTTAAACTACCATCTAGAGTATCCCTTCCTTGAAAATGAAGTTTACAAAATATTCACAAAATATAGATTCACAAAATACAGATTAGGGGCTTCCCTTGTTGTTTGCCCCTCATTCTGGAAGAAGAACATGATACCAGGAAGGTGATGCCATGACATACAAGAGAAAAGGATTTAAGGGAGGGAGGGCTGTGCAAGGTCACCTGCCTCCCTTTCCCCCCCAGAGCCATGTTTGACTGAGACAACCACCTAATCAGTGATTAAGACTAAGTAAGAAATGAGGAAGAGAATGGCTTTATTTACTTAAGGAAAAAAAAAATCAGTTTGGGAGGGGAAGACCCTGGGTTTCTGACCAAAACAGAAACAATTGCTATTTATGTTCTGAGTTGCGCAGGATTCAAACAACGACTAACTGGGGCTCAGCCTAGGACTTACTGTTGGCCAATCAATGAGAACCGGAGTGATTTGGGTTTAAGGTCTGGTCCTTAAGTTTATGCTAGATTTCTTTCTTAAGGATCAGGCCTTAAACCAACCTCCCCTACTTTGAGCCCAGCTTTCCCAGGTGCCCAGAAAGTGGAATCCTCTCCTAAGTGCCCTTTCTATTCTTTAATTCAGACGCTCTGAGAGCCCTTCCACCACATGCCTTTTCTCAAGCCTTTCCTAATTCCCAACTTATTGGTGAGTGGCAAAAACAGACACACCCCGGGGCTAGTCAAACCTGCCCACCTTTTCTTGACCCTTCCATTTGTTCTGCTGCCTTCTTCTCATAGCAGACTAATGGCTCATGTCCCTCCCTGGGGCAATTGCTGTCTAGACTCCAGATTTAAATTACAACAACCACCACAAACAAAAAAAAAAAAAAGGGAAAGCAACCTCGGGATACTCATCCAGACATAGAAGTAGGTCCTAGGAATTAGAGGGCCCACATAAAGTCTGGGTTCAAAACAGAGAGCAGAAATATACTGTCTTCTCAGAGCTGGCAGCCACTGCCTAGATTGCAGTTAGTTATCTTGAAATAAGGTTCCTGTGTTTTTTGTAAATGTGTCAATCCTGTGCTTTTTAATTACTTTATTTTATCTTTTCATTTCCTATTTGACACAGTATTAAAGATACATACACACACACACACACACAAAAAAAAAAAAAAAACAAACTTGGTGTCTCATGAATTAAGATTGGTATGAACTCAATCTAAGAACCAGAACTTCAGAGAAGAAGCTGAATGGAGTGGTAGCAGTTACAAAGATGAGCTATGAAAGAGTAAGGAAGGCTGAAACTAGAGACATCTGAGATTTGATCTACATCCTATTTCTGTTGTTCCTATCCGAGCTTATATCATTATATTATTATCTTATAGCACCACTAGTCAATGTTTAAATGGAAAAATGGCTTTAAAATTCCAAAATAGGAGGCCAGGAGCACATTTCTCACCTCTGAGATCAAGGAGTTGCCCTCCCCTCAGCATGGCCATCACAGCACTGGGAACAGGGAATCTTCCAGCTCCAAGTCACTGGAAGTGACACTGTTGGGGAAAGATGGAGAGAGGGACTCTAGCACGCCATAGAACATGAAGTTCTGTAGGAAAAAAACTAAGTTTTAGAGGAAACTCTTAGGGACTCTTAAAATAACTCTTCAGTTACTCCCTTCTTTGCCTTCCAAGAGTGCCAGGGGAAAAAGCACCTGCTTGCACCCCCATTGTTGCCAACAATTATATAGATGGTGATGGTGGTAGAGATGTAGATGGTGATGTAAATGTAAATATAGACATAGAAACAGTTATAGATGTAGATGTGATAGTGATGTAGATATAAGTATAGATGTAGACACATATGTAGATATATATGTAGCTAGTGATGTAGATGTAAATGTAGACAGATATAGATATAGATGTAGATGGTGATGGTAATGTAGACATGTAGATAAAGATGTAGATGGTAGATATAGATGATGATGGAGATGTAGATATAGATGTATATGTAGGAGGTGA
Source organism: Myrmecobius fasciatus (assembly GCA_023553655.1). Classification (NCBI taxonomy): domain Eukaryota; kingdom Metazoa; phylum Chordata; class Mammalia; order Dasyuromorphia; family Myrmecobiidae; genus Myrmecobius; species Myrmecobius fasciatus. Next base: position 97,911 of record JAJPUD010002537.1, read on the forward strand.
TGAGGATGTAAATGTGGACAGATATAAATATAGGTGCAGTTGTAGATGGTGATAGTGATATAGATATATAGATATAGATATATAGATGTAGGTGGTGATGTAAATATAGACATAGAAACAGATATAGATGTAGACAGTGATGGTGATGGTGATGTAGATATATAGATATAAATGTAGATGTAGATATAAATATATATGTAGGTGGCAATGTAGATGTAAATGTAGACAGATATAAATGTAGTTGTAGATGGTGATGGTGATTTAGATATAGATGATGATTTAGATGTAAGCATACATATAGATATAAATGTAGGTGATGATGCAGATATAGCTATAAATGTATATGGTGATGGTGATGTAGATATAAATTGATATAGATGTAGAAATATAGATGTAAATGTAGGTGGTAATATAGATGCAAATGTAGACATAGATGTAGGTGTAAACACAGATATAGATGTAGACATAGATAAAGATGTAGATATAAATGGTGATAGTAATATAAATATAGATATATACCCTTTAGGGCACCTAAGTAGCAGAGTGGATAGAGTGCCTGCTCTGGAGTCAGGAGGACCTGGGTTCAAATCCTACCTCAGACATTTACTAGCTCTGTGACCCTGGGCAAGTCATTTAATCTTGTTTGCTTCAGTTTCCTCATCTCTGAAATAAGCTAGAGAAGGAAATGACAAATCGCTCCAATATCTTTGCCAAGAAAACCCTAAGGAGGGTCACAAAGAGTTGGACATGACTAATCAACAAAACAGCAATATAGAACAGTTTAATATTGGCAAAGTGCTTTACAAATGTTATTTTATTTTATCAACTCTGGGAAGTGGATGCCTTTTAATATCTCCATTTTATAGATAATAAATTAGAAGCAAAGAAAAGATACATGATTTACTTAGGTCACATGGTTAATAAATGTCTAAGGATGCATTTGAACTCAAGACTTCCTGTCTCCAGACCCAGCACTCTACTTAATCACCTGTTGTTATTGTTGTTGTTGTTGTTTGTCCTTTGTTGTCAGAAAGGACCATGACATCAGGGAGGTGATGGAATGACATGCAAGTGAATTGGATTTAAGTTATGCAGTGTTGTGCAAAATCACCTGCCTTTCTCTTCCAGAACCATCTGGATTCAGTGATCAGAAACAGCTGAGGATGACTGGAGATTAAGCCCTGCTTGCAGTGGGAGACCTTAATCTTTTTAAGCTCAGGTATTTAACATCTCAGTTTAACTAAAGCAACACCCATTCAGTGATTAAAGCTAGGTAAGAACTGTGAATACTTCATAATCTAGCTCCAGGACCAAGAAAGAACTACATCCAAAAGGCAGCAAGAAATAGAGCCCCGCAGACTTTTATCACAGAAGTTTCCTTCAAATATTTTTCCCAATTAGACATGGTCTATATTATGATGTTTTCATAGGGAAAATCCTGGATGTAGGCATGAACTAAAGAAAGTAATTTGTGAGATCCCTCAAAATTAAACCTAATTCATATAAATCCAAAACTGTGACTTTAGATCTTAGTACATCTTTGAGTAACTGAAGGATTGAATATTAATTTATAATTTGAAAGAAAACCAAACTAGTCTTCTTTTTGGAATTTTGACACAGAATCTGGTTTGAGGGAGTAGGGATTTTCATAATTTGGTGATCCGGGAAGAAGCCCCAAATATCAGATTGAGGAAGAAGGAAAAAGGATTAGGACAATCTTAAACAGTGGGAGCAAAGAGGAAGGGATAATTCCTATGGATTTTGAGCCACTCAACTGGAACAGCATATTTCATATGTAAAGAATATGCATAAATTAGGTATATATAATTCAAGTACCATGTATACTTTAACAAATTTGATTATGTAGATGTGTATTAAGCACACTGACACAGAGAGCTGGATTTAGAGCAGGAAGCTCTGGGTTGAAGTCCCAACCCTGAAACATGTGGTCCTCTGCAAGATAGCTTTTCAATGCCCCAGACATAACTCATAAGACCTGCATATAAGCTGCCTATCTGCATGCTAAAGGAAGTTCCTCCATGGAAATTCCATATGCCAATTAAATCAATTTTTTAAAAAAATACCACATATAAATTTATGATATAAATATAGTGTTAATACCTAAACCAGGAAGAGCCAAAATAGAAAAAGAAAATTATTGACCTAATGAATAAGTCATGAAAAAAAATTAAATAAAATATTAGCAAAGAGGGGCAGCTAGGTGGCACAGTGGATAGAGCACCAGCCCTGAAGTCAGGAGACCTGAGTTCAAATCTGGTCTCAGACACTTCCTAACTGTGTTACCCTAATAATCCTAAGCATTTCTATATATTACCAACAAAGCATAGCAGCAAGAAACAGAAATGAAATTCCATTTAAAATAACTGTAGACAATATAATAAATTTGGTAGTCTACCTGCCAAGACAAACCCAAGAACTATATAAACACATTACCAAATACTTTTTACAGAAATAAAGTAAAATCTAAACAGTTGGAAAATATCAATTGCTCATAGGTAGGCCAAACTAATATAATAAAAATGACAATTCTACCTAAATTATTATAAATATATTATTAAATATTCTGTGCCATAGTAATCAAATTGCCAGAAAATTATTTTCTAGAGCTAGAAAAAATAATAAAATTCATCTGGAAGAACAAAAGGTCAAGAATATCAAAGGAATCAATGACAAAAAAAATGCAAAGGAAGGTGGCCTAGCTGTATCAAACCTAAAACCTTAATATAAAATGGCATTTATCAAAAATATTTAGTCCTGACTAAGAAATAGAATGGTGGATCAGTAGAATAGGTTAGGCACACAAGACACAATAGTCAATGATTATAGTAATTCTCCTGTTTCATAAACCCAAAGATTCTAGCTTTGGGATAAAAATGCAGTATTTGACAAAAATTGCTGGGAAAACTAGAAAATAGTATAACAGAAACTAGGCATAGATCAACATCTCACACCCTAAATGAAGGTAAAATAGAAATGGGTTCATAGTTTAGAAGTAAAGAGTTATACTATAAGCAAATTAGGAGAGCAAGGTCTTTGGAGAAGGGAGGAATTTATGACCAAACAAGAAATAGAGATCATTAAAAAATGCAAAATGAATAATTTTCATTACATTAAATTAAAAAGGTTTTGCACAAACACAATCAATGCAGCCAAGATTAAAAGGAAATCTGAAAGCTAGAAAACAATTTTTACAGCCAATATTACTGATAAAGGCCTCATTTCTAAAATATATAGAGCACTGAGTCAAATTTACAGGAAAAAGTCATTTTCCAATTGATAAATGATCAAAGGATATGAATAGACAATTTTCATATGAAGAAATTAAAACCATTTCTAGGCATATGAAAAATGCTCTAAATCACTATTGATTAAGGAAATGCAAATAAAAACAACTCTGAAATACCACCTCCCACCTATCAGATTAGCTAAGATGACAGGAAAAAATAACGGATAAATGTTGGAAAGGGTGGAAAAACTGGGACACTGATATATTGGTGGAGTTGTGAACTGATCCAGCCATTCAGAACAATTTGAACTACATCCAAAAGTCTATAAAATTGTGCATACCCTTTGATCCAGCTTTGTAACTACTAAGCCTAAAGAGATCATAAAAGAGGAGAAAGGACTCACATGAGCAAAAGTGTTTGTGGCAGTTCTTTTTGTGGTGACAAGGAATTGGAAATCGAGTGGATGCCCATCAGTTGGAGAATGGCTGAATAAGTTATGGTATGTGAATATAATAGAATATTATTGTTCTATAAGAAATGATGAATAGGTTGCTTTCAGGAAAGCCTGAAAAGACTCACATGAACTGATGCTAAGTGAAATGAACAGAACCAATAGAACATTGTGCACAGTAACAACAAAACTGTATAATAATCAACTTTGATTTAATCCTTTTCAGCAATACAGTGATCCAAGATAATTCTAATAGACTTGGGATGAAAAATGCCATCTACATCCAGAGAAAGAACTATGGAGATGGAATGAGATCTTCATCTTTTTTTGGCTTGCTTTTTCTTTCTCATGGTTTTTTCCTTTTGTTCTGATTTTTCTTTCACAAGAAAATGTTTTTAAAAAATGAATGTAGGGGCTAAGTGGTGCAGTGGATAGAACACCATCCCTGAAGTCAGGAGGACCTGAGTTCAAATCTGGACTCAGACACTTAACACTTCCTAGCTGTATGACCCTGGACAAGTCATTTAACCCCAATTGCCTCAGCAAGAAAAAAAAAAATGAATGTACACGTAAAATCTTTAGCAGATTACTTGCTGTCTTGGGGAGAGAGAAAAAAGAATGAGGAAGAAAAAAATTGGAACTCAAAATCTTATAGAAATGAATGTTGAAAACTATCTTTACATGTAATTGTAAAAAATAAAATACATTAATTTTTTAAAAAAGAGAAGTGATAAAATGCACAAAAAAACCCCCAAAAGCCAAAACAAAACCCAAAACCATATATAAGAATTGTAGTAGGCACTAGGGATACAAAGACAAAACAAAAAACTCCCTGCCTTCATGGTGCTTAGTTTCTACTTCTATCAAAGTGTAATGGAGATGTATGCAAATACTTCCCATGAGACTGAACATGAATTTTGGCCTTCTTCAGTGGTATATGTGTCCTGTGTCCTTCCTAAAAGATATGTGCCGTTTTTTTGGTACTTGCACCATTGTGTGAACCAAAGCTGATTATGCCTAGCAGAAATCTTGGAAAGTCTTCTCCCTTTGGAAGACTGAATCAAATTTTCTATATAATGCAGAACTTTTAGCTTTACCATCTCATAAAGGATTTCCTTTATTCAATCCTTACCTGACCCCCTTCCCAAAAAAAGAAACCTTGCCATCTTTTAATGCAATGCCTATCTACCTGAAATCAGTCTATTTGATTGCATACTATGGACCTTCTTGCAATACAATCTAATTTTTTTCTTTGTGGCTAAATATGTAGTTCGTGTAGAAAAAAATCCCTTTTTTGTAGGAAAAAAAATTAAAGTTTTAACATTGTATCTTGGGATGGGATGATAAAGCAACTCCTTATTGGTCCCCATGATTTGGGATTGTATCCAAGGGTCTTTTTCATTGAATGTCATGTGGAATGCATTCTTGTGAAAGAACTTCCTCCCTTAATAGGTTATAAGAATTTCAGACAAGTTGCAGCTTCTTTTGAAAATGTCACTTTGGGACTCTAACAAATCTCCCTTGGACTTCCAGCAAGGTGAACAGATGACTTTTCTCTATTCTATTCTCCATGGAAAAAATGTGATTTCAAGCTCATAATAGCAATATATGTCCTTAACTAAATCAGCCTATAAATAGATGTCATATCTTGCCTCTCCTGTTTTATGTTGCTTTCCTAGACTCAAGTTACTAAATATAGATCCTAAAAATTTATTTATAAAAGTATTGAACAAAACAGGGCCAATAGAAAGCATTAAAGCAACCATCAGAGATCTTTCTCCAAACTGACTTTTCTCCTTTAATCAATATTTTTTTTTGATCCATTAACTTACATAGCCTTGAGTCCATCTCATAACCCACATTTCTCCAAATTGTTCACAAGGATGTCCACAAAATGCCTTACTGAAATCAGGGTATATTGTATCCATCATTTCTCTGACCTATCATGCAAGGACAGTTTTGTTGAATAATAACCTTGTCTAAAATTGAAATAACATATGAAGTTGGCCCAAGATGAAATTCATATCACTATCATTTGCAAGTAATAAAGAGATTCCTAAGTATTTTGACCTTATGCTATAGGGTATATACAAATTCAGGGAAGTAGATCTTATTGTTGACCCCTGGAGTTTTTAACTCTAGAACATGAGTTCTTAATCTTTTCTTTATCATGGACCCCTTTAACAATCTGATGAAGCCTGTGATCCCTGGTCAATACAATTTTTTTTGTTGTTTTTTTTCTTAATTCATAAAATTGAAGGAAATGTTAGATTTCATTTAGAAGTTAGTAAAAATAAGGATATATTTTTTCTTCCAATCCAAGTTTACAGATGCACTGAAATCTATCCAAGGACCCTAAAGTGGGCTTCAAGTTAAGAATCCTTGTTTTAGAATTTATGAGGTCTCTTATTGGAAACTAAAGTAAGCAGCTCCAGAAAAGTGTCTTATCATAGAATTAAGAGCTTATCTTGGACCCATAACATTTCATTTTATAGATAAGAAATATTCAGAAAAGTTGCTACTGATTTTCTATCATGGGCATATTAAGTGACTTATTTCCCTTATTATTATTGGTACCATTTCACACCCATTACCAATGGTAATATGTGATGCAAGTTTACTGAACCACCCAGAATACCCGTCTAGGCATACCTATGTCCACTATTAATAAGAAATCTTGGAGTTTTAGAATTGGAAGAGGTTTTACAGATCATTCAAATTACATCAGTTCAATTCAACAGTTCCAAAACCTGTTCTAGGCCCTGGTGATGCAAGGACAAAATGAAAAATTCTTGCCTTCAGGGAGGAACTAGGACAGGCACAAATAAGTAAATTTCAAGTTATTTGAGAAAGAGGGGGACATTAAAAAACTGGCATTATCAAAAAGAAAGTCTTTAGTTGTATGTAAAGCACAATTTTACAAACTGAATCCCAATTTAATTTTGCTGGAAGCTAGAGACTGACCTGAGCCCTGTGTTAGAGGTTGAAGTATAATGATAAATATCTAACAACCAATTCTCCAAAGGAATAAAATACCATTAAAACAACTTACTTTTCAGTTTAATTTGCATTATTATTAACTATTTCTCCATCATTTTTTATATGTAGAAAATCAACAAAAGAATAAATCAATGCCAATTTGTAATCTGAACAGACTTATATTAACTGATGTAAAGTGAAGTGAACAGAACCAGGAGAATATTGTATGTAGCAACAGCAATATTGTTTGATGAAGAACTATGAATGGCTTGGCAATTCTCAGCAACACACTGATCCAAGACAATTGCAAAGGACTAATGAAGCATACTATCTGCCTCCAGAGAAAGAACTAATTTTTGTTTGGATATAAATTGAATCATGCTATTTTTCATTCTTTTTTAAAATTTTTATCCAAGTCTTCCTGTATAAACTGGCTAATATGGAAATGTTTTACATAACTACATATATAATCTATTTCTGATACCTACCATCTCAGGGAGAGTGTAAAAAAATGAAAGAAAGAATTTGGAACTCAAAACTTTAAATAAATATGCTTTAAAATGCTATAGCAAGGAGAATCAATAAAAATATATTTTGAAATTAAAAAAAATAAAGGGAAGGAGATAATGTTATAATGCTAATTAATCAGATTAAATTTTGAGTGTCTTATACAATTTTTTTCTCTGGAATTGATTGTTAAACATTTACCAGCACACACCTAATAGATGACCACTGAGTTCCCCTTCAGTACTACTGAGCTTTTGTCAACTAGAAGAGATTTTAAGTGAAGGAAGTTTTAAAAGTGACTGTTTGAAGTGCCATGATAAACATTAGAAAGAAGTGGGAACAAATGTATATTGGACTTTGTGAAGCTCTCATTCAGGAGGAGTTATGCCATAGAGGATAGAATGTTGGTCTTTGAGACAGGAAATCCTTGGGGCAGCTTGGTGGCGCAGTGGATAGAGCACCAGGCCTGAAGTCAGGAGGACCTGGGTTCAAATCTGGTTTCAGACACTTAACATTCCCTAGCTGTGTGACCCTGGGCAAGTCACTTAACCCCAATTGCCTCAGGAAAAAAAAGAGACAGGGAATCCTTGAATTCAAAGCCCTCTATAGACCCTTACTAACAAGGTGACCCTTAAAACTTCTTCTGTAAAATGAGGGGTTTGAAATTAGTGACCTCTGAAATTTCTCAAGTTCTAAATCTGTGATCCTATGACTCCCTACCAATGTTCAGAGAACAATCAAACATTTCACTGATCAAGAGATGAAAACATATCCCTCCTCAAAAGATCAAATAATTCAACAGTAGTTCAGGTCCAAGATTTATTTTCAAGAGAAAACAAAATAAAAAGGAGGAAAGAGAGAAAACAGTGGTGGGCTGAATTTAATTTCCAGGATCAAAATGTTCTAAAAAGGAAACATTATTTGTGTCTGATTGCTCTACCAAGGGCTGAAGAATTCACCCATAAAGCTACTCAAAGGCAACAAGCTTGAAATCACAGCATGTTCCTGGTGAAGGCAGATGTCCTATAGCAGAAGAAAATTTCTATTTCTATAGTATTCTTGGTGGGGAGGGGGAGGAAAAGAGAAATGATACATGCTAAAAGGTCTTTTAAAAGGCAACATTTGGGGGATTGTCCCTTTAAATAATTCTTAGTTCAGTTTGGATTAGCTTTCATTATCTATTATATTCAAAGAAGATTATAATCAGCTACTCAGCTGGTGGCTCATCTTTGGCAAGCTGTAACTCGGCATACAAGAGTGGGCACCCATTCCAGGGGGCTGCCTAGCAGAGCTCAGTTGCTGGGGCCCGTTGGCTCAGTCTCTAGGTTGGATCCACTCCCATTGGCTGGCAGGCTACTATATGGGACTGGCGCCAATCACATCTTGTTCTTCTTGGACACTTGTCTTGCTCAGGCACTATGGCAAACAGCTTCACAGCTGTAGAACTTTGGGCTTCTCATTGGCAAATGGTCAACATGTTAGACCAACTGACTCCAATGGCTTCTGGTCAAAGGAATCCAGTTTCCTGGAATTTCAAGCTAGAAAAGAATCTTTAGGATCTTTAAGTACAACTTCTTCATCATGCTAATGCAGAAATTGAGATCCAGAGAGGGTAAAAGGTGATATCCAAGATCACACAAATGGTGGAAGAAGAATTAGAATTGGAACCCAAGATGAGAACTCATTTTGCAGCCAAATTCATTGCTCTTTTTATTCTGCCATTAGTCTTTTAAGAATTGTCTCTCAACCTGATGGTGCAGCAGCTAAATCTGCGGTTAGTTGCTGGACTGCTTATTGGTTCTTTCTCTGTTACTTGTGCCAAAAACAACCTCAACTTCCTCATCTTCTTGGACTCTGCTCTGCTCATGACTGGTGAAGACATACATGACGTGTAAGGCTGGCTCCGGGCAATATTGCAGAGGAAAGGGCAATCTTTGGTGTCCTTGCTCCTCATCTTTTGCCCTTCTCCATGGTGTCCATGTCCTGTGATTGTCCAGATCCTTCCTCTGCTCCCCACCTAAGTGAAAAATTCTATGAAGGTTCTCCTTCAAAAATTTCCCTTACTCCAAAATTCTTTCTCTCTCCCAAACAAAATTCCCATTCCCCTCTCCTTAAACTCAGTTAATGTTAAGGTTTAAATTCATCTGATTGAACCAATTTATACTAAGGTATAAAAGGTTTACCTCTTAGGGAGTTCTTTATATGTTAAAAGAAGATACTCCTTAATTCAAATAAATCTCTAATTTGTGGGATTTAATCAATGTGACTCAGTGGAATGAAAATTTCAGAAAATTGGAAAGATTCTTCAATGGCAAAAGGAACCTTCCCCAGTCCCTTAACCCAATCCCTGAATCAAAGGATTCAGGCAAAGCTATTACTGATAACAATGCAGACCAAAGAGTATTCATTTCAAAAGATTCTTTCTCTCTGCCAATTCATATATATACAGTCTGTATGGCCTAATTTCCAGGCAGATCCTTACAACATTCTTCGCATTTATGAACTATCCACTATGACAGAAATGAGAGTTCCTACATTAAAATGAGATTTGTATTTTTAAGTGTTAGTCTTAATTCTGGGAATATATTCTATGGAAATAGGGGACTTGACATCATGGGATGCTAAACAGCCTCCATTAAGGCTGGGACCACTATAATATAACCATCTTTCTCACTTGTTGTGTCCAGCACATGAAAATTAAAAACAAAAATATTTTCCAATCTCATTGTTTAAACCCTGCCATTCACCTTTCGGAGTTATTTCAATCACAGTTTGACAATGAGGGGAAGTGATGACATCAGTTTCATCTTAACTCTGGAGAATTATTAACAATTTGCCACCTCTTTTTTCCTCATCATTAAAATGGGGACAGTAATAAGACAGTGTCTTCCATGGTGATAAGAAAGAATAACAGAAATTATTACAAAGTACTTTATAGATCTCTTTCTCGGCAGATAGGTGGTAAATAAAGGAGTGGGGGAGGGAGGGAAAGGAGGGAACATACAAAGCTACAAAAAGCAAAAGATAGCCATAGGGAAAAGGAAGAACAAAAAAAGAGAAGGGTCAACATGGCAGACTGGAACAAAGAAACAAAAACTCAGTGAAATAAATGTTCCTGGCCTCTATATCTTCCCCAACTGAAATTCTTGAGGGCACTCAGTGGTCTGTCTCTTATTTCCCCCCCCCCTTCTCTACACACACACATTGCAGTCTCTTGCCAGCAATACTCCCCAGCCTGTCTCCATGCTGTGCAAATTGCTATATCAATGCTAAATAATAACAGTTCTGAGTTGGTTAAAAAGCCTCCATGGAATGAATGTCTCCCAACCCTTCAGACTTGTACGCCATCTCCCCGCCGGTCCCTCCTCCCCCTTTCCGAAATTTTCCAACACATGTCTTCTTCAGGGTCAACCATATTGATTTGGCTTCTCACAGAAAGCTGCCTGAGCCTCCTCACTTGAAGCAGCCAGACCCTCAGTGAGGCTGGATGGTACGTGCAGAATCTCGGCACACTGTGGCTGCCTGATACAGAATCAACGTTGTCGAGCAGATTGCATTTGTCTTCACAAATTGGAGGGGGTAGTGAGGGGGAATAGAAATGGTTTCCTTACTGGAAAATGCTTTTAAACAACGAAATTCTCCCTTGGTGATGCACTTCCAGGGTGGGGCACTTTGGATCTTTTTAGTCAAAAAACATAAACAGAAAATTTCTCACTCTGGGGTTCAAGACAGTCATGGATCAGCTTACCGCTCACAAATCTGCAGATTCTCCCAATGAATTGGAGCAGACACTGAGCAGGCTTGAACTTTCCCCCTGTTCCTCAGAGGATTTCCATTACATCACTTTTTAGGAAAACTTTAATAATGGCAGACAGTTCAAACTTCTCAGCTCAGTCTTCCCTATGTGGATTCTTGGTTTATTAAGAATGCTAAGACTCAGAAACTTCCCACCAAAACTTCATCCTCCCCATAAATAGTCTCTTTTCGATTGCTATTAATAAATAATAGTATATAGATTATGAATGATTTAGAAAAATTAGAGGCTGCTAAATAATAATGGCTAAACCTTCCTTCTCTATCTCTTTCTCTCCCTCTCCTTCCATCACTCTTTTCATACCTATCTCTTTCCCTATTTCTTTCTCCCTCCCCCTTTCTTTGTCTGTCTCTCTGTCTCTGTCTGTCTCTGTCTCTCTCTCTCTTTCCCTCCCTCCTTCCCTCCTTTTCTCCTTTCTTCTTCTTTCATCCTTCATTCCTCCAGTTCAATATCTCCAATTACCATCTGGATATTGCCCCACAGATAGCCTGCAATCACCCCAAACTTCAATGTCTGAAACCTTCACCTTGAACTCACCAAAAAAATCTTCTGCCCTGCATTCTCGCTTTGGCAGTCTGGTGAAGTCTATAAACTCCTTCAAGGAAAAAATGTTTCTAAAATGAATAAAATATATAAATAATTAACCAATTATATTGAAATATAGTTATCCAAATATTTTTAAAAGTCCATAGACTGTGACTAAGAATTCCTTCTTTAAAGAATGCATTATTCTCCCAGTTGCCCAGGCTAAAAACTTAATTTCATTGATTCCTCCTTTCTTCTTCATCTCCCACATCCAATCTGTCAGCATGTTGAGTTTCTTTACAAAATCTTTCCAATCCATTCTCCTCTGTCCATTCCTGCCCTAGTTCCCTAATGCAAACAAAAGTCTCTATTCTGGTATTCCCTACTTCCAAACTCTCCCCTTCCAAACCAGCCCACCCATTGTTTCCAGATTAATTTTTCTAAGACAATGTTTTCACCACTCCCTTACTCAGAGACCTTGAAAGGACAAAGCAAAATCAGCACCCCTTGATTTGACATTCAAGACCCTTCAAAATAAGACCTCAAACAAACATTGCAACTTTTTCATTACTGTCCCCAGTCAACCTTTCTGCTGAAGATACCCTCCCTCTGCTCCTTTACTTACACCATTATTCTTGCCTGCTATGCCCTCCTTCTTCTTCTCTCTACTTATACAAATCCTATGCTTCCTTCAAGGCACAATTCATATTTCCACTTCTTGAGTATCCCAGTTGGAAGTAATCTTTTATTATAGTCTTTTGTGCTATTGATTTTCTTTTCATAACTTTCTGTTTAATTCTACCTTCATTTCTGACTGTCTCTGCCTGTGGTTCTGTCTTTCTAATTTAAAGACAGTGTGGCATAGTGAATAGAGAAATAGCCACTGACTCATACTAATTATTTATCGATGTCCCAGATAATGATCTTAGACAGTAACTTATAAATATGATGTTAAAAGATGCAAGACACATAATTTATGGATAATTAAGTGTTTTATTAATAATAATAGTATTATAATAAAAGATATCATTAGCACTCCCAAATGCCAAAGACCCTTATGGCAGTGGGCTCAAGGCTTATATGCCTTTGGAAAAATAAGTGTTCCAGAGGATGGCGATCAACTCTGATTGGTTAAAAAGTAATGAGAGAGAATGAATATTACAATGAGGGGTTGAAATTACTCTAATGAACTCTGATTATGTCATTTATTTCTAAATTGCCCAACCTTTTAATCTTATAAAAACTTACTTCCCCATCCAAACTTGAATAGAACACAATGGGCTTCTTCACCTTAGATTAAATTCCTTATAAATTTGGGTGGAGTCTAAACACAACTGAGGAGAAAGTTAATTCAACTTTCAGAGACTGAGTTTTCAAATGAACTTTAGAAAAGTGGGGAACTCTGGATTTCCCCCAAATCATTGGTTATTCATAATCATTTCTCTCACAGAGCAGGTATGGTTCTACATTAGCAGAGGAAATTCTTCATCAAAAGATCCCTACATTGAAGAAATAACTAATCAAGAATATATTTGGAATATTTCCTCTTCTTCCCTTCCCCCTATATCTTATACTGCTTTGTATTGACCACAGATCCTATCCAGTACAACTTCTCAGTAAATATTTGCCAAATGGCAATGGCTAACTGAAGAAATTTAATATGTTTTGGGAACACATACCTAACCTTTACGACTGACCTCAAAAAGGATAAAGAGGCCCTTTTATAGCTTGTCCCCTATTACCTCTGACAGAGTTAAACTACCAGGCTTGTCAATGGGTCATCAGTCAGATCCTGGTATGTCAAGGCAATTTTTATGCTCCTTAGAAGCAGTAAATGTTTGGTTTAAAAAATTTCTATAAGCTAATTAAAAGTTGCTAATTAAGGCAGGTCTAAGAGAGGCTTCTATAAAGAAACAACTTTTGTAAGATAATTCAAATTATTCCATAATCCCTAGCCACTAGGATCAGGAAGCTATGGATATGCAAGTAAATCTTTAACCACATCCTCCCCCCCAAAAAAAATGTATGTATGACACACTTAAATTTAAATTGCACCATTAACAAACACTATCTCTATCATTTTTTTAGGTCTAAACAATCAATAAAATAATAAATCAAGCCCTGATTTGTAGTGGTTGCCAATTTCTGAAATGTAAATGCTCATACCAAAATTGAGCATACCTCTACATAAAAGCCATTTAGAACAATTATGAACAGCAGCTTCAACAAAAATTTGTTAAGCTTCACTGGATATAAGGGAATGTCCTATTACTTCCTTCCTGGGGGTGATGGGTATTTCTAGCAAAGAGAAGGGCATAGCAGTCAATGACTGCCAGCTGCTGACCTGGAGCAGCTGAATGAATCTATAAAACTAGGACGTTGAAACAAATATTTTCTAAGTTCCTCAAAGTTTGCAAATGTATGATTCAAATGGTGTCAATAACTATATTTTATAGATAGTTTTGCTAAGATAAAAACAAATGAAACAGCTTCAGATTCCAATAAGGTGAAATTCCATGTGAATAAATGTAAAATCCTGCATTTAGGTTCAAAAAGTCAACTGTACTTTAATAGGATTGTGGAAATAGGGCTAGAAAATTATCTGTATACACTGTAAATTTGATATCAGACATTAGCATGACATGACAATCCCAAAAGCTAGTGTTATTTTACTTAGGCTGCATTAATTGCCAGAGTGCTCAAAACAAAACAAATTGTAATCCTAATTCTTATGTATGTTTTTCAGGTAGAGGTGCCATTCTTAGGAAGTCTATTTACAAGATGAAAAGTATCAAGAAGAGGAGGAGGATGGTGAGAATATTTGAAACTATGCGCCTTGAAAATCAGTTGAAGAACTTGGTGTTATTTAGCTTGGAAAAGACACAGAGGAATCTGGGTAGCTGTCTTCCAATACTGAAATAGTTGTAATGCAACAGTAAAATTTGACTTGTTCTGCTTGGCCCTATAAAGCTCGGACCAAAGAATAGAAGTTACAGGGATATAGATTTCAAATTCAACATAAGTGACAGGAAAACTTGCTAACAATTAGATCTGTCCAAAATTGAACTGAACTGCTTTCTGGAATACTGAGTTCCCCATCACTGGAGATTTTCAAACAAAAACTACAAAGTCATTTGTTGGAGATTTTGTGAATGGGATTTATGATTTTGGTAGGGATTGAACTAAATGATCCTTAAGATGGATTTCCCTTCCATCATAGCTTGTGATATTATTACAGAGATTTTTAACCTTTGTTTAGCCATGAACCCTTTTGACAATCTGGGGAAACCTATATGACCCCTTTCTAGGACAACATTTTAAATGTATGAAATAAAATATGCAGAATTACAAAGAAACCAATTACACTGAAATAAGCCTATGGTTGGGTTTTTTTCCAATCCAGTTTACAAATTTCCTGAACTCTAACTATAGGTCTTTCCATGTTTTTATTGTTCAATTGTTTCAATAATGTTGGATTTTTTCATGGGTTTTTTGGGCAAAGATACTGGAATGGTTTGCCATTTCCTTCTCCAGTTCATTTTACAGATAAGGAAATTGAGTTAAACAAAGTTAAGTGGTTAATCCAAGGTCATACAGCTAGTAAGTATCTTGAGTTCAGGAAGACTCCTCTTCCTGACTCCAGCCTGGCACTCTATCATTGAGCCACTTAGTTGTCCTTCCTTCTATGTATCCCAGATTAATAATTCCTATTGTAAAATAAATGAAATGACAGTAACCATGGATGAGTACATAGACAGAGTTATAACAAGCACTTACACATGTTAGGATTGATATAATTATTTAACATTTGAACATTTTAGGCTCTTCTGTAGTTATTATATTTTTTATTTTTATATTTTTTATTAAAGCTTTTTATCTTCAAAACATATGCGTGGATAATTTTTCAACATTAACCCTTGCAAAACCTTGTGTTCCAATTTTCCCCTCCTTTCCCCCACCCCCTCTTCTAGATGCCAATAATCTAATATATGTTAAACATGGTAAAAATATGTTAAATCCAAAATATATGTTATTATATATTTTCAAGAACTTCTCTGAGCCCCCAGGCTCAATAGAAAAAAATGGAAGATTACTGCCAAAAGATTATGATTTAGGTGGTTAATAAAGCTAAATTCTCAGAATAGTTGTCTCAATTTTCTGTTTAAGAATTGCAGCACTATGTGTGACCTTAAGCAAGTCACTTAACCTTGTTTGCCTCAGTTTCCTCATCTGTAAAATGAGCTTGTATGAGATAAACTGAGAGAAGACTTCTCATGGGAATATGACCTTGATACTCTGCAATGATAAATTGAGCTAGAACTAAAAAGCTGCCGGTGTTCGATTATCTTAGATAAACAGATATTTCCTTCCTGTCTCTTCCCCCCTTCCCCTTTAAATTGGCTTTTAAGTACCTAATAGGTAAAGTGTGTTCTGGGGGTTAATATTTAATCTCTGGATAAATTAGAACTAGCCAACCAATGGGAGAAATGGTCAGAGGGAGAGGGAGGGGTGGGGGGCTTCTGGTGTATAAAATCTTGTGTTTTGCAGTTTGTGCTTTGTATTCTTTTACTGAAAACAACTTGTCTGTTAGGAGTTACCTTTTCTTCCAAGATGGTAATAAATCCCTTTTTGCTTTTTGTTAAAATAAATAAATAAATAAATAAATAAATAAATGAATGAATGAATGAATGAATGAATGAACGAACGAACGAATAAATAAATAAATAAATAAATAAGTAAGTAAATAAATAAATAAATAAATAAATAAATAAATGAATGAATGAATAAATAAAAATTAAAAAAAAAAGAAGAATTGCAGCACTAGACTATCAAACTGTCCATACCCTTTGATCCAGCAGTACTGGATCTGTATCCCAAAGAGATCATGAAAGATGGAAAAGGACCCATATGTACAAAAATGTTTGTAGTAGCCCTTTTTGTAATGGCAAGGAACTAGAAACTGAGTGGTTGCCCATCAGTTGAATGGCTGAACAAATTATGGCATATGAATGTTATGGAATATTACTGTTCTATAAGAAACAATCAACAAGATGATTTCAGAGAAACCTGGAGAGATTTACATGCACTGATGCTAAATGAAGTGAGTAGAACCAAGAAAACATGGTACATAGCAATAACAAGATTATGTGATGATCAACTCTGATGGACTTGGTTCTTTTCAATAATGAGGTGATTCAGGACAATTCCAATAGATTTGTGATGGAGAGAGCCATCTGCACCCAGAGGGAGCAATATGGGGACTGAATGTGGACCACAGCATAGTATTTTCACCTTTTTTGTTGTTTGTTTGCTTTTTTTCTTTCTCATTTTTTCTTTTTGATCTGACTTTTCTTGTGCAGCATGATAAATGTGAAAATATGTATAGAAGAATTGCACATGCTGTCTAGGGGAAGGGGTGGGGGAAAGGCAGGGAGAAAATTTTGGAAGACAAGGTTTTGCAAGGGTGAATGTTGAAAACTATCTTTGCATATATTTTGAAAATAAAAAGCTCTTATTAAAAAAAAGAATTGCAGCACTGACAGTAACTATAACAAATAAAATAATAATTGTGTCATCTCTACACCAATGGACTTCATTGAGTCAGGGGAGGATGACCAAAAATGTTGGCAAAATACAGACTATACAAAGAGGTTTGAAATGGTTGTATTTTCCCAAGGAGCTTTGCAAAGTTAGACCTGCCTCCTGTTCTGCAGAGCTGTCAAGTTATTGATGCCAGCGCCTTGCCCTACAAGCAAAATGAGCCGATCATTCTTGTCAGTGAATCATCTCTGCATCACATGAATGATATTTTGTGGACATGAACCTAGATTCTTTCATGCTGAGTAATAATTTATATAAACTTACTAATTCTCACACCAGTCATTTATAAACCTGATATTCTTTCCAAAATCTTTGGCATCTCACCTTGTCTCACAGTTGTGATTTAATAGCTGGACTCTGGGGTGAAGACTCACATTATTAAAGCATCATAACTTCTTCACACATTTTTTAAGACAGGAAGCAATGTTCCTGCTTGTAGGCACTTGGATGTACTCCATTAATTCTTTCAGTATGCTGGGACTTCTGATAGAGTTTAGAAATGGAGGTGACATTGGAGATCCTCTGATTATAATCTCTCATTGTATATTCTAGGAAAATCAAACCCTAAAAAAGCAAAATGGCTTTCCTAAGGTCACAAAGATAGTAAGAAGTGTAGGTTGGATTGAAACACAAGACCTCACTTGAGTGTTCTTTCTACTATACCATGCCTCCTTTATCCTGTTCATTTCATTCCTGAAATGTTTCACCCCTTGTGACTCTATTTGGGGTTTTCTTGCCAGAGATAGTAAAGTGGTTTACTATTTCCTTCCCCAGATCATTTTATTTTTTTTCTAATAGTTTTAAATTTTTCAAAATACATGCAAAGATAGTTTTCAACATTCACCCTTGCAAAATCTTGTGTTCCATATTTTTCTCCCTCCTATTCCCTTATATTCTTCCCCTAAACAAGTAATCCAATAAGTGCTAAACATGTGCAATTCTTCTAAGCATATTCCTACATTTATCTCCCAGCTCATTTTATAGATGAGATACTGAGGCAAACAGGGTTAAGTGACTAGCCCAGGGTCACACAGCACTGCCCTACCTTTACCCTAGCCTGTGGCAAAAAAGTTGTCTCCTCACCACAACCATGAATGCTGTTTGTACCCCAAACCCTCCAACCTATGGTCTAAAATAACCCTCCTTCTCTGCTCTTCCTATCTACTGGGTCTTCCCCTACTAGCTATAAACATGCCCCATACTAAAAAAGCAAACAAAAACTCTCACTTGACTCTACTATCCCTTCAGATTCCTGTTTTATGTGTTCCTTCTTTGTCTTAGACAAACTCAGAAGGCATGAACTATGCTTGTTATCTCCCCCTCTAGCCTTCCATTCTTTTCTTAATCCCTTTCAATTTGGCTTTGGATCTCCTGACTCATGTGATGCTACTCTCCCAAAAGTTATAGAGAATCTCCTAAGTCAAATCTGATCAAAGACTTTTCTCAGTTTTCCTTGTTGATGTGTGTATGTGTGTGTAGGATTTCTTCCTAGCTATCTGACCATTCCCTCTCAGTCTCCTTTCCTGAATCATCAAGCATGTTCCACTCTATAACCCCATGATTCTGTCTTGATTGCTTCTTTAGGTTCAATTATTTTTTCCATGTAAACAACTCTTAGATTTATATACCCAACTCTTAGGTGAGCTCTAGAATCACATCAACATCATAGGCATTTTAAACTTAATGTGTGTCCAAAATAGAATTCACCATCTTCTACCAGATCAGTCACCCTAGCTTCCCCCAGCACAAAAAAAAGAAAAAAAACCTCATTATTTTCACTATTTTTTTCATTATTTCAGTTGGTAATTCATTCTTTAAATTATCCAGGTACCAATATATAAATTCTTTATTCCCTTTAATTCTCCAAATAATCTACTCTGCCAACACAGAATCTCATATCCTCCCCTCTTATGGATACTATGTTAGTTTAGGTCCTCAGAACCTCTCACCCAGACAACTGTAATGGGCTTGACAAACTGACCTATTTAGTATTTTATACACAATATCCACCCTTGGATTTACTTTGCATGATCTGTCTCCCCATAATTATATTATGTTACCTTCTCACTTCTTTGCTTAGAATCCCTAGATCTCTTTAAAGCTCAACCCAGCAAATCCAATATGAAACCCTGATTCCTCCCAATGTACTTATGTTGCTCCATCTGGAAATTATAGATAGTTCTCACTTGGAGTAAGTAGATCATTCAGTTCCACAAACCTCTACATGAAAAAATTTTTGCACAAGGATTTGGAAAAGAGAGGAAGGGAGAAAAAGAGGCAGGAAGGTTTTGTGGGCCAGTGGATGGAGGAGGATGACACACAGTTTAAGGAAATGTAAGGGGTCAGGGACAAAGAAACAAGAGCAAGAAGAGGAACACTAGGCTGAGTCCAGCCACACTGAGGACTTGAACAGAAGCAAGAGGAATAACACAATGAGAGAAGGGGGGAAGGCAGACTTACAGATGGCCTGACACATGCTAGGTGGGTAGGCAAAAGTCTCTCTTAGCCTAAAGGTCTTAAGCAAAGCCCCCTTCCTGTGGCAGTCATGATGTTTTCTTAGGCTGTCTATTCTGTTCTCACTGAGAGGGTTTCTTTTTTTTTTAAGGTTTTTTTGGGGGAGTAGCAGGAGTGAGAGGCTAGGGAGTGGCAAGTCAAGGGACCAAAGTAAAGAGAGAGAGCATTTTACTGTATAGTAAAATTCACATAGGTGAGTTTTTGCTATTTTAAAAAATAAGGATATCTTTCAGAATTCTTTAAGCGAAGTCACATTTGCCTAATGTGAATTTACATAAAACAAGACTGGTCTGTACCTTAAATTTACTTTGTATTTATATGTATGTGCACGGTGTTGTTTTCTTCCAGTAGAGTAGAAGTTTCTTGGGGGCTTGGAATAATTCATTTTTGCCTTTGTACTCTTAATACCTAGCACAGTACCTGGCATATATCATATAATATCAAGAATAATAAATGCTGGTTGACTGATTAATTGCTAAACCAATATTTTTCTAAATGCTACCCTAGTATTCCCAAAGTACCTTAATTTTTAAAACAGTTTAGTCAGTTATCATCCTAATAGGCTTCAAAATGGTGTCTCTTTCCTCTGTAACTCATCCTCTATATTTCTAAAATCAAGATCTGCCCATTTCCCTCCTATTGAAAAATCTTATATGATCCTCTATTGCTTCTAGAATAGGATAGGATATTTAAAGTTCTCCGCAATGTGACTCCTCCTTCAGGAAATAATTCTTTTTTCCTTTTGAAATTGTTTTGTAAAACTGTGTATGTAAAAATAATAACTAGCATTTATAAAATGTTTACTCTATACCAGGCAATGTTCTAAGTGCTTCACAATTATTTTCTCATTTAATCTTCACTATGCTATTATTATTCCCTTTTTCTATAGGTGAAGAAACTGAAGCCCATTGAGGTTACACTGCTTGCCTGAGGCTGAATTTGAATGCAGATCCTTGTGACTTCAGACCCAGCACTCTATCCACTGTGCTACATACCTGCTATGTGAACAGTGGGGTGCATGCTTCATTTTCAAAAGAGAATCGATGGTAAAATAGCAGACAGTTGATGATGGCTGATATATTGATTTGCAAGTGAATTGAATTGAAATGAGGTAGAACTGTTCAGTCTTACTCTCTTCAAAAGACCAGGAACAAGACAAAAAATCAAAACAACTGGCAATGGCCCAGGATGCAATGGGACCTTGGCATTTTTGATGTCTAGGGAAGTTCTAAGTGGTCTACTGCTCCTGCTTCAGCTGCCTTCATGGCTATTGAAACAAATTGTTCTCTTAAGCCCATCCTCAGAGAAATTTTCACATGCTGGGATAGATACCCCCTAAGTCACCAATGGGTTTGAGATCCATTGGGCAACCTGAGTAATCCTGGGGTATTAATCATGCATACCACAACTTCTTGGAGTCATAGGTGGGAATTGGGTGAAAGTGACCACCAAAGTTGGATGAGCAGCCCTGAAAAGGGCTTGGCAAATTCCCACACCAGATGTCCTCCCTCAACACCTCATACATCCATTAAAAATATATATTTTTTTAATTAAAAAAATAAAAGCCTACCTGTGGCTTCTCCTTAATACTGCAGTGTGAAAGGTGATAGAGCTCTAATGGATAGAAAGTCAACCTGGGGGTCGGGAAGACAAGTGTTTAAGTTCAAATGACTGAATGTGTCCCTGGATGTGTTACAATTTCTCTGTTCCAGGCAATTCTCTAAATAAGCTGTAGAATCTTCAGCAACTATATCAATGAAATCACAAGTACCTCTTCTCTCTCCAAAAAAAATTACCAAACTTTATATTTTATGTTATCTTGTCTGGATATCCTCCCACCATAATATAAATTCTTCAGGATAGAGATTATTTCACATCTCTATATATCCAGCATCTAAGAGAATGCTTTGCACATAGTAGATACTTGAATTGAATTGAAAGCATACGGATGAATATAGAAAAACATAATTTCTAAAATACATATATCAAAATACACAGATATTTGAATGATAAAGCAATCTAGATTTTTGTTCTACATACCTTGGACCAGTCATTTGACTTTAATAACATTTAGATCTTCATCTGTAAAATGAGAGTTGGACAGAAGGATCTCTAAAATCTTTGCAGGAAGTTCCTCTGATAAAGATCTCATACCAAGATAAATAAGAAATAGATTCAAATTTGTAAAAAAAAAAATAAGAGGAAGTCATCAATGTTGAAAGGATATGAACAGGCAATTTTTGAAGAAAGATATCCAAGTTATCAGTTGTTTTTGTTGTTGAGTAGTGTAGTTGTGTCCAACTCTTCATGACCCCATGGATCATATCATAACCATACTGTCTGTGGGGTTTTCTTGGCAAAGTTACTGGAGGGGGTTGCTGTTCCCTTCTCCAGTGCATTAAGACAAACAGAGGTTGTAATTTGCCTTTGCCCGGAGTAACACACTTAGTACATGTTGAAGTTCACATTTGAACTCAGGTCTTGCTGACTCCAGGCCCAGATCTCTTAACTACTGCATCATCTAATTGATTCAAATTATCAATAGTTATGTTAAAAGAAACAAACAAAAACTTCAAATCACTAATGATTAGAAAAAATATGTGAATTAAAGCAGTTCATAGCAACTATTTCCTGGGCTATTGTGAAGATTTAATGAGCTAATATTTGTAATGCTCTTGGCATAGTGTCTGGCACATAGTAGGCATTATATAAATGCTTATTCTCTTCCCCTTCCCCTTATAGATTCTACTTCACATCCATCAACCTGGAAAAGACGACAAAAGAGAAAAATTAACAAATGTTGGAAGGATTATGGGAAAGCAGGTGCATTAGTGAATTGTTGGTAAAATTGTAAATTGGTCTAGTCATTCTATTTAGTAATTTATAACTATATCCAAAAGTCATTAAACTAAATTTTGACTCAATACTAGGGAGAAAATCCAAGGAGATGAAAGAAACAGGGAAAAGAACTCCTATGTACAAAAATACTAATAGTGATTCTTTGTGTAGTGGGAAAAAACTAGAAACAAGAGGAGAGTCCATCAAATGGAGAATGGGTGAACAATGTATAATAGAATACTACAATGAAGTTTCAAAAAAACTTGGGAAGACTTAAATGAACTGATAAAGAGTGAAGTGAAAAAAACCAGAACAAAATTGTTCTATACCATAACAACAAAATTGTGAAGACAAACACCTTTGAAAGACAGAAAAAATTCTAATCAATGCAATGACTAATCACAATTCCAGAGGATGAATAAGAAAGTATGTTACCTACTTCTAGACAGTGAGGTGATGAACTCAAGATACAGAAGGAGACACATTTTTGGACATGGCCAATGCAGGAATTTGTTTTGTTTGAACATATTTGTAATGAAGTTTCTTTTTTAAAGCAGAAACAGAAATAGAGACAGACAGATGAGAAAATGAGGAAATAAAGTTTGTTTAATTGAAAAAGTCAAATAAAATGAAAGTTTTTTGAAAAATATATCAAAAAAATGATCTCTAATGTCTTTTTAAGATCTAAATTATGTTAATCATCTTATATGAGGTCACTGGTTTGGTTTATATGTTTTGAGGTTTTTCCTAGAGGCTTGTTTTAAGAGTAGTCTCTCAGAAGAATGGTTTCCATGTAAATAAAAAGAAAAGTAAGCCCATAACCCACATAATCTGCATTTTTTTTTGTAAGTGTCTACCCATCGGGAAGCCAGATTGGGGAAATACTGTGGTATAATAATTATAGCAATTAAATTTAAACAATGCTTTGTGATTTACAAAGTACTTTACATCTCCTTTCCATGATTTACTAGTTATGTTATGTAAAACAAATGACTTATCCTTTCTGAGACTTAGGTCTATAAGATGAAAAGCATATGAAGAAGTTTTGTGGGAGTGATGGTCAGAAGACTGGTCTTAGAATCAAGAACATCTGGGTTCCAGTTATCCTGACTCTGATATATGCCAAATCAAACCATGTATGATCATGAGCGAATCACTTAACTTTACATTGTTCCAGGTAACTCTCTAAGATTTTAAGTGATGGAAAGGTCCTCAAATTTGGAGGGAGATTCTACACAAGGAATTCCCTATATCAATGAAACCAAAGGTCTGGAATTGAAAGAAATTAGGAGAAAAAATACTGTATTTCTTGTGTTACAGGGATATCATCAAGAAAATAATGGACACCTTAAAGAACTATATGAATGTGACTTTAAAAAAATTATTTTAAAATTTATTCCTTCCTTCACTTTTCCCCACAGAAACTTCCCTTGTAACGAATAACAAAAATGAAAAAGCTAAAAAAAAAAATTAAGCAGTTCAACAAAGTTATGCAATACATCACGTCTGATAGTATTTCCACACTTATAGGACTCCATTTTTGCAAAGAAAAGGGGGAGGTACATTCTTCAGGGCCAAGTTTGATCATCACAATTACATAGCATTAGATTCCATGTTTTTATTATTCTCTTCATTTACATTATGGCAAATATATATATATATGTGAATATATATATATATATATACACACATACACATATATGTCCCAAAAATCTTAATACAATTTTAAACTTAAAACTTATTAAAGTTTAGAAATGCACTAAGATTTTTGAGGCACCCTGTATGGACATATAAAACATATATTATGGAGTATACATCAATATTCTTAAATTTGTATCAACCCGCTGTTGACTCTGTATCAATTTATGTAAGCATATCTTATGTAAGATAGGTAAGATATATAATACATATCTTTCCCATTATCTTCATATTCATCATTATTTTCAGAGCAGCAATCTTGCCTTAGTCATGTACCATGCTTTGTTTAGTCATTCTCCTATCAATGAGCATCTTCTTTGTTTCTAGAAGAATATAACTTATTATTAATAAGTAATGGAAAGATATTGTAGGTAATAGAAATATTTTCAACCTTAGTTTTATAGAGAGAGGCAGAATGAATTGGGGGGGGATAAAACTCAGAGTTCTGGTAACTGTGGTACAAGATCCACCTCAGATACATATGGAGAGTGATTTTGGGTGAGTAACCAGTATACCAGTATATAGTAATCAGTAACCAGATAACTCTCTAGGCTTTTAAGTCACTGCACAATTGTGAAACCAAATTTCCTGAAAGTGATGAAAAAATTTTTTAAATACAAATGAGGGAATTAATAACAAAGATATTAAACAACATGCATGACATCACTTAACTAATATTATTAGCAGTTATCCTGGCATCAGGCAGATTTATTTTCATGAGTTCAAATATGGCCTCAGATACTTCGTAGCTATATGACCTTAGCAAGTCATTTAAACCTGTTTCCCCAATTGCAAGTGAGCTAGAGAAGGAAATGGCAAACCATTCCAATATGGGGCAGCTAGCTGACACAGTGGATACAGTGCCAGACCCAGACTCAGAAAGGCTCTTCTTAATGAGTTCAAATCTGTCCTCCGACACTTACTAGCTATATGATCCTGGGCTAGTCACTTAATTTCCACATATGTAAAATAAGCTGGAGAAGGAGATGGCAAACCATTCCAGTATCTTTGCCAAGAAAACTGCAAATGGGATCATGAAGAGTCAGAGAGAACTCAACATCAACAACAAATTCCTTTATGCTTTTATAAAGGGAAACATCCTTACCTAGTTTCAGAAAGGAAAGAAGGAAAGAAAGAAAAGAAGGATGAGTGGAAGGAAGGAAGAAGAGAAGGAAGGAAGGAAAGAAGGAAGAAACAAACGAAGGGAATGAAGGGAGGGAGGAAGGAAGGAAAGAATAGGGAAAAAGAAATTAAAAGGAATAAAGAAACAAATAAAAGAAAAGAGGGGGGGATGGGGAAGAAAAATACAGAGCCAGAATTCAGTTCAGGAATTCCTCGATATGCACAAATAGATAACCCAGCACATATTTTTAGACAATATAGTAAACCTTTATCTAATGCCTTATGCATGCCAATGGCTACAATACCTTCACTGACATGGAAGTGAACAAGGATAAATGGGACTTGAATAAATGTGATATTTTAGGTTATAAATAGGACAAAATCTGAAATTGACTATATTATGGAAGAAAAAAAAAGATATATCTTCAAAAAATATTAGAATTCATTCCCCAGATCTTTAGAGAAGGGAGGAATTTATGATCAAAGAAGAATTTATGACAGAGAGAACATTATGAAGTGCAAAATAGACAACTTTGATTACATTAAATTAAAAAGGGTTTGCATAAATAAAACCAATACAAACAAGATTAAAAGGGAAATACAAAGCTGGGGGAAAAATTTTACAGCTAATAAAGGCCTGATTTCTAAAATATATAAAAAACTGTGTTAAAATAATAAGAATCCAAATCATTCTCCAATTAATAAATCATCAAAGATATGAATAAACAATTTTCAGATGATGAAATTAAAGCCACCTATAGTTATATGAAAAATTATCTAAATCATTATTGATTAGAGAAATACAGATTAAAACAACTCTGATGTACCACATCACACTTCTCAGATTGGCTAAAATGACAGGAAAAGATAATGATAAATGTTGGAGGAGATATGGGAAAACTGGGACACTGATGCATTGGTAGAGTTGTGAACTGATTCAGCCATTCTGAAGAGCCATTTGGAACCATGCCCAAGGATTATAAAACTGTTCATACCCTTTGACCTAAACAGTGCAATTACTGAGTCTGTATCTCAAAGAAAGCATAAAAAAAGGTAAAAGGACCCACATGTGCAAAAATGTAGCACCTCTTTTTGAGGTGGTAAAGAATTGGAAAATGAGTAGATACCCATCAATTGGGGAATGGCTAAATAAGTTATAGTATATAAAAGTAGTGGAATAAAGTGTCCTATAAAAAAATTTAGTAAACAAACTGACTTTAGAAAGACCTGGAAGGATTTACATGAACTGATGTTGAGCATAACAAGTAGAATCAAGAATACACTGTACACAATAACAGCAAAATTGTGTGATGTTCAGCTATGAAAGACTTTGTTCTTCTCAGCAGTTCAATGATCCAAGGCAATTCCAATAAACTTTGGGTGGAAAATGCCTTCTGCATCCAGAGAGACAACTATGGAGACTGACTGTAAATCAACACATGCTATGTTCATTTTTTTTCCTTCTCATGTTTCTTTTCTCTCAGGTTTTTCCCTTTTGTTCTGATTTTTCTCTTCCAATATAATTCATAAAGAAATGCATATTTAAAAAATTAATGTACATTTATAACCAGAAGAAGAAAGCAATAAAAAAATTTTAAAAAATAAAGAATTCATTCTCAACCAACACTCCTTCCCCCAATTTATCCCCTTCAAAGAAAAAAAAAACTCCTTTCATTTGGTAATTATTGCCTAGTAATTAACATTTATTAAGAGAAACAACATGGTTCAATATTGGAAAGTGCATTGGAGACATAAGTCCTTGGCTAAAATTCTGTCTCAGATACTGATTGGTTTTTGTTTTATTTTATTTATTTTGCTGAGGCAATTGGGGTTAAGTGACTTGTCCAGGGTCACACAGCTAGGAAGTGTCCAAGACCAGATTTGAATTTAGGTCCTTCTGATTTCAGGGCTGGTGCTCTATCTACTGTGCCACCTAGCTGCCCCTGATACTCATCAATTAATCCTACAGAACCTCAGTTTTCTCATCTCTAAAGTGGAACACTGAAACTTGGATTAATCATCTCATAAGTGCTTTCTAAACCTTGAAGTACTATACAGATTGTGACTTATTAAGGACCCCTCCTATGTAATAAGCATCAGCGGTAGAGAATCAGAGATAAATATCACTTTTTAACAATAACAATATCAATAATGTAATAAAAATAACTGACTTTATAATACATAGAATACAATCTCCTTGAAAGAGTTGCTTCATTCTTTATATTTATATATGTATACATATATATATATAATGTAGAGTAGCCACTTAATGAAGATTTATTGATTGATCCTGTAAAGGCATTATTACAGATGAGGAAACTGAAGTTCAGAGAGGTTAAAAGATAGGTGGTGGAAACTAAGTAGTGTAGTAAAAAGAGTGATGGATCTGAAGTTAGCAAAATCTGAGTTCAAATATTTAATAGTTGTGTGATCTTAGGCAAGTCAATTAATTTCTATCTATTTCACTTTCCTTATCTGTAAAATAGAGATAATAATAGTAATAATGGCACTTACCTCTCAGATTTGTATGAAAATAAAATGAGAAAATATCTCTAAAGTGCTTTGCAAACCTTCAAACATTATATAAATGTTAGTTATTATTGTTATCCATGGTCACACAACTTGCAAGCCTCAAAATAAGATTTGAATTCAAGACTGTCAGATTCAAGTTTAGCTCTCTATCCACTATCTTATTTTGCCTATGTAATAGAAAGAGAACATATTATTATTTGTTCATTTACCATATTTTAAGTCATTCTTTCAGCAGAATATGATTCTTGGGTTTTAAACATTATTAAATACTATGTATTTATATTAGGCTTGGAACTCTGCATTCTGATCTCTGCTCTACCATGAAGTCCTTGTGCAAGCTTTGGGGAACCATGTTTCTGATCAACTCCCTGGTTTTTTTCTTCTATAAAATATGAACAGTTATAATCACCTACCTGGCAAGTATGTGCAATGAAATTAGATAACGTCCATAAAGTGCCTTGGAGGGCAGTGCTTTATCATCATTGTCTACTTGATTAATCTTAAAATAATTACAGTTAGGGGCATTTTGTAGATTTCTTTTTCCATCCTTTATCAGATCTGCTTCTGCCAGCCCTGGGAACAGAACAAGAACAAAGCAAACACACCTGAAAGCCTTCCAATTTTCTTTCTTACAATCAGAGAATTTTAGAGCTGTTAGGGACTTTAGAGATTATCCTCTCCAATCCTTTTGGGTTTAGTTTTTTTTTCTTTGATACCAGATTCACACTGGGTCAGATTTCACCCATAATGACACTAGTAAGCAGATGAGGCTGCATTTTGGGTTTATTTGCTTTATTCTCTTTCTGTCATTCAGCCACTCCATCACCTGCAAAGATATTTCTTTCATCTCAGTGCCCTAAACAAGCAGCATCACCACCTACCTCAATTGACTCCCACCAGCTCCTCTCCATCATATTTCTTTTCTACTCCTCTTTCCTTCCTTTGCTTCATATAAATGAAGCAACCCACAGAACTAGAGCTTCTTAATAGTAGTGTTTGACACATTATTAACAAACCCTAGGTTACTAGGAGGTTGGGGAGTGGGGGAGGGAGAGGGAACAGAATACTATGGATACTGTTTCCTGGCCAATTGACTCTGTTCTCCTCAATTTTCTGTTCCTGCACTTGTAATATTGTCTCATTTAAATCTATTTTTTCATGGAAGTTTTCATTAGACAGAAGAAACTTGTTATAAATTCATTTTGGGTGTGGGACCAGGAGCATACTGGTAAATGTTTAACAATTTTGAAGCTGGGACAGGATATTCAAGACACTTTTAAATTTAATTTGTATTATTAACACTTTCTTAAGTGTAGATAATTAACAAAATAATAAGTCAAACCATGATTATTTGCCAATTGCTAAACATTCACACTGAAAATTGAACAATCTGCTCTTGGAAAAAGGTTTTTAGCTGGTACATCCCTAGGTAGAAAACACTAGTTTTTTAGAAGACTTGGGTTAAAGATGCACTGCTTACTAGTTATATGATTTTGAATATCACTTAACTTAGCTCAGTTGATTTGGAGAAAATGTGTGCTACCTATCTCACAATGTTGTGAGAATCAAATAAGATGATTTAAACTAAAAAATAATAATAATAATTTCCTACATGTGTACATGTCTGTACCAATTCTGGGGGCACAAAGAAGAAAAATGATGCAGTCCCTAACTTCAAGGAGCCTATAGACTGCTAAGTGAGATGCCATGCACACACAATTAAGCATGATGCAAAGTAAAACATGATAGCAGAAAAGGAGAGATCGAACCTAAGTGCTCTAGGAAAAACTGGGGAGGGAGAGATCACTTTCAGTGGCTGAGATCAGGGAAGGAATCATTGAGGATGTGGCACCTGAGCTGAGCCTTGAAAGAAGAGAAGGATTTTACTAGCCAGAGAACAGGAGGGAGTACATTCCAGGTGAGTGCACAAAGGCAGGAGACAGCAGGATGGGATCTGGGAACAGCTGTTTGTGCACTCAGACTGGAACATAGAGTGCTGAAAGAGCCCAATTTGAAATAAGGCTAGAAAGGTAGGTGGGCCTCAGACTGTGTGCGGATGACCTTAAATGTCAAGCTAAGGGGCATGTGTGTGTGTGTGTGTGTGTGTGTGTGTATGTGTATTGGATTTTTTTTTAATACTACAGGACATGAGAGTCACTGAGGTTTTAAGAAAAATAATACATACTTTTTAATTATAAAATCTCATATAAATCTTGATTCAATTTTTCTTGTTATTTATTGGTAGATATCTATGTCAATGTATTTCTGTGAAGGACAAAAGATGAAAGAACGTAAGACTTGCAATGGGTAATAATAATGACCCACGTGTCCCATGTTCTGTCTCTGAAAGCAGCATCAAGTGGTACCCTCTATAGCTCTTTGTAAAGGTTTTGTCAGTGTCAAAAGTTTAAGGATGTACCCCCTCCCCAAATTGCTATAATAATGACCCATGAACTTATCTAAGTATAATTATTAACTAAATGGATTGTTAACTATTACCTGCTGGGACCACAGCAAGTTTTCTAACCTCATATAACCTCAGTCTATTCATCTATAAAAGGGAGCAACAGTATTTTCTCTGTTACATAAGGTGGTTGTGGGGGAAAGTGCTTTGCAAACATTAAAGCACTTGATAAATGCGAATTGTTGTTGCTATTAATTAAACTTTGCATGGTCTTTAGCACCTAGGGGTCTATCACCACCACTACTCCAGCAGAATGTAACTGACCTGGGAACAGGGCATGGTTCCTCACACATAAAAAAGTGATTATTAAATGCTTGTTGAGTTTGAATTAAATTGAACTTAAATATTTGGCAAGTGTTCTCAGAATAAGTAAAATATCTCATAAAGAAAGTATTTTAAAATAATCATTTGGACTAAAGGGATCCAC
Organism: Myrmecobius fasciatus; assembly: GCA_023553655.1. Taxonomy (NCBI): domain Eukaryota; kingdom Metazoa; phylum Chordata; class Mammalia; order Dasyuromorphia; family Myrmecobiidae; genus Myrmecobius; species Myrmecobius fasciatus. Next base: position 128,631 of record JAJPUD010002537.1, read on the forward strand.
TTTGTCCTTCCATTTATTTTACAGATCAGTCAGTCAATAAGCATTTATTAAGCGCCTTTTATGTGACAGGCATTGTCCTAAGCAGTGGAGTTACAATTAAAAAGCAAAAGATAGTCCTTACTCTCAAGGAACTCAATTTAATGGAAAATTGAAGCACTGAGAGGTTGTGATATGGCTAAGGTCATACAGGTATTAAGGAGCAGAGACAGCCAGGATTTTAGATCCTTGGACTCTACATCCAGGCCTCTTTTCACTGAGTCTACCTCTTACACATTTATGTAAAAACAGATTTCCTTCTAAAGGTGCTATTAATCAGTGAATAGGGGAAGCAGAATCAAAACCTTCAATGTATATTGGCACATTGATTTTTCTATTAGTTTTTATTTCTTTATTTCCTGTTTCTGCCCTGATAATAATTGCATACTGTTAAATTTTGTCTTTTTCCTCCTTTCGGCTCCCCCACCCCCACCCCGCCCCGCCAAAAAAAAGTCACATTAGACTGGAAAGACTAATCAGTTAGAAATAGACTCCTTTAAAATGGAAATTTGCATTCCCACATCAATTATAACTGGATCTGACTGTCTCCAACCTATCTCCCAGGATAAGGACAAGCACCATATGTGGCAACCCCAAATTCGGTATCAGCCAAAGAAGAATATTATCATCGCCACTTTCAATGTTGGGGTTTTTGTTGGCTCAAAATTTAGGAAGGCACGATGGAATTCAGTCTTAAATAAATGTCTGATTAGTTGGATTTTGTTCTCTAAAAAGTATTTCTTTAGTTTTGGGCTTTAAAAACGGGCCAAATTGTCACAGATTTTAATGTAATGTAGATGCATCCTGTGTTTTCCTAGTACTATTTGTATGTGTGTTTGGGTTTTTGTTTTTGTTTTTTCTTTTTTATGTTATTTAAAACTATCATTATTGACTACATTTAGAAATGGTTTTCATGTTATAAGATCTTGCTTTAGAGATGGAATTCTACTTTGGGATGGTAAGAGACTTTTTTTTTTTTTTAACGTCAATCAACATTTGAAATTTCTCTTTGTGTCT